>JAOXXN010000364.1:40947713-40961709 GCA_026770055.1 Myrmophylax atrothorax
CATGTCTTTTTGTCTATGCCCTTTTTCACTGCGCAGCTTTCCAGCCACTCTTCCCCAAGCCTGTAGTGCTACATGGGGTTGTTGTGACTCAAGGGCAGGACTCAGAACTTTGCCTGCTCAACTTTATACAGTTCACTTCAGAAGATAGATCTAGTTCAGAACCCCCTCCAGAGCCTCCAACAGATCAACACTCCTGCCCAACTTGGTGTCATCTATACATGGACCAAGGGTGCACTTGTTTCCCTTGTCTGGATCAATAATAAAGTCATCATGCAAGACGTGTAACAGATATTCTAGAAAAAAAATATGGATGGCCTCATGTACTTCCATGATGCTATTTCTTATATTTATGTCATGCTACTTCTTATATTTATTACAGTAAATAGTACACTTAAACCTTCTAGAAGATTTGTGTTTAAATGGTTGTTACGGATTTAGCTAGGCCTAAATTTAGACTTCGATTTTTTGAGCAAGTCTTGGATTATCAGCAGACTTGAGCTGGGTCAGGCCTGCTGACAGCTGACCCATAGTGTTCCATACCATATTCTGACATCATCTCAAATATAAATACAGTATAGGGAGTGCCTAGCTCAGCTGCCATCATGGCTGAAGCAGAAACAGGGCATGCTTCTGCTGTTCTGCTGTGCTGGGCCTTGCTGCTGCCCTGCCACTACGTTACATTTTGTTTTAGTTCAGAGAAGTAAACATTTTATTGTTATTCTCTCCCTATTCCTTGCTAAGTGTTTCCCAGGAAGGGTTCATGGGGTGATTTTGTAGCTGGAATAGTGAAATTTGTGTTAGGAGGGGTTCAGCTTCCTGTTGGGTGGAGAGGTGAAAGAATTACTTGTTATATTTAACTTGTGTACGTTTTCTTTTAACTTTCTCTTTTCTGTATAAATATATAAACCTGTTTTAGGGTTTTTTTTCTCCCTTTTCTTGGCAAGGAGAGGAACCTTTATTGCTTTGCTTTATACTTGGCAAAGAATGGTTGATCTTCAAGAGGTGTCTTTTAATATTGTAGATGATCAGCTGTTGTATTATAGTAATTCATAATTATTGGTTCACTTTTTGGTACACCCTGTTAAAGCAGAAATGAGAGACATACGGTGAAAAAAAAAAGGAAAGCATAACTAAAAAAATAAATTCAATCTTTCTTCCTTTTTCAATACTTCCTACTTTTAATAACTTTTTTGTTTGTTTTTTGTTGGTTGAGTCTTTAAATTCAAAATCACTTTGTATTTTCTATCACTAGCCACTGCATTTCTGCTGCAAAATAGCTCAGAACAAACTTAACAGTCAAGAGATGCTTTGTGGAAACCTTTCTCATATTGCTACAGTGGTTTCAGTAAGATTGAAAAGGAGTGGGAGAAGAAAGCTCCCTTCAATGCTTCTCTGTGAAGTCACTGGAAACTCCTGTTTCTTCTGAGTGTTTCATTGATACAGAACAACATGCTAAACACACAGGTCCTCTCCTGAATCTTACTGCTCTCAGCTTCAACAGTGACAACTGGGTCTTCTTTTGTGTGTGTGTATATTATGGCAATGAAAAGTAAGAAGTCATGCAAGCATCTCCTGTGGCTGACTGTTCTTGTCAGAAATCATCACTGCAGTTTCTTACTGTCTTTTGCTGTGTTTCTGTTACTTCTGACCTTTGATGGTCTTCTGAATGCAACAAAATAATACCTCAGCTAGCTGATACACAAATGGTAGAAAGACCAATCTTACCCTGAATTCTGCAAGTCACCACCCCTCTTTACCAGGCCTTGTTTAAATATCTGGTTTTTTGTTTGCTTAATATGTCAAGAGAGATGGGAAACAAATCTGTTGGAAGAGCCTTAATGAAGACCAAAACAAACTGGAAAATTATTTTTCAATGTCTTCAGCACTCTGAAATGTGTTCTCCCCTCTGATTTAAGGGTCAACATGTGGGTGCAGTAGCTCTACATCTGTTGAATACATTTGAATTAAAAATGTTTAAGTATGGAATATCCAACCTGGTAAATGACAGGTGAATCACATGTAACATGGAATTTATTGGATCTCATTAAATACAAGAGACACTTGAGCAGTCGCCAGTGTTAAGAAAACTTCCCAGTCTGACCATTCAGAAGCACTCTAGCAGTCACACTCCCATCAACAGAGAAAGTCACTGCTGACACCACATCCCTTTGTAATGGGTAGCTCCAGTGAGCCCATGGATGTCTTGCTCTACACACCCTGCTCACACAGTCAGACCAGCTTTCCTTACAGGTTTGACCCCAGGTTTCCTATAGCAGAGTTTCAGCTGTCTCATTCCATACCAAAATTTATTCATGGTGCAATAACTCAGAAGAAATTCAACCTATTGCTTCTGAGGAGTGTTCGAATGCCTTCCTTGAAAGCCTGAGGTGGTCACAGCCTCCTACTGTATCTCTCAGTGGCAGGTCCCCTGGGTGGGCCACCTGTCTTCGTGCTCTTTGTTATGCAAAGGGTTGGAAGTTCCTGGCCTCTTGCCTCAGGCTCTCACCCAGAGCTCAACCTGCAGCTCACACCACACCTGCACGCCAAACTACCTGCACTGAATGTATTCCTCAGCACTAGCTGAAGAGTATCTGCAAACTTAGTGAGTTGTACTGGTACTGTTGAGTACAACCTCAGTTGTGGCTGTTTTCCCTTTTCTGTATATCTCCACACTGATATACTCTGTTTAATTTGTTGCATTTGTTAATAGTTCTTCACATTTTCTGTTATGAATGATTTGTCATGCAGGTCTGTGTTAGGCTAGGGGAAGTCTGTTTGACCCCTCTTCCAGGTATTTTAGCCCTTTTTCCTGTAAGTGAGTATTTGGAGCTGGGTTGTGCTTCTCCAGGATATGATCTTTCGCCACTCATTTTCAACATTAGCATGTAAAACTAAGAAACAAATTACTTAGCAAGCTGAGTGGTTTTTATGAAGCTGCCAGAAGTCTGAATAGGGTTGTCTGCAGGTCCCCTCTTGTCTGCTCTTTGAATGCCTAGAATGAAGACAATTTTATGTTACCCCCCATGTGCAAAGGATGATACCCTGACACCAACAGATTCTTCATTTTGCTGTTCCCACTTTTCTGTTCTCATCTCAAGTAACTGAACACAGCTGATGTGTGGGGGCATTGCTACATTGATGTTGCAAGGAACAGTTACTGAAGGCAATTGCTTGAAGTATTGTGTTCTCATAGGAAATCTATACTGCTTTAGAATAAGATGCAGGCAACCCTTAACAGGTGCACATTAGGTTTTGACATACTTCTTTGGCACATGGTGAAATTAAAATTACTAGAGGGGAAAACATGTTCACCCTACACATACTAAACTCCTACCAATGCCTAGGTAATTGACAGGTTGACTTTACTTTTTTTTTCCCTCCAATTGTCATATACCAAGATACCCAGCATCATTTCCTTTCTTTTCCAATAGAAGGACTTCTCTGAAATAATGAGTGCCTTTACCACACCTTTCTGTATCTCTTTTTTCTCATTCTCATCCCTCAGGAGAGTTAGAAACAAGTTAGTTTAAGCCAAATAACAAGCTGAGGTGCTTAACTTATGCACAAGAGTGCATTTCTCTTGAGTTTTTGAAAGAGCTTTTAAACTTTGGATAATTTCAGTGAAAATAGGTAAGAGGAAAATGGGGAAGGAAAACAGTCTGTGTTGATTTTTACCTTTTGGAAATGATTATGTCAATTCTTTCATGAATCATTGAGAAAAACGATTTTGAAATCTACAGATTTTTGTGTCTGTACCTAATTTTGGGGAGTATGTGCTTCAAATTAAATAGAGAAAAGGGAGAAGAGGGAGAGGTAGAAGAGGGTTTTAGAGTTAACTCAAAATAACTTGCTTTTGGGAGAGGGTTATGAGGGGACTCAGTAAATTTCAACAGGAGTTACACTTACAGCCTGGTCTTCATAAGGAAGAGGGCACTCTGCGTACTGGTGACTTACTCAAAATCACAGCAGGCTCTACAGAGAGTTTGTCCTGCTGTTCAGATCAGTGAGATCTCAGACAGATGCTGCCATTGCAAGACCTTTCCCTCTCTTCCTTGTTGCTGCAATGGCTTTGATCTTTCTCTCTCTATTCCTGCTACATCCCTTTTGTAGAAGACCGAAGCAGTAACCCTCAGCAGCAGATCTGCAGGGGAGTGCTGCAGTGCTGTTGGAGGAGTGTCAGCTGAAGGCCAGGTAAGCAGAGAGGGGCAGCCATCCAAAAATACTTTGCTAATTTAGAGACATGTCTGAATTTTCCAAGCTTTATCTGTCAGCCTTTCCCATCCCATGAGGTTTGTCAAGCAGTTCTGACTTGGCTCTCCATCCTCTATACTCAATATACTGCCACTTTGAAAGTCTTGCTGAAAAGGAAAACCTTGCTTGTAATAAAATCCTTGGGAAAATGATTGCTGTTAAACACCATGGAGGGAGCAATTCATTCTGCCCCCATACAGAATACCATCATCTGCTGTACTGCTTCTGAAATAATTGGGCTAGTTTTGCTGCATGGGGGAAGAATTGGAAGGTAATAATATAAAGAATAGCAGAAACTGATTAGTAAATTGATGTCTCAACACCATTAAGCCTAGATCAATATCTGAATCTGTGGATAGGCTAGTTGCTTTATGAGCACATGAAAAATTTAAGATATAGTGGAAAAAGTGTCAGAATTGGTTGGGTAAAAGATAGCCTTTCAGGGCACTTCATGCCAGACCCATCTGAAATTAACTAGGGTAGTACATAGTTCCCACTAGGGGCACTGAAAAATTACTGCTGATACAGTCTTTTTTTTTTTTTAAACATTCTTCCCTGCTTTGCCATTAGAATAGTTTAGTTGAGAGGAGGGATTTCATTTTACTAATAGACTGAAAGACTATTCACAGTAGACTGAATTGTGAATTTGCATAGAATGAAGGACTGTTCACAACAACCTCCAACCTGAAGTTGCTCTCAATTTAGCAGGTTATGATTTTCTGTCTACCCTTATTTCAGATAGTGTACTATTAGCACTTTTGTCTGGGCTTATTTGCTTTTTTCTTGCATAATACCTTTTAAGAGTGGGAGCTAGGGTTTAGTGAGATACAAGGCAGCACAATAGGGTGGTTTGACATAGCTTGTATAAGAGTTTCCTCACCCTTCTTTGAGTGACCTTCTTACCTAAAAAATAACAGAGTGGATCTCCTGAAGATTTCACAGATAGGACGAGAAAAAAGAATGCCGAAGAAGAGTAGTATCAATGCTCCTTGATGGATTTAATTTAAAAGTGGGACTGCTGGCAGAAGGTTGATCAGTGTAGACCTACCCCTTTCTCTCAGAGCAACATTCTTGCCCTTCTTTCTGGAAAGGACAGGAGCTTCACTGTGACCCAGTTAGAAATAAATAGCTAATTCTCTTGACTGAAAACCTGATGTGCTTTTGAGTAATGCAATGACTTGTCAGCTGAAAGCCTGAAGTCTTGTTAAGAATGGGAAGGTTTGACTGAAGTCTTGTGAAGAACAGGAAGGTCTGACTGCTGCAGTTAGTAGCCATGCCTAGGAAACTCGTTGCTAAGATAAAATTGTGTTGTGCTCTGGAAAATGAGAGCAAAGAGACAACTGCTATCCTGTTTGATGTTACAACCTTTTAATGATATGCCTCTTCAATACAACGGTACTGCAACTGGTAGAGCATACTGTACTACAATATGCTGAATATAACTGTCAGCCACAGAGAATGCAACCTGAGAGAAAATGTCAACCCACTAAAGGAGCTGAATATTACCAACAATAAACAGTAAACTCCACAGGCTCAAATCAAACTTGATAGCACAAGCTTCTGCATGACAAAAATTTCAGGGAGCCTCTTCAATAGGGTATTACCTCTTGTTAGGCTTACAGGAACTTAAAAAGTTTTATTGTAGACCTTATCTGCAACAGAATGACTGTGTGAATTACTTTAAACCAATGGCTACAGTTGTATCTCTTCCTAGACTACTACATTTTGTTCTTGGATACACATGTTAGAAAGGCAGTACCTTGTGCAAGGTAAAGCTGCATGAATTTGTTGAGCTCGTCAATTTCAAGTTCATAAGAAAAGAAGCAATTCTCAGCATGAATAAATTATGAAATGTAGTTCAAAGGACTTAGAAGAATTATAATTGACTTTTTGAAGAATCATTGAGACTGAAGCCCTTTTGCTATAAAAGATGTGAAGACCAACAATATAATTTGAAAAGTGAAAATATAAAGTCTGTTAGAATTAGGAAAATAGGTTTTCCCTTCAAAGAGTATTCGACTCTAGTATGAAAGTGTTATATTGGAAGAAGCAGCTGTCTATTTAAAATAACAGCTTGCAAATGACATTGACTAAAGCTCTTAGCCCAGTAAACCAGCAGATTTCACTTGTACTAAGGAAACGTGGCAGAAGAGAAGCTATGGTTTTAATTACTGACAGGTAAAGCTATGCTTTTCATATTGGTACCATGCTGAATAAAATTTTAAGTCCTCAGGTGTGAAATTGTCCTTCTGCAGATTAGAAATTAGATCAGTCTTCTGTAACTAAAAAAAAATCCCCCAAAGAATCCAAGTTTTACAAAAAAGAAATAGCATTTTTTTCCTTCCCTATGTCTCCGTTAGAAGGCAAATCTTGCCATTCTTGGCTTCAGAGGATTGAATTTACCTTGCCATATATGAGGCAGCTGCACATAGTCCTCTACTGCTGTGGTGGTAGCTGCAGCATGTGTCTTCCTGATGGGAATGACATGTGCACTGATAATTCACTACATGCTAAAAAAACTGCCCAACTATCTTTGTTACATCTAAAGGCAGACAAATTGGACATATGTAGGTGTCAGTATTGTAAATGCCTAAAGTAAGGGGAGATGCATCACTTTAGGACTGTCTGTTGTACTCATATTAACTATACAGCTCCTTCCAGTATTTTATTCAGTCACTCAGCTGAATTATTCTCGTTTTTACTTTCCAAGAAAGCAGTTCTATTTTCCAGGCTCATCAATTTTTTTCCCAGTAACTTTTTCAGTCACCAGAAGTCTTGGGAAGTATTTTTTTGCCTTGTCCATTCCTGCAGCGATAGAGTAAACATTTGCTTTGTTCCTGGTTACTCAACTCCTGCTTTTCTTGCTTTTGTTTATCATGGTAACTTCACCTAGTTTCTTGGTGCTGCCTTTCTTTGAATACAGATTCTGAGGATGATAAGAGGAAAAGACAAGAACTTTATACTATAGGCAGATGGATATCAGAGAGAAGGAAACATGGAGGATGATGTTTTGTTTTCCATTCACATAATTCATATTATTCCAGTTGCACTACTGGTCTTACAAGAGTTCTGTTGACTGTTGATACTTCTTTAAGGAGAAAATAGAACGAATTTTCTGATCTATACTAAGTGTAGTTGTAAGGGGGGAAAAAAGCAGCTTTTTGAATAAATCACAAGGATTTTGACAGGTGGGGCATCCTCTGTATTATTGAAGCTACAACTGGGATATGAGAATGAAATTCTAGTTTGGACAATAGTTCAACAATAGTGATGTATCTGTGCACCAAGACTCTTCCGTGTCCCTTCCAGTTAGTCCTCACTTCCTTCTCTCTGTAGTTGATACACCAGACTGGTTCCAGACGATGGGCCAACAAAAGGCAAAGGGGTTATTCATAGCCACCTTCAAAGCAGAGGAACTTATCAAGTGCTAAAGGAGCTTGTGGAGAGGACACCAAGCAGTCCTGGATAACTTCCCACCTCTTGGAGCCCCACAGTGCTCAGGCTCCCAGTTAGGCACTTTTCATATGCTGATGTAAGTTAATTAGCTTTCTCAGTGGGAATATTTGGGGCAGTTTACAGCAGGGATATCCCCAGGCTGTTCCTGCTGTGGAAGAAGGCTGGGAACAAGTCATATGGCTATTTTAAATACTCAGTAGAAACTGTCTCTGCTTATGCAGACAGCATCCCATAAGAGAGTCTTCTACATGAAAGTGGAGATAATCAATAGCAGAAGGTCAAGTGTATGCTGGAAAAGTTGCATATGGCCACAGGTGAACTGGGTCATAAAAACTGACCAGAGCCACAACTTGGCACATTCTGTTTCATTCTGCTGAAGATACTGACACATGGATGCTTGTGATGGACCTTCCTGTCAGCATCTGGACAGCAAATGGTTAATGTATTTGAGATCTTCAGTTTACCATGTAAATACTACCCTATTATAAAGACTGTACTAAATTAATTGTTTTTTATAATGGTTCTGTCTGTGTGTATCTGTCCAGCACAGGAAAGGCACAATAAGGCCCAGCCTGACCCTGTATTTTCCTCAGGAAAATCAGTGTAAAACATGATACAGTAAGACTCTTACGATTTTTTTCCTATTTTTGCCTCTTGAGATAATTCAATTTGGTTATAAAATGGTGACCTCCACAGAGGAAGAGTGAACCAGATGTTAAGGTGTCAGCACAGAAGCCATTGACAGTTGCTGTCTGCTTTATCAAATTCATCTTTGTGACCTTGAGCGTATTCTTCTGTTGCTTGGATAATGGGGGCTGGATAAGTACCATCAATAGAGAAGTACCTCTGCAGGGAGAAGACTAATAGTACTTAAGGACTCTTTAATCTCTCAGAAAAAAGAAAAAGAAGTTTAAAGTGGGAAAAACTTATGGAATTATTGGGAAGCTTTTGGGCTGTCTCAAATTATACATGTGATTTACCAACAAAAAAGTTTGTCAGTATTATTTTTCTTCCCCTCTTTATTTTTTTTTTTCCTCCAGAAAAAGTGAAAGAATATATTCTAGTCTTATAACAACTGAAACTACCACATATTTCAGTATTTTAGTGAAAAACTTTTTTAATACTGGATTTTTCTAAAGCCTGTGTTGTAGCTAGTAGAAACGTTCAACTCCTTTAAGAACAGTTTTGTTAAAAATGTATCTAAAATGACACAATGAAGTTAATTTTGCTGAAAGCAGCATAAGGCTCTTTAAATCCTTTTTTATACTTACATATTCGTGCCCGACAGTTCTGGTTAGGCCTAGGTATTAACTGAACAGGACTACCTTCCCTCTGGCACTCTATGGTGCATAACTTCAGACCTATTCTTACGCAAATATATAATATTATAAGTATTATAAGTTATAATATTACGCAAAATTATTATAATATTACGCAAATATTATAAGTTAGGAAGGGGAGCTTCTGCGAGTGGATCTTGATAACCCATGGGACCGTGTAGCTATGTTTGTAAATGATAGAGCATAATCCATTAATAAATTTAAGTAAACCCACACATTTCTTGTTTATTCTAGCATAAACAAAATAATTCAAAATAGGTGGATTAGAATATGAGGTGTATGGATGGAAATAAATTGTTACCATAGAAATGTAGATTTCAAGCATTTGACAAACTAAATGGTCTGGTTTATGTAATCATAGACAAAATAACTATATATGTAAGTATCTGCTCTTATTAATAAATGCAGCACATCCAGTTAACTCTAATTTTCATGCAGCAGAATGTAGGAAGAAAACAGGTGAAGCTGGGATAGGGACAATGCATACTGTGTTGAGGCTTAGCAATTAATTTGATACACAAAAGAGGAGAAAAGAGTGAGTTTTGCACATTGAATATTTTCGGTTTAAGATACAGAATTTTTCAAGAAATTAAGGCAGATATTGGTGAGTAGCATGCATGAAATTCTTCTAACATCCAGAAGATGTTAGCCTAGTTAGCCTAGGGTTACAAACTTGAACAAAAAGAAATGTTCATAAAGAGTTACAATCTGGACATAAATGTGCAAATCAGTGAAAGAGATATATTTATATCTATATCTCTCTCTATATGTATATGTATATGTATATGTGTATATATACATATATATATATATACACACACATACGGAAAGGGAAGGCTGTCTAAGGTGACAGCATAGTTGAAAAGGAGAGATGACTGGCAAGAAGAAAGTAAACACAAAAATAATCAGTGCAAAATTACAGCTTAATACTGTAGTTCAAATTTCTAGTCATGAAAGATTAAGACCTCTTCATAATGGGCACCCTTTCCTTATCTTGAAATTTATTCAAAGGGAGAGAACTCTTTGTAAATCAAAAATATTTTTCTGCGTTGCCTCTGTCATAGATTTTGATGCTCCAAAGCTTCCTCTTCTCTGATCGCATGGGTTTGATTTACTGTACTACAGTGCTGGTATGTGGAGGGTAAAATTTTCAGAGGCTGGGCTGAAATTTTGTGGACACAAAGAAGAAAGGATATGCAGAGGAAAGGTGTGACAGACTGTGAACTGGCATATTCTGCAACAAACTGTCTTTACTGAGAAGTACAATAATGAATTTGGGGGGTGAGTTTTTGTTTATGTAAAATCAACTGTCAGCCATCCAGAAGGCTAAAGGGGCCTTGAAGGGAGTACAAATGTAATTTATGCCCAACTAAAAGCCTTGGAGTATGCAGAAACTTTAAAAAATTATATCTGTATAACTAGACAATCCTGCCCTGGGTATGCAGCTGCTAATTTAATCTGTGGAGTTGTGCTTTAATTGGTGACAAAAGCAAAACAATCTACACCTTCTGTCTTTAAGTGTTCATGAGTATCTAAACAGAAGGATTTAATTGGAATTGATTATTCTGCACAAAAATAACCCTTTTTTTTAAAACCATATGCAAAAAATTCACAACCCCCAAAAATGCTAACAAAGTTGATCTGGGGTTTGGGACTTCCAAATGGCCTTATTTACACCTTCTTCTTTATTGTTCTGGAGTTTTCTGTAATATGACTGTCATGTACTCTGAGGGTACTGTCATGTGAAAAAAAGAGGGGCATAAATGCAAAGATTTCTTGTCCCACCTGTATTAATATATTTTTATTGGCTATAAGCAGCCCCAGAATATCACAGCCTTTTAAAGCCCAAATCAGTCTGTATCCCACTTAGAGAGACTCCTCGCTAGCCAGATTCACTGCTTGGAAGGACTTTTGATATTCTGAATATCATCATCATGATGGCTAGGCTGAACAATCCCAAGTACTCAGCCTTTTCTCATATGACAGGTGCTCCATCTCTCTAATCATCTTACTGGCTTTCTCTGGACTCACTCCAAAGGTCAATGTACTTCCTGTGCTGAGGACCCCAGAGCTGGATTCAGTGTTGCAGCTTGCGTTTCACCAGACCAGAGCAGAGGGCCAGAATCTCCTCCCTCACTCTGCTGCCCCTGCTGCTTTTGATGCAGCCCAGGATACAATTGGCTTTCTGGGCTGCAAGTGCACACTGTTGGGTCAAGTCCAGCCTCTCATCCACTAGCAGCCCCAAGGCCTTCTTGGCAGGCTGCTCTCAATCCCTTCATTCCTCAGCTTGTGCTGATACTGTGGATTTCCCTGACCCAGGTGCAGCATCTTGCACTTGGGTCATGTGAATCCTCATGGGATTCCCATGAGCTCACTTTGCAGGCTTGTCCATGTCTCTCTGGATTCCACCCCATCTTTCAGGTTTTTTAACAGCACCACTCAGCATGCTGTCATCTTCAAATTTGCTGAGGGTGCACTCAGTCCCTTTGCCTATGTCATGAATGAAGGAACAATATGGACCCCTGAGGGGCAACACTTGTCAGTGATGTCCATAGGAATTCTCAGCTGGTGACCACTACCCTTGATGTGACTGTCCAGCCAATTCCTTATCTACCTAACTGTCCACCAAACAAATCTTTCATTCTCCAATTGAGAGAGAAGGATGTTGTGGACAACCATGTCGAAGGCTTTACAGAAATCAAGATAAATGACTTCTGTAACCCTTCCCTTTTTCACTGGTGCAATCACTCCACCATAGAAGGCCACTGAGCTGGTCAGGCAGGACTTTCCCTCGATGCAGCCATGCTGGCTGTTCTGAATGGCCTCCCTGTTCCTTAGGATAGCTTCTAGGAGGATCTGTTTCATGATCTTCCCAGGCACAGAGGTGAGGCTGAAGGGTCAGTAGTTCTCAGGGTGCTCCTTTTTACCCATTTTAAAGATGAGTGTGGTTATTTCCTCTTTTCCAGTCACCTGGGACTTCACCTGACTGTCCCAACTTCTCAAATATCATGCATTTGTACAATAATCAATCTTAAGTTTAAATTGCTTCAATTTATAACAAAATTCAGTATAAGTTAGAATGCATTTAGCATACATATATCTTGAAAAGTGAATTATTAAGCCTTTAGTATCAATGCAGTACATTTTTTGTTAGAATTTAGAGAGGTGCAGATATTTATATATCCTATTCTTAACAAAACTGTGCTTATGTAAAATAATTTTAACGAAATAATTTTTAATTCAGATTTATGCAACTTGAAACATTACATTGTATGATATATTGTTAAATTCCACAAGAAATAAAACACTTCAGTGTCTCATCCCAATGAAACACAAGAATATCATAAAATATAGTGTCAATTAGAAATCTTCCAAAGCAATATTATAAATTCAAAATGAGTTTTTCAAATATTTCATCTAGTTTGCACACAGTTTACTACAGAGTTTAGTAGCATCATCATGGCATTGTAGGGAGCAGAAAATTCTAATCCTGGACTCATCTGGATCAGAAGTGCTTTTCAGGTTATCAATTTTTACCACAGGTGACTTTCCGTTCATGTGCCGGGTAATCATTTTCCTTGTCCTCTCTGAGTACATGGACAGGTGTAAACACATCCATTCATCACCTCATCTTTATGTAAGATTAATAAAAGGTAAGAGTCATTGCTTTCTGGTAACCCCTAAATATTACTTACAACTAGAGTCTGTCTTAAAGAACAAAAGAAATCTGTACTTGGGACTATTAATTCTAGTATAAAGAGTGAATCCATTCTAGTTTCCTTAGGAATAGTTATAGTTATAGTCAACCTTTGGGTTTTAAATTGAAAGTAAGGGAAACATGCAGTAACTTCTCTGCTTGTAAATCTCAGACACTAGGTGCAGTATACATCAGAAACAGAAAAAGTAATTTGGAATGAGTAAAAAAAGATGCAGCTCTTTTTCCAAGAATTTCAACAATCACACAGAGATTGAGTTCAGCTTATTAAAATGCATTGCCACAGACTTGGCAGGCTGCATCCTATTTTTGTGTCTCATCCACTCTTCAAAGCAGGCTTTGTGATGTTTGCTATCTTGTGATGAGCTGTTATATGCAGGTCAGTGGTGCTAAACCCTATAAGCATTGCCTGATGGATTACAGTTTGCAAACAATTCACCCCTTGAAGTCCATTTGACTTGACTAAAAATAAGACATCAGTGTCTCAGGAATATTTTCTCCCAAGATATGTTGCTATTTAATTAAATCTTTTTCATTTCTTTCACATGTGAAATATGAGCTTCCTGGTATTAAAAAGGGGAGATAGCAGAGAGAAAAAGCATTGTCCTGTAAATACAGGGCATAAACCCTGTCAGAGGACAGACATAGACCTCTTTCTACATCGATTTTCCTTTCCTGTTTAGCTATCTTATTTCAGTCTTTTTCTGTCTTACTGATAGCTATCAAACATTTTTTCTACCTACATAGTCTTCAAGTAAAATCTGGGTCCCATAAGACAGGCTTGAATGATTCAGGAGACATGTCATATTGAGCAAGAGATCACAGGTGGGATAAGTTAGTTAGTGCACGCACAATAAAGCCAAAGTATTAGTCTTGCTGAACAGATGAAGGTCAACTGCATACCATCTGATGCCAAATCTACTGTGTGCTGTCTTGGTTTGAGCTGGCAAAACGCCAGCTGTCCAAGACAGAGTAAAATTGTCTCTCCCCCCCCCCACCAGCCAAGAGGAGAAAAAGAAGGAGAGAGAGGGAAAAAAACCCCTTCAACTCTAGATTTATGCTGAAACTAACTATATATTTATACAGAAAAAACTAAAAGAAAATTACAATATGACACACACTTGCACAAGTTATGTACAACAAGAAATAACTCCCCGCTTCCCAGTAAGCACAAATTCTACCGTTCTAACTACAAATCATCCTAGAGAAGTCAATTCCCCAGAGACAGACTTAA
>JAOXXN010000364.1:40973637-40985078 GCA_026770055.1 Myrmophylax atrothorax
CTTTAAGCATAACTTTGTGTCACTATCTGCACTTCTCTGAGCAGTCATATAAATATTCTAATACCATATATAAATACATTTATATTATTGTATAATTCTTTCTTTTATACCAGCTCTATTTGACATTTCTTATACCAAAAAAAAAGGATCTAGAAGAAGCCTAGAATAACACAGAAAAATACAAAGCTCACAAAGTTCTAAATCTAGACCTGTAACAATTTCTGACATATTACTGGCTTGGTCATTAATTATGCCCAGACTGTTCCTCTTCAGAAATGTCAGTCCACGTGGTGATTTATAGCTTCTATAGGTGTTCAGTCTTTGCCTCTTGATTGCATCTTGACCATATATTTCAAAAGTGACTGCTTTCTCCCCAGATTACCAAGACATTTCAGAAATTTCAGTGTAAAATCAGCAGTTGATAAAATTTCATAATAAATCTGTCAAATTTATTTTACATATTTTCTGCATTCTCAGAATGAATTATGTTATCCTGAAACCTTAAGTGCAATGACTCTGAGGAGCATTCTATCTAATAACTAAAATGGTACATTATCAGCTAGCTAGAAATTGCTGAAAATACTCTACTGGAAATATACGGCACTGCATGTTTCTTTTAACCCTCGTAATTCTGTGGTGATAAGATTACTGCTTTTGCACCAGATATATCAGAAATACATGAATAATAAAATAATTCTGAATACTTGACCTGATTTCTTTTGAATTGGGCTTAAAGAATAAGAAAAAACCCCAAACTTTATTTCAGTGAACAAACATGAGTTTTTTTCTCCTTATCTTACTTCAGTGGAAATGTGTGCTATTTCCTGTTTGCCTTTGAGGGCAGAATTAACTCTCCAAAGTTGGATTAATGGCTCTGAATTCACCCTAATGAATTAGCTTTACTGGAAGCATTTATCACCACACTATCTGAATCTTTCACCAATATTAATTAATCTATCCATTATTTATGGATTGTGTTGAGACCTGTAAAGGCTGAAAGCAAATGCTAAAATTTCCTCTCTCCATAATGATGAATCCAGCTCAGTAGGGGACTGAGAGATCAGATGATAAAGCTGGGGGACTTTTTATTTCTGGAAAAGGCATGGAGACACAAAACTAAGTCATACTGTCTTGGTGGATGGGAATGCTCTGAGGATTTCTCCGCAGAGCTGGGAAGGGCTCCCTGCACCAAGTACCCCCCTGAGCCCCCAAAGTGCTGAGCCACAAAGGAAGGACGTCTGCAGACCAGGAGGTTTGGAGGCAGAAGAAGAACACTTTATTGGAGAGTCTCGTTTATATAACCTTAGGCAAGGAAGGTTCTGGAAGGGTGGGCAGTACAATTTCTCCTATTGGTCAAGGGACATGCAAATAGGGGATTGAAAATGGACCAATAGGGTAAGGGGGTGGAGTATGATAACAACCAATGGTGGAACAGAGATAAGGACCAATCAGTGAACTGGGATAACAACCAATAGGGATACAGAAAACCAACCAATGGGAAGAAATGGCAGGAAAGAGGCCCTAGGGGGTTATGGGAAGAAGAAACTTGGATAGGGAATGACTAAGGGAAAATACAATAGAGGAGCCATAACAGTTTTATTAAAACTGCATCATAACTGGGAAACATCCTTAAACAGCCACATTATTATTCCTTTGGTCATCCCTTGGCCCAATATCCTTTCCTTATTGTAAATAAATGATTTTTTTCACTGATTACACCCCTGGCATTCTCCCACAATACTGTCCCTACTATAGAAAGGGACACAGGAGAGTAGTGGGCAGAGCAGAAGTGACAGGAAACCGGGACACACAGAAAATCACAGATACACAGGGAAGTAGGATACGAACACATGCAGTGGAGAAGGAGCAAGTTTAATTTTTGAGTTTATGTTTGGTAGTTTTATGCTTTCACAAGGGAGGGGAGAACTTCTTACAAACAGATCTGCATGTTCCCATCCCACGGAGACTTTTTCCCAACTTTTCACTGGAAAAACATCAAAAGCTTCTAATATATTCTGTTTTACCTGAAGATCTGTTGAAGTTTAACCAAGGACATTTAAAGACTAAGATACCAGAGTGCAAAAGACATGCAGGTGCTGTTCTTTTCTCTTGGTTTGTGTTGATGCATTTAATGTAGCAAGAAAATGACTCACTTTTTTTCACAAATTTCATCCTCACAGATATTTTAATCAAAACTTGTATTTCTTGGGAAAAAAAATTGCTTAAACACACTGCATTTTGTATCTGCATTTTCTAAGAAAAATTTGTCAAATATTTCCAGAACAACTGTACCAAGAAGGATCTGGAAGTTAAAGTACTCAAATATCATCTGGTCCATGACTTTGCATTTTTCACAGATGAAAAGCCTAAACTGAACAGACTATATGGAACCACTAGACTACTTTGTATCCTAGCATGCCCACATTTCTAGTGCACCATCTGGTCTTTTACAGACTAAGCTCTCTTTTTTATGCTGTACCTGTGAATTCAATCATGTTTTGATCACTAACTGTGATAGGAACACAAATGCTTGTGTTCAAAATTGTATAGTATTGTTTGCTTTTTACTTTCTTATTATTTCAAAATTCCTTTTAGCAATATGTTTCTTAAACCTCATAGATGATACAGGGATTTTTTTCTGAGTGAAAAGGAATTCTAAAACTAGGGTTTCTGAAATACGAAAACAGTACAGTTTGTTTCTTTTGATATTGGAGTATATTCTCATAGAATTACAGAAACACAGAATGGGGGAGGCTGGAAGGGTCCACCATGGGTCACCTGGTCCAACCTCCCTGCTTAAGCACAGTCATGCCAGAGCACATGGCACAGGATTGTGTCCAGATGGTTCTTGATTATCTCCGGTGAGGGAGACTCCACAACCTCTCTGGGCAAGCTGTTCCAGTGCATGGTCACCCATGCAGTAATGAAGTTCTTGCTCATATTCAGGCGGAACTTGCAGTGCATCAATTTCTGCCCATTACCTCTTGTTTTATTGCTTGGCACCATCAAGAAGATTCTGGCTTCATACTCTGGAAAACTTCCCTTCAGATACTTACAGACACTGATGACATCCCCTCTCAGTAATTTCTTGAGGCTGAACAGACCCAGCTCCCTGAGCCTTTCCTCATAAGAGAGATGTTCCAGTCCCCTAACTATCTTTATTGCCCCCCATTGGACCTTCTACAGGAGCTCCAGAAGTGAAGACTGCAGAACATGATGCAGCACTGAAGATATGCCTCATCAGCGCTGAGTAGAGGGGCAGGATCACCTGCCTCGACCTGCTGCAATGCTTTTCCTAATACAGTCCAGGATACTATTGGCCTTCTTGGCCACAAGGGTCTCGGGACTGGAGGTTGGGGGTCGCTCCCAAGGTAACACACACACACACACACACACACACACAGGTTAGGTGGAGAACATCTTGAAAGCCATTTATTTCCGGTTGGGGTCTGGTTATAAAGGTTCCAAGATGGGCGGTGTTTTGGAGGGGATGGCCGGGGGCAGGGTTCAGAGGAACAGGGCAGGGAAGGGGTGTAGAAAAAACCTCAGGGAAAAAACTCACAGGTAGGGGAAAGGAACATAGAGGCTGAGCCCCACACAAGGGCACACTGCTGGCTCATGGACAGCTTGTTGTCCACCAGGACCCCCAGGTCCTTCTCTGCAGAGCTCATTTCCAGCCGATCAGCTCCCAACCTGTTCAGGTTCATAAGGTTACTCCTCCCCAGCTGAAGGACACTGCGTTTGCCTTCATGGAATTTTAGAAGGTTCTTCTCTGCTGTCATTCCAGTCATTATTTTTGGTGGAACCATAAAAATGCAAAAAATCATAGCTAAAGTGTAACTGTTAATGTTGTCATGTTTGTTTTACTTGTTTTACTTTGTTCTCTCTAATAGTAATTGAATATATCTGTCTTTAATCAGTTTAGACTCCCGCTGAAAATCACACTATTGAAAAAAGCTAATAGTTATGCAAGGAACAATATTCTTATTATTTTACAGACTTCATACAGAAGCAAAGAAATATATCCCAAAAGTATGTATTGGAGTAGCCATTACTAACTCCCAGGGTTTTTTCTTGAACTTTTAGAGATTAGATTTATTCCTGGCAGATGAACAAAAGCAGATATTAACAATTCATAACACCTACCTTTATTTTTCTCAGTAGCTCCTTTATTCGTACTTAACATGCAGAAAGTATATATTGTCTGAAGAGCAAAGCCAACATTAGAGGGAAATATAATGTCATTCTATACAGTTGTCCTTCTTCAAAATGATGCTATTACAGGTGCTATTACAGCTGGTGATTGAGGTATTTTGTCTTTGTGTTACCTGAGATCACTTTCTTTTCATGTCAGTTGCAGGGTGTTATGATGGGTATAGAAAATATTTTAATAAGAATAATATTTTATAGTCAGCTTTGGGCATGGAGGAACAGTGCTGGCTTTTTGTTCATTGTAATGTCAGTTCTCTTGAATTCCTGACTGGCCAATTATTCCAGCTCTGCTGGAAAGCAGAGCAGGTGTTAGGGTAAAACTTGAGAAGTTATGTTCCCATCTGTTTGTAGTTCTCTATGGTGCCCTGAGGCTACACTGTCCCTTCATATCTGCTCCTTGCTTCCACAGTGGGGACCAGTAAATGAGTAAAACTCTGGGCATAAATAAGAATGTAAGAAAGCTGAAAATATGCTGTATATTCATAGCTGCTATGGACTCTAGTAGCTTCTCCAAACTCAAAGGAAAAATAGTTATTCTTGAGAAAAGAATATCTGATGTTGTCTATGTGTCTCCGATTCTTCTCAGACTTTTGTGTTTTCTTATGTCTCTGGGGGAAAAAACCCCAAACACAAAAAACCCCAGTCAAACAAGACTCCTAAACTTTCAAATTCTAAATTTAGTGCTTTTCAGAAAATAATTTTTTTGGTGGCAAGTCTGAGAAAAGCTCAGCAAATTCCCTTTCACTTCAATGTTTGCAAGAGGGCTATTCTTACTACTACTGAAAAGACATGAGTCAGCCTCCATCTGCCTCTTATCTGGAAGATTTTGCAGTATCTAGAATCATAGAATCATAGAATTGTTTAGGTTGGAAAAGATCTTTAAGATCATTGAGCTCAATTTGTTAAGGACACTTTTCTGTCTGACCATTCAGGAGCACTCTGGCAGTCCCATTCCTACCACCAGACACTGTCACTGCTGACACCAAGTCCTTTCCCAGCAGACGGCTCCAGTGAGCCCACGGATGTTCCACTTGACTGCCCACACACTCCACTCACACAGTCAGGTTCCCTTACTGGTACAGCCCCAGGCTTCCCGTAGCAGAATCTCAGATGTCTCATTCCATGCAGCAGTTTATTCATGGCACAGAAACACAAACAGCCCGAGCTGGTGCCTCTGAGGAGCGACCGCAGCAAAAGAACCCCTAGGCTTTTATATCCTCACAGTCCAAGAGAGCTCAAGTCTTACTCTTCCTCCTGACTCTTTGGTGTGTCTCAGTGTCAGGTCCCCTGGCTGGGCCACTTGTCTTCGTGCCCTTTGTTGTGCAAAGTGTTGACAGTTCCTGACTTCTTGTCTCAGGCTCTCACCCAGAACTCAACCTGCAGCTCACACCACACCTGCACACCAAGCTACCTGCGCTGAATGTATTCCTGCGCAAATCATTACCATAACACTGCCAAGCCCACCAGTTAGGCATGTCACTAAGTGCCATATCTACAGTCTTTTAAATACCTCCATAGATGGTGACTTGACTCAGTAAAAAATTGGTGAAGTACATTTTTCATCTGTTGATTTTGTACCTGTTTTGTCTTTCATATCTCAACTGTATTAGGCCAGCAGCTACATATTTATTTGGTCTAATCTCTGGCTCTGAGTAAGCTTAAGTCTTGGGATAGGTACAAAGTGGATTATGCCACTAGTGCATAAAAGAAGGTAAGTCTCTTTGAGGACTTTTTTGTACTTCCTTTATGGAATTGTTATTCTGGGGATGAAACTTACTCTTAACTCAGCCATTCTGTGATCCTGTGATTATGAACTGGTTAGGGGAAAAATTTTGTGCAGGTTAGGGTGATTTACAGTGCAGTCCCTGGATGACTGAAGAAATCCTTGTGGAACACATTCATGTTTGTGAGAGGAAGACCACTGGAATTGATACGTTCATGTAGAGGTTTCTGTAAATTAACTTGCTGAATTTACCTATGCTTTTTTTTTCACTCTGAACCTAATCTTCACCACAGTTTTTATTTTGGGATCATACAGTTTCTTAAAAAGTCCTTTTGGAAATGACAGAGTGCAATGCATACTTGAATACAGTAATGTTCCTGAAATGGGCTCCTGTATGAACAGTGGCATGTCAAGTCTGCTGCTTGACTGCTCTATCTCTACTGGACTGAGTTACTGTATGTAATTGAATAAAGACTTAACAATTCTTTTCTGAGTCATTCCTTTCCTACCAAATACTCCTACATTAAGAATATATATATATGGATATACTGGGGAAAACCCCTAGTCCATCGTCTCCAACTGGCCTGGTCAATCTTCCCGAGTTCTTATTTTGTGAAATGACACCTTTGTGCTTTCACCTACTGAGATAAAACATCAAAATCCATTTAGTAATTCTTGCAAAACAGAGTAGTCTGCTGTTTTTAAACAAAACAAATATATTACTTACTGCAGAAGTCATAATCTCTCCTATCATCCTCCTTTCCTGGAATCCAGGCCTTGAAGACTACAAATATTAATGCTGGCTAGCTAGAAAAATGTTACAGGTTTGCTGCTTTCACTTCTTAGCAAGATCTTTATACTGTTTCTTTGCGACCATTATTTTGATGGTGGAACTGATACTCTTCCAATTATGAAGCTATCTTCCCAATCAGTTTCCAAAGAGGAAACAAAACTTGAAGTATATACAAGAAAAGTTCTTCAGACTAGCAGGAAATGAAGGTGAAAGGGGAATCAATAAAGATGAAAACTGGAAGTATACAGACAGGAGAGGGAGAACTGAACTAAGACTTAAGTGTTTGGCTTGGTGGTGCTTCCGGCAGTCTTATGAGTCCTTAGTTCCATTTATGTTGGTGCAATTTTCTTGCCTGTTCATTTTTGATTTTGAAAAGTTTACTTTCTCCAGTGGCTTATGCTGTGAAAGCAACTCCTCTGTTGGCCAAACTGAAAACCAAGGACAGGACAAGAATGTACAGGCAGCAGACAGGAAAGCAAATCATGTGGCTGCTGGCAACATCCTGGATCAGTAGAAACTGAGGTGGCACTTGCAGTGCAACAAGAGCAGGAGACCATTGTGTTGCATGGGTTCTGTGTTGCTGAGTTGTTTGCTAAGATCTGATATTTCATGACCATAACAAGATAAATTAGTTAGGTCAATCTATTATTTAGATCAATTTATGAACATGCTAATTAGATCAATCAAGTAATCATAATTAAATGCCAGTAGCCAAACTCCAGAGGAACATTCTCTTTTGCAATGAAGATATGGCATGCAGTAATAAAGAAACAGTTCAGGCCAAGAAGCTTGCATGCACCTCCTCTTAGCACTGGTGACACAACCATGGACTGCAGTTGAGCTGCAAGTGGCCACCATTTGCCATAGGTTCAGGAGAGTTTAACACAGTCCCAGTATCCCTGGCAGACTATGAGTGCAGAAGCATTGGGGCTGATGGTAACCCTCTTGACTAGTCTAAGGTATATATTTTTCTACTCTAGGAAGAATGTCTAGATTAAAAAAGGTCATTTCCAGGGGAAGGAGATCTCGCCTCCAAGAGGAAACAAATTGAACCTGTTGAGAAAAGCAGAATTTCTAGGGGATCACAGGCTATGGGGGGCAAGAAGGGGTTTAAAAGCAGACCATGGAGGTCTCAGCCAGGAAGGGACTTCCCTGGCACCACAGTGACCATCGTGATCCTTCTCAAACTTTCAATAAATCTACTGAATAAGCCAGGATCTGTTCACAAGGACAATGCTGGCAGAAGAGTTGTGTGTTAACACTTTGTATTTCTATCATCTGACTTAATAATTTTGGTCTTACTTAGAAGATGAATTGTCTTAGATCATATTTTAACACAATGTATTTGAACTGAAAAGCCTTTTGTACCTTAGGGAAAAGTAGGTTGTGATGGGTAGTTTAGCCAGACCTGTCTCAAGACCCTGTCTGACCCAGCAGTCTAACACGATCGCAGTTGATAGACAAGAATCAGTTTGTACTAAATTTTTACTGAATATGTTGTAATGCATCTTCAGGTATAGCTTGTCAGTGATGCAGACCAAATACTTCCTAAAGTAGGCTTCCATGCATCTTGTGTATCTTTTCCATAGAAACCAATACTATACAGCATCACAATGTTTCCACCTCACATCTGGGACATGGGTGAAACATGCTTCTGGATTTGGGCCCTGGAAACCTGCATCCACTTGTCTGGATACAGCCAGTGCCATCAGCAACCCTTCCAGCTTGAACAAAGACATGCACTGGGATGCACATAAAGTGCATTTCACAGTATGATTGCAAAGGCTCTTCTCTGGAAGAGCAAGACAAAACACTGCTGTATTACTCACGATTTTGGGGAGAACTTTTCTGCAATACAAAACATGCAGGATATCTTGTTTCTACAGGAAAGTTAAAACAGAAGAAATCTGATATATTAGCATGTGTAATTGTTTTGCTCTGTCCACCAACAAGTTCTCTTGAATTTAAAGAAATCTGTGCCAGACAGTGTTTTTTTCCTTAAATTAAGTGTTTTGCTGCAATGACACGTGAATCACAGAATCACCACCTCTCCATAATTCTCTTCTATGCAATTATCAAATAATAGCCTGTTAAGGGTAGTTCAGAGAGTGCTAAGGCTTAAGACAGTTTCAAACTGTAAAACCCAATCTGGGCAAATCAGACCATGAAAAAATGCAGTGTTATTTACTGATTACTTAGGAAAGTTAACACTTTAAAATCTGAAGTTAAAAAATAAGCTATGCTTAAGAAAGGTAGGTTCAACAAAAAAAGAAGCCTCACTCAAACAAAGCAAAACTTGACCATCCAAATTTTACAGTAAAGGAACTCTATAAAGACCACTAGTTCATTGATGAGCTAGTGGTCCAGGGAAAAATTGAAATATTTAGTGGAAGTGAGCCTGATTAATAACCTCTTCTGAGAGAAAAGAAAAAATCCTCTAATACGAACAGGCTTCAAGGTGAAAAATCTTACCTTCAGTCTCTTAAGATCACCTTCACATCCTGGAAGACCTCTGAGTTTGGCTTGGAGTAGATGGCAATTAAGATGTGAGTTAGGTGCATGGTTGTGCCCATATTATTTTGCAGTTACATTTGAAGTTAGGTGGTTTTTTTTGTTTTGTGTTTTTTTGTTGTTGTTTTGTTTTGGTTTTTTACTAGCAGTGATTTAAAAATGTGCTAAGATTGTTGCTTCTTTTAAAGACTGAGTGGCTATTGCTGCTGCAACTGACCAAACTCAAACTTGTGTCCTATGGCACAAGCAGCTGCACAGCAGCCAGAGTCCCACTAAGGACCAGGGCAGAAGTGTGCCCAAGACAGAAGTGTGAAAACCAAGTTACTCTGGTGCCCTGATATGTAAACGGTGCATTTGGTTAGAAGATGCTCATGCTTAGCAGGAGCTAGGAAAGGGAATCAGAGCTAAAGTAAGATGTTTGTTCAATAACTGAACAAGGTGAACAAAATTTGGGATAGACAACGATGTGAGAAGTTTGAGCACAAATCCACTCATGCTGAAGTAATCCTCTCCATAAGGCTAACATTGGCTAAGAAAAGGTACTAGAAACAACAGCTTTTGGTAGTGTAGCACAAGTGGAGGAAATAAGGAAATGGCAAGTAAGAATATGCTGCTGAGAGGAGCTTGGAGGAAGACCAAGGGTGGAAGGATGGCAAAAATGTGAGTCTGAACTCAGAAGGAGTAGGGAATAAATTTTAAAACTATGAGGCAAAAAAAGTAAAGTAATGGATCCTTAATTGGCAGGAGCATGTATGAGAACAGACAGCAGTGGTGCTGACTTGCATGAGGAAGCTCACCAGCATTCTAAAGAGTCCTGCCCTACACACTGTTCAGACTTGGTGTAGGGGGAAGTAGATTTGCAGTTCCATACTTACAGAACTGTAATTCAGTAGTGCTCAGGTATGTGATTCATTACACTTAAGAGCTGTAATTAATAGCTTTATAGTCAAGCATAATAGTCCGCATTATTGTATAATTGTTATGATTGCCAAGATAATTTATTCTTTTATTATCTGCCAATTTTCTCATCGTTTGCTCATGAATCTATACTTCTTAATCAGTTGGCATCAGTTACACTGCAGCCTCTGATTTAGCTGTGAGAGTGTGACACTGTGGGTGCAAAGCAGTGTTGGAAAGGATGTTGTCTTTGAAAGGCTAGATGTGTATCACTCAGGGGGATCAAATGTGTCTCAGAGAGCAACCATCTTCTGATGAGGTCTGTCTTCACTGTGGTACCTCCCACCTGCTTTCCTAAGTCAGGGACAAGTATAACTTAGGATATATAAGCAAAGTAAGACCAGGCCTTCATCTCACTGTTTTAAAAATTTGTGCTGCTCTTAAAGTGAAGATGTCTTTTTGCCATGAGCAAACTTCAGTTAATGATGCACTTGGGAGTGAACGTAAGCTGTCATGCAAGACAACACGCAAACAAAACCCTAGTCATTTCTCATTCCTCAGGCAACATTTAGCAACATTTCATTCAACATCAGATGCTACATTATTCTAGGGAATCTTTTATCAACTGCCATAATGATGATTGCCCCATGGACTTCCATAATAGTGGCTAGAGAGAGAAACCCAGTTTTGGGACATGAAGTGGCTCCACTGATTTTACCTGGCTTTTTCTCATTCTTGTTAGCTAGGACATGACCTGTTATGTCCTCACACATTTTCTTATACTCCTTACAGTCTCAGTTGTGCTGCTTCTGCATTAAAATTATTCTAAAAGCAAAATTGTGTTATCTGTGCTCAATGCTTCAGTCAGATTTTTTTCTACTTTTAAGAACTTTTTTTTTAAAAAGGTGAGGAATAATACTAAATATTTAAAAAATATTCATAATATTTTAAAGACTTTAGTATACTTCTAAATGTTTACAATTTTTAAGAGATTTATAAAGATATCAAGAAATGGGAGGGAAGAGAGATTCATGAGAATTGAACAAGAAGCAGAGATGCATTGAATGTAGGCTGTCTATCCATAATTTTCTTTGTATTAGATACTCTTTGGATTATAGTGTTAGGATCCCTAACTTGCTGCATAAAAAACCCCTCCTTTTAATATTACCTACATTGAAATTAATAAATAAATGCACATACAGTGTGCTCACATACTTTAATGCATGCTTTTCTCTTACTGTTGGGTACTATTAATGACTTGCATGCAGTTAGAAAAAAAGCATCACTGCCCCGCCCCTGCCCCCC
>JAOXXN010000364.1:41017537-41029165 GCA_026770055.1 Myrmophylax atrothorax
AGGTATCAAGGAAGACTTAGTATAATTATTTCTTTATTCATGTTTTTGCGGATTCTGGTCCAAAATCAGAGTTTTGTTTAAGGCAAACTTGAACAGATGATGCGACTTTAATCTAGTGTGACTTGCCTGCATGTATTTTCAAGTGCTCAAAGGGAATTCACATTTGATTATTTGCACCATAGTGCACTGCATAAAATATTCATGGAAGTGTCACTTTTCCATAGGTGGCACTCCGGGGCAAAGACAGGGACTTTGGACATTTTTAAAGTAATAAGTATGAAATGCAAGTTGAAAAAAACATATGCTGTTTGGTACTGGTGTCCTGCAGCAACTGACAAATCAATTTTAGACCAGCAAAAAGTGATTGTACCTGTATTGTTTTTGACAGGGGTTCAGGGTTTGCTAGCGAAGGTTATTGTAAGAAGTTTCTGCAAATCAGAAGTGTGAGCAATTAAAAAGAATGGCACACACTCTAAAACCAGACTGTAGTTGCTGCACTGTTAATATTAGTTATCTTCTGTCTTCACATGCATGTCTAAACTTATATACAGTCTAGTGTGAAGTGATCTGAACCCTGTAAAAGTTACCATGAGCTTCACTGGGCTTGGGAGACCCCCAGCCTTTTTCTGAATTTCCAGCTTGAAGTTGATGTGTTGATAGAGGGATCAACCTATTTGATTACAAACATGTTGCTGATTTTAAACAAATCCAGAGACCAATCTTGAATTCTTGCCTTGCTAGTTAGGGTTGGATATTGGGAACAAAGCGATGAATGTATGATGTATTGAAGAATGTTTTTGTATCTTGAATTTGATTATATACTTTACATCATATTTGTTATACATATTTCATTCACAGTAATGTGGATGTTTTGATAAATAACTCCAAAAGGTGTTTTACAAATATAATTAACTCATATATTCACTGTGTTAGAAAATAACCTTGTATACTAGCAATTTCTAAACTGAACTTTCACGTTTTTAATAGTACAGCACAGAACAGGAAGTTTAGTAAATCTATTCTAAATTTCACAATTAAGAATTCTATTAACGCCTAAAACAGAAATATAGGATTTATCATGACAATTTCAAGAACAGAAGTTAAGAAGCCAATTCCTTTTTTTGTAAAGCAACCTTTATTTTTAAATGTTGAGTCTCAAATTTTCATTTTTCTGAAATGCTTAGCCTTACCAATTTTGCCTTGATAGGTGTCTTTGAAGTCCTCAAAGTGATGCACGAGTTGGGGGTGGAACTGGATGCAGAAACATACACAGACTATGTTTTTAAAAATTTTGCTGATAGTGAAACTGCTCGTTCCCAGCTGAAGGTGAGTTTACATTTTAAATTTGTAAAAATGACTATTGCATGGCTTGTTATTCTGTGCTCTCTGTGGAGGCTTTAGATCACAGTAATGCTCTAAACATGAACCTGCTATGATGAAGCCTACTCGGAATATATAGATTACTTTTCAAACAGTTGTTGCACTGATGGTTTCTTCAACATGTCTTTCTCCTGCTGCTTTTCTTTTTCTTCTTTAGAACTAACCAAAATATTTTGCTCCAGACCTAGTAGCTTTTTGTTTCCTGAAGTGGAAAACAAAATAAATGAATAATGCTCCCTTTTTTTTAGCTGGGGATTGGCAGTATTGCACTTGTTTCTGGTGGATTTTTTTTTAATATGTTGAAGGATTGAGAATTGCGGACCAAGTTTAACTGTGCCAGTCTTTCTGCCTTTGGTAACTTTGTGTCTTGCAGTAGTTTTTGATCAGTAGCATGTTACTTGAGTAGCCATGAGACTTCTGTGGAGCACTTTCTGTGTTCTCACCAGCTATCAGTATGAGAATGCCAATGTCCTTTGGGAAGAAAGTGTTTAAAAATGCAGAGTATCAGAAGGTCTTCTCTGTGTGAAGTTCCAATGATTGATTGCTTTTTCTCTAGAAAAATGGCTGCCTGTTTGAAAGTGTTGAACTCCATGTAGCAGAAATAAGATGGGAAGCAGCAAATGGGAGACTAGACAAGGTTCTTTCTATCTGTAAGTATTTCTCATGTGGCATTTTTCTATGTACTGCAGTGTTGATTGGTTGTAGGCTAAAAGGTTTACTTGTATTGATATATGAGGTTTAGACATAGGTAGTAAACTTGAGCAAATTGTTTATTATGTGGGGTCTTCTATGATGAGATGTCAGATGAGATGTGAAACTGCCAATTCTGAACAACATACCATGGTTAAATTCTTCTGTGGTTTTGAACCTGACTGTAAGATTTACATGTAAGTTATTTGTAAGTAACATCTTTACTGTGGTTGTGATAGGAAGTTCTAGCCAGGTGGGGGTTGGTCTCTTCTCCCAGGCACTCAGCAATAGGACAAGGGGGCACGGGTTCAAGCTCTGTCAGGGGAAATTGAAGTTGGATATCAGAAAAAAATTCTTTCCATAGAGAGTAATCAGGCATTGGAATGGGCTGCCCAGAGAGGTGGTGGATTCACCATTCCTGGAGATTTTTAAACGCAGATTGGACATGGCACTGAGTGCCATGATCTAGTAAGCAAATGAGTTGGACCAAGGGTTGGATTTGATGTTCTCAGAGGTCTTCTCCAATCCAATCGATTCTATGATTCTACGATTAAGAACCATTTCTTTACGGAGAGGGTGGTCAAACACTGTAACAGACTTCCTAGAAAGGTGGTCAATACCTCAGATCTGTCAGCTTAAAAGACATTTGGACAATACCTTTCATAACATGTTTTAACCTGGTGAGTCCTGAATTGGTCAGGCACTTGGACTAGGTGATCACTGTAGGTCTCTTCCCCTTCCTCTTCCCCTTGCCCTTGCCCTTGCCCTTCCCTCCCCTCCCGTCTTTATGTATATCTCCTTGGAGACCAGCTTCCTTGTATTTTCCTGTCTCAGTCTGCACTCTATAACCTTACACTTTTCCCTTCTTTCCTAAAATCAGTGTGAAAATATGTATGTTCACTGCTTCTTGACCTAGCTGCATACATCTCATGATACACGTTGCATTTCTTATCTTTAACTCTGTCTGTAGAATTTGAGTGTATTCTAGTGTAGAATAGAGAACAAAACTCAAACAGATATAGGAACAGCTCTCAAGAAAATTGTTGAATGTCTTTTCAGCTTCTTTCACCTTTTTAAGCAACAGTCACTCTTTTTGGCTACTAACAGAAGAAAACCTGAGAGAAATTTTAGAAAAGCAGTATTTCTTGTTTCTCTAAATAAAATTCAGAAATCAAATTCATACGGTTGCATCCCTGTTAGTTGAATGTGAAGCAGTGGTATGTTTTGCTCATGATTAAACTTTTATAAAAATTGTAATTGCAACTTTGCTCATCAATAAAATATAATATTGCACTCAGCAGTGATGGAATTAGTAATTTACAGTCCATTTTTGTGATAGGGAGTTTAAATATCAAGAATGGTTAAACTGTACATCACAGTTGCACCAGTGAAGTTTACTCAGGCGAGGAAGTGAATCGTCATAACTGCTTGTTGTCCGAATGTTGTCAGACATTTGTTGCCATAGACTTCCACTACAATTTCATTGATGTCATGAGCTCCAGACAGAGTAAACATGTGGAAGAAAGCCTCTTTGCTACAGGCTTTCTTTTTTCTTTCCTTAGGTGATGACTAAAACCACTGGATGTGCCCTGTAGTAAAGATTTTAGAGCTTAACATACAAAGCACAATTTAGGAAGCTGCCTCTCTGCTCATTTAAAGATCAATACAGTTTTTTCTGATGCTAGATTTACACACCGGCAGAGACTTAACCTTCACCTGTTGTTCATGGCTGCTTCAGGAGACTAGTTAAATAACTATCTGTAAGTTGGTTTTCTGTAAGCATCTGTATTTTCTGTTTAGCTTGATGTACAGCTACAAGAGCTAAGCAAGTCTGATTTTATTTCAGATATAAGAAAGAATCAGACAGTCTAAATTCATAAGCCCCTTAAATTACCAATTCAACTTCTTAAAAATAGGTTTAGGGAAGGCATGAAAACTGGTTAGCTACTGAAATTAGTCTATATAGCAGATGAGAACAAATTCAAGGTAACGATCGCAGTCTTGTCAAGAGTGGCAGTTGCAATCCTGTTGAAGTTCTGGTTCCCTACTGGATCCAACAAGCAGTACTAGAAGACCCAACCCCTCAAAATTATATACGCTCAGGTTCACGTGGGAATGCCCAGAACCTCCCCCAGGGTGGAGAGTTTCACAATGGGTGACTTAACTCTGTGAGTCATGGGGTATTTTTGGAATCTTTGATGGTCTAGGTCATTGCAGGTGCCTATTATTCCACTCTGGTATGGCCCATTAGCAGAGATGACCCCTCAGGCTGTGAATGTACTGATGCCTCCCTGGAGGGGAGTTATCACAATTGAGTCACTCCTGTGAAAACAAGGAAACACTCCGGTGCCTCGCAGGGTTCTCTAACACCCAGCTTGTAGAGTAAGGTGTCAGGTGTGCCATGGGCAGCTACTGCAAATGATCCATTATTAACTATTCCTCAGAAATTATACAGTTTTGGTTATACCCACATAGTGATAAACTGGTCCCAGCCCTTGTAACTAGGACACCACAGTATGATAATGAAAGTTCAGCAGTTTGTTTTGTCTTAGATCCCTTGTGACTAGCTTTGTTTTTCTGATACAAATGTGTCCTTTATATAAAAGCATAAACAAGAGAATCCAATAGAAATGCTCCAGTACTAAGCAGGTTTGAGCAGCTGTTGGGACATATACCTATGGCACTTCCAGTCTGGGAAAAAAGGTATCTAACAGAAAGTCATCTATAAAAAGGAGAATATTTAGGTTATTCTGTAGTCAAAGTAAAAGAGGAAGAGGATATCAGCTTTGCAGTTCCTACAGTGCTGCCTAACTATTTTCTTAGCTGAGATTTACATGTAATTTGGTGGTGGGAGTTTAAGAATATTTAGCATGTATTTCTCATTTAAGCATTTAATGTACTTGTCTTTGGTGATTGCACAATATCTGAATTTTCCAGTTTTGACAAGTCTGGAAAAATCTAACATCTCTCTTCTATTAGAGCAATCTTGTAGCCAAATGATCTAACACCTACTCTCTGGCTCACTACAGTTCGATAGCAGGCAGTTAAAGCAGTAAAATATTCTGGTGGTTTTTTTTTTCTTTGTCATCAGGTTGGATACAAAGGCTTCAAGTTAAATTTTGCTACAGATTCTCTACTGTAAGATGTGAATAAATCCAGTGAACAATCCCACTTAATTCTTACTAAACTTTTTCTTGGGCTTTCTAATTCTTTAGGCTAATATCAGCACCCTAATATTAAAAAGGTGCATGACAGAAGTCTTAGTCATGCAAAGGTCTTAGTCACACTGAAAAAGAGTCCTCATAATTTGTGTATCTGAATCCAATGCTCTCGTGCATGCCACATGGAGTTGCTTCTTAATAATTCAATAGCCCCAAAGTCTCTCTGCTGTTTTTGTAATGAAGCCGTTGCCTACAGAAAACACAGAAATGTCTATTTGACTCTGAAGTACTCCTGTGGATCAAGCCTGAATAAAAAAAAGTGAATCGGATAACAGATTAAGAAAAGAAGCAAAGTTAGAATATTCTTAAAAAACCTAGAAAGTAGGTAGAACATGTATGTTTGTGATTCATAGAACCATACTCCTTCTCTCTCTAGAGACTTTTTTTTGTGTTTGAAACCTCTCCTGGACTAGCTTTCCTGAAAAATGAGGCTGTGCAGCACATGATGCCCTTGGGCAACATCTCCAGGGAGTTATGAAGCTCAGGAAAGTATGGAGGTGCTAGATATGTGTTTAGTGGACACTGAAAAAGGTTGCTGAAATGACAAAAGTTATGTGCACCAGTTGATGTTTAACAGCTACCGGTGCAGGAGGGCCAAAGAACACTCAAGTGCTAGTACTCTGCTTTGGTTTGCAGAATTCACAACACACTTCAGAGATCAGGCAAAGAGGTTTGAGAGAAGAGACAGAAGGACTAAATAAGGCACTAGACCTTAGGGGCTGTAGATGTTTTGATTCTTGCCTACTTGAGTGTTCATTAACCATGGCACAGGCTGCACTGGACAGCTTTTGAAATGGAACTAAGACAGTAGTGAAGAGTTTCGAGAAGGTCAATAATAAGGAGTTGCCAAGGAACAGAGGAAGAAAGGAAAAAAGATTGGGAGTAGTTCAGCTTGGAGACCCTTGGCACCTGGTCCCACCTCTGGGAGAGCTGTTCATGGGTGCCTGGTTTCAGAGTGACATAAAGAGCAAACACACAGGAGTCAAAAGAGGGAAATTACTGCAAACATTGGTGAAAAGCAGAAATACAGTGAGCCTGGCAGCTGGTTTAGCATATAGTTAAATATCTAGGGAGAAGATGTTCCGTGAATTAAAAAGCTTGTGATAGTAATTTTCACTCCTAACCTACAGTAACTTTATTCTTCAATTCACTTGCTTTTATCATTTGTGGTTCAAATCAAGACAGACATTCTGCCCCCTCCAGTTCAAGAAAACAGCAAATAGCTGTGACCTTACTTTCCAGTCTGGGTCTCCGCCCCAACCAAGAGAAATGAGGCAGTAGAAGGAGGCAATAATTTGATGCTAATCAATGTATCATAGTTTCCTCATCTACTCCTATTTAATGAAGTGTGCTGCTCTTTCCTCAGGCTTAAATGGCATATGGGTCTCAGGTGTGCTAATTGCTTGAGGTAAACAAGTGATGTGCTCTGCTGACACCTCGTTGAGACTCACCTGCTTCACTTTCTTTTACTCTTCCTGCTCAAAAGATGCTTTCTCTAAATTCACTAAATCTCATATAAGCCCCATAAGCACTAGCTATACCAATGTCTGCCTTTCATACAACAGTCTTGGAGACTGTATTGTGGCTAAGTATATTCACATATATATTCATAGTCATATTATTAATGTGCATACAACTGTTTGGCTTCTGAGTGGCAGAATTTAGTGTAGATTATGCTTAATATAAGTTTCCCACTGTGTGATGGTGAATGAAGAAAAGTAATGAAGCTCATAATTCCATGCAAATATAGGTATCCTTGGATACTGCTGACACAAATGGCTGTTGGAATAATAATAAGAGGAAGCTATTGAGCTCAACATTCACTTAAATTGTGACTGAAATGCCAGCAGTGCATCTAATGAATTGGTCTGCCATTTCTTTATTGCTAGGAGTGGAACTATCCTGATAGTCAAATGGTCAAGTCCAATTAAATTTTTATGATTAATTTACTGCTTGTAGAAGGTGAGAAACTGTCAGCCTAAAAAATGTGTATGTTATACTTTGCCACACTGCACACATGCCAGAGGCACAGCCCTGACAACATTTCCTCTCAAACAAAAGGGAGAGGGGCTCTCACTGAAACACTTGATAGGAGCTGGGAACAAATTTAAATCTCCTCCCCATATAACTCTGCAGGTGCAAGCATTTTTTCAAAATAGTAATTGCTTATTACACAATTTCTAAAACTATTCAATTGCAATCCAGTTCAGGAACTTTCTCTCAAGCTCTTTGATGTTGACCTGCCTATTCCCACTTCACATTGGTCTAAAACCTGCACCACTTTCAAATCCATTTGTTGATTTTTCTGCAGTAGCAACATAGCTTCTGTTTTAGTTTCAAGGGGAATGTTAGTGAATTAGACAAATAGAAGAGTAGAATTACTGGCTGTAGTTAGATTAAAAGAGGTGGCTTCTTTAGTTAGTCAAGTAGAGAAAGAATCTGTATAATTTGACAGTTATAAGGCCACTCACAGTAAATTCACTTTCTTTGGCATATCCAGGGTAGAACAAACCAGCAGATCCCTGGTTTAATGGAGGTGGAAGAGTGTGAGAGACAAAATAAATATTCTAAGGGTCCTTCTCTCATGTTGGAGAACAAGTAACAGCTTTTCTGAAGTAGTCCTTGCCTTTAGGGAGGCACAAATTGTATTATTCTACTTAAGAATGAACTCCAGATTTTAGTTAAGGTAGTTCTCCAACTCACTGATCTCAGGTATCTCAGTACATTTTATGATGTTTCTTCAATGGCTTATCATCTGTGGATAAGAGTGTCAAAGGTTTTGTGTTAACTACATCTTAGTTTCTCCTGCAACCTTCTCAGGTCCCAGGTCTTCATGATGAAACAATGACAAGACAAAAACTTGACAAATTTAACACCAGATCAAAGAATCCTGACAATTAACCTCCTTATGCTCACCAAAGAAAACTCTTGAGAAGAGCCCAAGTCTCATCATAGTATTGAATCCTCTCTCAAAACAGACATTAAATATTTTCCTCAATCATTTTCTTAAGGCAAGTGAGATGAACTTCACCCTATGACCTTCTTGAGAGTCCTTGAAGATGACAGAAAACAACCTTTCTTGAGCAGGGCTGGTAACTTGGTCCTTATGTGTTGGTGGCAGTATGTTGATTCATACTGGCTGAGGAACTGACACAGATAAGTTAAGCTTTTTGCATTCCTCCTCCTTGTTGCTCTGTACAGAGTATGTAACACAATCCACTGTTAAGGAACTGACAGGATGCCTAGTTGCAGCAGTTAGAACCAGTAAGTCCCAGTTCTCCTGCTGACTTTTTAAACCCTTGTCTGCATAAGAAGGGATCTTGCACTTGCTAACCATATTGAATGCTCATTGTGGTCATGTTAGGATGTTCTCTAGAACAGCTAGCACTGAATTTAGATGAGATAAAGGATTGAAGAGGACAATGGAAGTAACTTGGGATATAAGATAATTTGAGATAAGTATGGGAGCATATTTTTATCTACCTTGTGCTAGAGTTTCGGACTACCTGATACTGTATAGAATCAATCATTGAGAAGTTTTCTAGGCTTCTTGCATGTTATAGCCCCATACGTGGATCTATATATTCATCTAGTACCAAACTTGTATAGAACAGAAGCTCGCGAACCCTGCACTGTAATCCAGGATAGGATTCATATGGACCTTCTTTGACAGAAATAGCCAGGAATGCCTGCTTTTCTTCCAGGAAAAATAAAGTGTATGTGGAAGTATAAAAGCTCAGAAAAACCTTGAGAGCGCTTTTTGATTCTGCATTTTTCTGTGCAATAAAGGGATAGTACTTTGATGCTGATTAGATTCTGCTGCACCCCATGCCAGTTCACAGTGCTCTCAGATGAAGAGATCATCAAAGTGCAGGCTTCAGTGATGGATTTTTTTAGTTTCTTTTCCATGATGTGATGGTAAGATTTATATTGGTACTGAGAGGCATTGGTTGGTATCTATCTTTAGGGTTATGTATGCTGTTAGGGTTGCAAGCAAATGAATAGGTGATGACTTGAGGCTTACATAATTGAACAGAGCATGAGATGCCACAGGACAGGACTCAAAAAATTGCTGGCTGTGATGATAACAGTCAGAAGCTGACAAAAGTTATCATGAGCACTGTGAGATGGCTAGATTTTGAAGATGGTTAAGGGGAATTTTTGGCTGATTGCCAAACTTCAGAGAGGTAACAGTGGACTTTCTGGGGAGTGGAAGCTTACAGGGCAGCAACGTCAAATCATGTCAATAGGACCATGTAAGGTCTTGGTGAAATAGGGAATGGTATCAGAAATACCAAATTGGAGTATGAAGGTAGCAGAACCGTGACCAAAATGGAAGAAGTAATTAAGGGCAGACTGTTTATTTGGAAGGGCACTGGGAGGTCAAATACAGGTACAACAAGGCAAAAAGGAACATCAGGAAATAGGTAAAGAACAATAGTGTATGGAAATGTTGCAGTTGGTGCTGTCTTGATATTCCTCTGCAGTAGTCTTCTACTTCATCACTGCAGTCTAAATGAGAACAACAAACCAAAGCCATTGTGTTGAATCCAATACAGAGGTCCCATCTCACTGGCTTCCAGAGTAGTGAGTACAAGGCTGACTGATTCCCTGGAGAACTACTGAAGGAACCAATGAAGTATCCTACTGTGCCAGTGGAGTGGCCACTGACTACACTGTAGCATCCTGTGTAAGGGGCAGGGGAATAATGCAGTGACACAATCAAATGGAAAGAAAGATTTTGAGAGGGACAGCAGAGAAGAGAGGTTAATGATAGAAAGGTAGTAGGTGAGAATGTGGGAGGGACTTAAGAGTTAAAAAAATTACAATGTTTCTGCAAATACGTGTATTACACAGCTGTGCTGGTTTAAATGTAAACCAGCAAGAGAAACAAACTCAACACAAAAGAGATTATAAGTCAGAGCTACAATTTAATAACAATATTACAATAAGTGCAATGGCATAAAGAGAAATTGATTTTAACCCACAAAACCCAGAGGTATAACCCAATACCCAGGGGCACAAACACAATGGTGTTTGTTAGCTCCTGTGCTGAACCCCCCATGGTTCCCCCAAGTCCAAAGCAAAAGGAAGTGAAAAAACCTGTTGGTGCAGATGACAGTCGCAGTCTGGTTGACAGTGGTGATCTCCTCCTGTTGAGGTTCTGATCCTCCTCTGGATCTGATGAGTAGTTCCCTGAGGTCTCCAAGATAATGTAGCCTCAGGTCCAGGTGGGAGCATCCAGTACCTCCGCCAGGGCAGGGACTTACACAATAGGTGATCTGACTCTGTGAGTCATGGAGTATTTTGGAATTGTTGCTGGCCCATTAGCAGACACGCCCCCTCAGGCTGGGTGTGAAGGTGCTAATGACTCCCTGGAGGGGAGTTACCACAGCTCTTATCTCTCAGGTGTCTTTCAGACCTGGCTCACAACCTAAGGAGTCGGGTGCGCCCTGAGCAGCTGCTGTAACTGTTCCATTGTTAACAGTTCATGGGAAATAAATAGAGAGTGTAGAATACACAGCTTTGGTCACCCCCACCCAGTGTTATAAACTGGTTCCACCTGCTGAACTAGGACAACAGTTTAAATCTCTTTTGGCCACTGACATTTCAGCAAAGGGAGTATGGATTGCCCTGCCTTCTGGAAGTCACACTTTTTGAGGTGCCTTTTTTTTCAGGCTGCAGGGTTTGATTCCCTTGCTGCTATTGTCACCCAGGAGCTTGCTTTTAGTACCGATTGCTATAGAGCATTCAGAGTTATCAATTGTTACAAACGTAAATAAACCATAATGGATGAATTAGCAATGAATCCTAAACAATATACTGTCCTGCAGGAAGTTTTAAGTGTTGGATGACCTTTCGTTCACTCAGACATAAATTATATATGTTGATAATTTCGCATACTTTATTTTTTTAATGAAGTAATGGTTAATGGTATGTCTAAGATGAAATTGCCCTCTTTTTTTTTTTTTTGGTGAATGAAATATTTCCTTGTTGCCTGTTGTTTCTGCTTGCTTTCCAGTTAGATATATTTAACTATTTATTAAATTTTTTACTCTCTATATTTTACGTACTTTCCTTTAGATATTCATAATTAGAATACTAAATACAGCCTAATTATTTTTCTTTCCTATTTCTAAAGACTTCAAGAATGTGACCACACATACTTGTGTGATTTTATAGCATAGAAGATAATAAATGATTTTCACAGAATTACAGAATATGCCAAGTTGGAAGGGACCCGCAATGAACATCGAATTCAACCCTTAGCCCTGCACAGGACCATCCCCAGGAGTCACACCATGTGCCTGAGAGTATCGAAGTCAAAATGGTCAGA
>JAOXXN010000364.1:41050429-41061170 GCA_026770055.1 Myrmophylax atrothorax
TTCCTTCCTTCCTTCCTTCCTTCCTTCCTTCCTTCCTTCCTTCCTTCCTCCCTGCCTCCCTCCCTGCCTCCCTGCCTGCCTTCCTGCCTTCCCTCCCTCCCAAATATTGTGGCATTTGCAACAAATCTCGGATCATGCAACTTATGCCTTCTCAATATATAAACCTTTACAAGGAGATCAGCATTTTTACTGACAGCAGGACCTCACAGCTCACTAGGGATGGGGTGAGAAATGTTATAGCTTTGGAACAAGTTCAGCTCTTGAACATTCATGCTCTGAATGTAAATATGCTGGCATACTGACTAGACAACCAAAGTAAAAATTTAGACAAAACACAACAAAATAGCATGTTTTCCCATAGTAATTCTGGTGTATGTGTGTGTTCTGCTTTCAGAAAGATTGTTTCAAAATGAACTCCTGTGAAGGACTTGTTACAGGTTACAGTCACAATCACTCATTTGAAAAAGTATCTCTGCATCACACCCTTTCAGGCAAGCAAATCAAATGCACCAATGTCAATAAAATCTAACCTAGACAATCAAACTGTGTATTTGGCCAAAGACCTCTCTTTCTGGGCTGTAATTTTCATATTGTTGTATTTGCCTTGGGATGTGGAGGAGTTTTCTCCTATGTTTAATTCTTTGTGGTGAGTGGCTGTGAGGGCAATGGAATAGGAAAATGAAGGTCTGAGCTGATAGTATTACAAATGCCTGAGCTGCAGGTTAGCTTTATGTTTGTATGCCATTGGTCCTTCAGCAGAGTTCTGTGCATGACAGGCATTTTTCAATCATTATCCCAGTTAGATTCTTGGGAAACTTTCATTTTTAATAGCATACCATAAGCAGGTGTCTTACAATGACTTATTGGGTTTTAAACATGTTAATTTATACTGTGTGAAGCCTTGTGCAAAATTAAGTCTTGTCCTGAGCACTATCCTAATTTCTCTGGTGTCAAAATAACAGTAGGTGCTGTTGGAAATGTTTGGTAAGTTCTGCAGGAGGCCTGGCTGAATTCAATACAGAGCTATCATTCCGCTGTTTTGCTGCCATTTATTTAGTTAAATGCTTAGTCAAACTTCTTGGAAGCAGTAGAGTGTTCCCTCAGGGCCAACTTTTAGGAGCACAGTATAGCAAATATACCTGGGACCCATTGCTTATTGGTTATTATACATGTTCATAATGTGCCTACTGAATCGCACCTCAGAGCACCTTAACTATGCTGAGACATAGCACTGTGGTGACAAACAGTACATCCTGCCTACACATCTGATGCTGAGGATACAGAGGACCTTTCAATTCCAGCATATGTAACTTTTGATTACAGCTGGAATACTTTCTACCTTCCTAGTAAAAGCCCAATATTTTCACCTGCATCTGAGCATGCCAGTGTGAGTCAAAATCCACTCTTGGCATTCTTTCCTAGCATATTATAAAGCCAAAATAATAGTATAAAATGAGTTCTACCCTTAACTATCACTTAAGTGGTAAAATAAACAGAGGACCACCCTTCCTACAGATAAAATGATGTCTCTTCTTTCATACTGTTGCAAGTACTTTTGGGTAACTACCCAGAAATAAGTAACTCATAAATGAAGTAATTGATTATTTTTGAGAGTAACAATTTCCCAAGGACAATTTATAGGGATATCCCTTTGCATTTCACAGGTCAGTGGACTCCAAAAATTTCACAACTCTAAATAAAGTAATTGAAATAAAACACTGATTATACTTTCAGGATCTAGAAAAACACCATAATGATAGTTTTATAAGGCTGTATTTCTTGAACTCTTGGAAGAATTTTTTTTTAGTTTTGTGATTAGTATAACTATGTCATGGTAGACTTGAAGAGATATGTCTTGTAGCTGAATCACAGGAGTCTATCCATAAGCCCTGTCCCTCAGTTCTTGGGACTGGTGTGCTCAGTACAAGCTTAATCCCCATTTCAGCTTCTCATCTGTGAAATGGAGATGAAATCTCTCTCTTTTTTTTAATCTTTATCCACTGTTTTTTTGAGCTCTGAATAATAGGAAATATCTTTTGCTTTTTGCATAAGCAATATGTACAAAGCAATCTTGAAACTGAATGAAACTCTTGCAGCTCTGGAAGTCCTTGTGAAGTGAGGAAATTCACTGATAACTACAGCACAAAATTTTATAAACTAAAATAAAAAACATAACTATAATACATGGTATCAGTACAATTTTACTGCCTTAAACAGCAATGCAGTTCAACACTACAGGATTTTTATTACTGCAGTTCAACTTGGTTTCTATAGAAAGACGATTGTCTCCACATGCAGCTTGTTCAGTGTAAAATTATTTAGAACATTGCTTCTTGAGTAAATTCATTTCTTTATACTGTGGATCCCACTGGTAGATAAAGGCAGGTTCAGCACAAATAGATACAGCAATATGAAAAATAAATAAATCTGTAACTAAAAATTTGTGAATCAGAAAAGAAAAATAATCTGAACTTCCTTTATTCTTTTGATCTGTCTTTATTCCATGTGTATTGTTATTCAAGAGGAAATTGTTACATTTATAACTCGAGCTCCCTAGTACAACTAAGTGATTTTTGACACTGCTGTGTGATATTAATTTTTCCAATGGCTAACTGGCATATAAGTTTCAGGAAATGGAATGTATATTCCTAAATTTTTCTTAATTCTCTTTACCAGGATTCAAGAATTTTCTAAATTGTTTTGCCATACTCAGATTATGGATTGGATTGTTTGAATAACAAAACATTAGAGAGTATGGGGTGAAAGTGATTGAAGAAACAGGATCTGTTTTACAAGAATGTACTTTATTTCATGAAAACACTTTACAAAATGAATTTCTAGTTCCACCAGCATGAAAACTAATGTACTAACACAGAATAAACCTGTAATTCAATTTGATGCATGGCAGAAGAATGGGACTATTTAAAAAGTCAGATATTTAAGTCTCCTATAGTCTAAAAATAATGGGACAAACATTATGGAATGGGATTGCATATTACCTTAGTATTGTAGGGAAATATTAAAAAAATACAATTGGTCATTAATAATAAGCCTATAATTGGTTATACAGATTTCAGAATACAGAATCAGTGAGAACATATGGCTGCTTCCCCGCAAATGGGACACTGTGAGTAATCATCAAACAGCCAAATCTATCAGCATTGGGATACTTACATTTTGTATCTAGTATGCCCAGATATGTCTTATTGCAAAAAACCAATGTGTTAACAAATGAGAGAAAAGTCTGCCATTTTTAAGTATAGAGCAACACCACTTATCAAAATGAATGGACATATAGAAACTTTATGCTGTGATTTTATTTTTTTTTTTTTTAGCACAGATCTGGGTAGGGGATACCTTTACTTTTTAAAGTATTATCAGTCTAGGTAAAAAAAGGAAGGTGACTATGAACATTCTGTGTGCTGGACTCATCTGCTCTTGCAGTTCTTATTCAGGGAAGAAATATTTCACTCACTTTCAGTGCTATTCTCTGAAAGCATTAAAATTAATGCAGAAATTTCACTCAATGAAACTTTCCAGCCAGGAGACTAGCTGTTGTCAGCACTGCGTTTATTGTTTCTTCATATAAATGTTCAAATTGAATAACTTGGGGGTTTACTTTTTTCAGCATCCCAAATGAGCATATTGTGTATAAAAATTTTCATATGTTCTTGAATCAGCAGACTGCCTGTTAATTGCCTGAAACATTCCCAAATTGACTATTAGGTAAAAGAACCTCTGCAATACTTTTATTTTCCCCCTCTTCTCTTCTCCATGTTACCTACCCTCAGCTGAGAAATGAAGTGCCAGAATGTTCTCATTTTGTGGCACCTTTCAGTTCTCTACCGGGAAGGCCAGACGTCAACACTAAGTACCTTGAAAATAGTCTCCAAAATATATCTTCCTACATCTGTCTGTAAAAAATGTAGTGCCTTGTTAGACACTAGTAGTATATGCCATGTAACCGCACCTCTGAAATTTTCCAGAAAACATTACCCATATGTTAAGATATTCCCTTAGCTTCCCAATTAATAATAAAATTTCTAATTTCATCTCTGATAACTGTGAATGCTGTGCATCAATCCAAATGTGCTACCTGCTGGAGGTAGCTTTTGGGGGCAAAATTTAAGTAACTCACTTCTTGTCTGCACATTCCTTCTGCCTCCATTAACATTATCTGGGCTGTGTTATAACCTTTGTATCCCAGCTACAGGCTTTAAGTCACATTAGAGACAATAACTATTAGTGGTCCTTTACCACTTTTCTCAGCTGTACAGGAATTGTTCAAGAAAAATGCACCTTGGCTGAGACAGCCTGATTTGAGTACATGCCTTCAGTACACACAGGGTTACTGTGGTTGGGGTCTGTTCATAAAAACCCTCCAACAACCATCTTGCTAGAGACAATACTGTGTATCTTAAGTATGTGTGATCAACAAGAGAGATCAGCAACTTCTTCCTCTTACTCTACAAACTACCTAAAATCAGAAAATGTTTTCCCACTGACAGTGTTTCCCAATACACCTACATTTCTACCAGCTCTGACACTCCCCCAGCCAAAATAAAAAGAACTCTTGTTGTTTGGTTTTTTGTTTTGTTTTGTTTGTTTGTTTTTCCCCCAAATTGTTTAATTTAATGCTTTGCATTCGTCATACTGAAAGATGGCCTTATGACATTAGTGTAAATAAAATGGCATTTGATGCATTCAGGCAATTTTATGCTCAGCAGTCTGATGTTGCAATATCTAGAGTGGTGACACTGAGGCTCTGAATCTGGAGACAGCTATATGGAGACTGTTTGTAATTACATACCTAACTGATAGTTTTATGATTCACACAGCTTGGCCTGCATATGCACACTTTCTAGCTATAAGAGGACTTGCAGGGTGAGGCAGAGATATACTCTCTAGTAACAAAGCATTGTATTTCAGGTTTGTTCCCCCCCTGCCCCCCTCCCCTTTCCCCAAGAATCCAGCATTAAAGTGCAAATATCTATAGAATAAACTCCCAAGGAGGTTCGTCTAAATCATAACAGACAGCAATATGGTGGTGGTGTGCATTCACAAAAACACATCTCTACCTTTCTGAGTTTGTGATGTTTTATCATTGCAAACTTCCTTTCTCACAATGGATGTTCCCATGACTGAAAAGGAGACAAGGCAAATATTTGCCCTTCTCATATTTGAATGGTGGTTCTTGGGACTCAAACTTTTCTGTGTATTTGCAGTAACATCCATATTAAATAGCCACACCCAGATGTTGCAAGAAATGTGGGCACCAGGGAACATCACAGTTGTCAGATACTTTTGTTACTTTTCAAAAGCAGTTGGATGCAGCTGGACTTTCCCTATGTACTAGTAGTGTACCTTACCAGTGAACATTGTTGGTAGAACAGATAGAACTTTCAGTTAAAGGTTGTTTATTATTTGCTTTAAAAGATCCATTTGTCGGTTGTTGATTTGATCTGAATAGTCTCATATTGGGTCACTGCTGCATCTTTCAACTTTAACAGCTCAGACAATCCTGTGTGGAAGATTAGGGTAAAGTAGCTTGTTTTGCTCATGTATAAAGTGTTAAACCTATTTAAGTACTACTTTTGTGGGTTTCCTTGCTTTCAACTAAGACTTTGAAGTCCCTCTGGGGTTTGAATACCTTCACAGTGGGAGGCTCCAGAAAGTTTCTAGGGAACTTGTGACAGTGTTTTATCCCTCTCACAGTAAAACCCCTTGCTTTTCTTACATTCATACATAATTTTCTGTGTTTCAGTGATGTCTCCTGTCCTGTGACTGGGCACCACTGAGAAGAGTCTGGTTTGATCAGCTTTACTCCCCCATCAGGTATTTTTACATATATAAAAATAATGTAAAAAATTAAATGTATACATATAATATTCAATATATATTTGTATACTAAATATATATAGATACCCTCCCTGAGATCATGCAATGACATCAGCGATCTCCCCCAGCACTCCTGGGTGTGATTCACCAAGGGCTTGTGTATGTCTGCTTTGTTTAAATGCCCCCTAACAAGATGGTCCTCCTCTAGTAAATCTTCCTTGTTCCAGACTTTTCCTCTGGTGTAAGGGGTCTGGGATTTCCGAAGACTGAGCCTAGCAGTTAGGATTAAAGGAAAAAACGGTATTGAGTACCTCAGCCTATTCTGTGCCTTTTGTCACCAGGTCCTCTGCTCTATTCAGCATGTGGTCCACATTTTCCATAGCCTTTTTTTGCTGCTAGTGTACCTACCCATATGAGGCTTTCTTGTTATCCTTCATGTCTCTTGTGAGATTCAACTCCATGGGCTTTAGTTTTCCTAAAACCATCTCTCAAGCTCAGATATTATCTCTATATTCCTCCTAGGTAATGTATCTTTGTTTTAATCTCTGGTAAATTTTGGGTTTATGTCCAAATGTAGTCAGAACTTCCTTGCTTATCCATACAGGTCTTCTACCACCTTTGCTTGACTTCTTATGTGTTGGTATGGATCTGTCCAGAACCTGACTATAAGCAAGCTCTTGCAGACGTCTCTTCTTCTCATGATCACATTTCACAGGATTCTTCAATAAAGACGTGTGAACAGGCCTATGTCTACTGTCTTGAAGCCCAGGGCTACCATCCTGCTTTCTACTCTGTTCTACCTTCTCAGACTTCTGAAATTCTGTGTCTCATGGTGACCCCAAATTTCCCAGCCAGTCCTTCCTTGCTGTCAGTAGGAGGTCCAATAGTGTACTTCTCCCATTAGCTCCACAGGAAGTTGTCAACAATGCCCTACAGAAACCTCCTGGATTGTTTGTGTTTTCATATCCTACCCTTCCTGCAGATATTGGGGTAGTTATATTTTCACATGAGGACCACAGCCTGCGACCATGTGACTTCTCCCACTTGTTTGAAGAAGACCTATTCTACCAAATCTTACTGGTCAGGAGATCTACTACAGCAGATATCCACAACAGTGCCACCCATGTTGCTCTGCTCCCTGATCCTGACCCTCATCTGGGTAAATGGTTGAATTATATAACTCTGAAAAGTTTGGTTTGTGTTTTCTGAGTAGGTAAATTTTACAAGCTGCACTGAAAATCTGTTCACAAATATGTTTCTGTTACCTTGGTTTGACTTTCTGTCTTTGCAATTTTAGTATCTAATTACTGGGCTTGGGAGGAGAGAGATGGCAGATGTGTCATTTCTGCTAAACTGGAGGAGGAACCTGAGCAAAGAGATGCTTATGAATCCAGACATCTGTTCAAACAGAAATTGAGTGGTTTCACTTTTGCAAAAATTTTCATAAATATTTAGTTTTATGGTAGGCCTTGGGTTCTTTTTCTAAATTGTGTTAGTAAATATAGAGTCAAACAGCATTGATCAATGGTTCAGAGTGGTGTGCATAAAAAGCATGACCTTGCATTTATTACTGAAATTTGTTCTGCTATCCTGGGTAGCTTCTGAAAGTATTATTAAATATTGACTAACTTGCTTCATGTTGCTGTTTCTGGCATCTCAGTCATACCATTGTTTTCAGAGTTTAATTTATATTTGTATAAGTATCCTGTACAAAACTAATCATGGCAGAGGTGCATGGAATAGTGCATTATATTTTTGCCAGGTTGGAAAACCAACATTCATCCCCATTTGTTGCTTCTGGCTAAATGCATAACCTCACTGAATCCAGTGACGGAACAAAGTATATGTATGTATGACCAAACTTTGCTAACGCAGATTTGGGCAGGACTCTCCCCACATGGCTGTGCCCTTCCAGCCTGCGCAGGGGATTTTTTTTTTAGGTGAGGCACAGCGTGTGCAGAACTGGCCCCACCGCTTAAGTACTGAGGTCCATCTGCCACGGCCGAGCGAGCTTGGACGGTGACAGTGAAATCCTCGGGACTGTCACAGCACCCGGTACTAACCAGGGCTGACCCTGCTCAGCATCCGAGATCTGACGGGATCGGATGGCAGGGAGGTATTTAACTGCCAGGGGACAGTCCCCACTGAGACTCAAACTCTGGACCTTGGGATTCAAAACTGTTCTCCTTTACATCATGGGACCTCAGAAATCAATATATTTTTATGATAAATAACAGTTTGTGTTTCACATTCAAACCCACAGTTTTGTGAGAGCACAAGTGACCATTTCATGATCATACTTCATTGGTAAAATTTTAGCATCAAATGAGAGGGAGAAAAAATCAAATACTTCATTTCCTCCTGCTGGGATTACTGTTTACACAACAAAGAGACTATCATAGCTAAAAATAAAATTCTTCTACCTTTTCAAAGCTATATTATTTTTAAAGGTTAATTTTCAATAAAAAAAATTTAACAAGTAGAAATACATGCAGCTGTGCTTATTAGTTTTATACTGTCATTTTTTGAACAAACTGCTCAATAACAAGTCACTTCTCTCAGAGATCTTTATCAGCATGTACTACATGTTAGTGCTTTTAGTATAAGGTTAAAATAATCCTTAACCTTAAAAAAAAAAAAGTGTAAATGAACATACTTGTAACAAAACCTAAAATTTGTGCCATTTTTTAAAATTTCTACACATCTGTTTACAAGAGAGTTTCAATATTTTCACTCTACTCTTATGAGTAATGAAAGAGCATATGACTTTTAAATGATTTATTAGGAATCCATAGAGACCAGAAAAACAAAGTTTGCAATTAGAGGTGGCAACTATTGATTAAAAATCCTGATATAGCTCACTTAAAGAAGAGGAAATGATAAATGACATGATTTTATCATTGGACAGAATGTCAAAGAAATGTTTCTCATATGTCTCTAGTGTGAACTTCTTTGGAGAAGCTCAATATGCTTTTTGATGTTTGAAAAAGAGAAAAGATAGTGTTACTAGTATTTTGTAACAGATGTGGGATGGTTGCATCAAGTGGGAAAAGAAGCGAACCTAAAGGCAAGATGAAAATCTGTCTGATACTGTATACTTGAATAATATTTTAAAGAATTAATAGTGGTGAAATGATCTATTTTGCAAAGTATTGCTATTCCTTTTTTTTCCCTATTTTACAGTTTTACTAAGAAACAGATACTGTTCCAAGAATGCAGATCTTAATAATTTATTTTCATTGCCAAAACAAGAACCCAGGAGGCTAAATTAATTTCTGGCACATCACTAATGAATGCAGTGAAATCACACAAGGGGTGATTTTAAAACATAATGTTTGATGGAGTCCAAATTCTGGCAAAAGTTTCTCCCAAATCTCATTATATAAAATGCAGAGTGGAAAAAAAAAACCGTAACAAAGCAAAACAAAAACCCCCAACTCAAAATAAAGGAAAAAAGAAAGAAAAAAAATAGAAGAAAAAAATAGAAGATAAAAAAGGAAATTAAGATATGAACCAACATTTGGGGGTTTGGACTATATTAATGCAAAAAAAACAGAGCAAAATATGATTACAAATTATCCAATCCTGGTTTCTAAACAACAATAGCAAAATGTCAAATGAAAACAAAACAAGGCAAAAAAATCAGGTAACTTAAGCAGAAGCCTGGATATAATGATCCTCTACTCTAGATGACTGCTAATAGTGAGTAAATGTTCTGCAGCCAAGCAATGAAACCAGTGTAGTGAGTCAATAATTCATAGAATAATTGAACTGTAAATCATTCACAAATACAGAATCAGCTCCAGATAAAACAACTGTCAAAATATTTCTCAATGTCTAGCTTAGTAATAGTGAATCAATCTTTTTTCTGATTATCTTTTTTTACATAATAGAATAACCTCTTCTGCATGACAAGAAACAATGCCAGAGCTGAGCAAAACCTGTTTCATTTCCACTTCATCGAGAGCCAGAAAACCAGGAAATCCCTGGAAAGTACAAGGACAATCCATTCTTCCTTGAAACTGTACAGTTTAAAACCTCACAAAAATAATATAGTAAAAAAATTATAGTCAAAACTCATGTGGAATTAAATAAGTGTTTTGAGTGGATCAGCAGTGTGTTGAGAACTTTGGATTTTTATTTGCAGCTCAGCAGAGAAGGGAGTTCTTCCATACTCCACATCAAGTTTCTCATTCTTACATACCTTATAGCTACTTTTTTCCTTTTTTTTTTTTTTTCAGCTCCTGATCTTTATTCTGGAGACAATGTAATCTGACACCAAAACTGATGCAACCCAGCATACAGATTTGAAAAAGTTTCTAGTGGCACTACAGAAGCTAAAGGATTATACAAAAGGTTTAATTTTATATTATGTCAAGTTTTTATTAATCATTTCAGTAAACTGCCAGTTGCAAAATGGAGATAATAGTATTTCTCTTCATCTGTAGAGAATTATGCGCTACCACACTAAGGAAAAAATACCTTAAGCAGATTTAGATACTTGTTTTTAATAGGCATTGCTGTTAAGTGAATAGTATGGAAATCTGCATATTATCCATCTGGGGCCAAACTTTTATCCTCCTTCCATCAGCACTCAGATAAAGGCAGAAACTTTGTTTTTCACCTGCTTTATTATGGCACTTATGAAATGCACCATTTTTTATACCCAAATCTGATAGAATAGCCTCCTGGTTTCTCTGTCTGTCTAAAGTCAAGGCTTCAAGTGTCTATAAAGTACAGTGATCACCAGAACACTAAAGAAATTTATAAACTATTTCAAGTATAGCATGTTCAAATGCATTAATTTCTTTTAACTCATTCATAAACTACCTCTTTCCTACTGGCAAGGAGCAGAAAATCATCACAGCCTCTATTATCAGAAAGATAGCTGTATGGCACTATA
>JAOXXN010000364.1:41069984-41080442 GCA_026770055.1 Myrmophylax atrothorax
TTCTGAGTCTTCCATACATGGAAGTCGGTGACTTTGTTCCTTTCATTGTTCCATTCCTCCTTGCCATCTCCAACACAAAGGGATAATTTATGATATTTATAAAAACCCCACAACAACAGTAAGAAGTCCATTTATTGTTCAGATCTGGTTTTATTTATTTCTTTTTTAAAAAAGTATGTGTTGGGTTTTTTTAATGTATGATTTCATTTAATCTCTGTTGAACTCAGTGAAAACTTTTCCTTTAGGTTTTTCATTATCCACACTTATCCATAAGCAGGAGTCCCACATAGTAGAATTAACATTTTAGTCATATTTTAAAATACACATTGGATTCAGTTGAAACAGCTTTTCCCTTTGTCACTGAATTTTGGCCGATAGGATCTGATTTGTGCTTTTCCTTTCTGCCCATCTAAGCCAAATCTCTTTTTAGTCTTTTTTTCTCTCTTTGATATCTTAGATCTATTGAATATATGGTGCAATGTATTTGGAAGCAGATACAGGAACAAGAACGAACTCTGAAAGTCAAGCTGTCCTCTATGAATGCTTTACATAGTTGGCAGACACTATGCTTTTGTTTTCATGAACACCTTCTTTCCTGTCTACACCAGTCATCACCATTTTTACAGCCTTTCTGGAACTCATTTTCCTGTTTTTTTTCTGGTTTACAGCAGCATCTGCATGAGAAAAGGCTCTGTGTGAACACGGAGAAGGATTTTGTTGAATCAGGAAATAGTACTAGAACAGACTGGTGATTAAATCTTTCTCTTGAGTATCTTAAACTCAGAGAAGAGAAAGGCTCATAAAGTAGAACAAAGTTCATGTGTCTCATTGAACAAATGGCCTTCCAGTCTCAATTTTTCATATGTTTATGTATATTAAAATTTAATCAATTATATGGTTTTAATGTCCATACCTACATTTTATTCCTGCTGCTTAATCAAAGTATTAACATGGTTTCAGTGCTGCTCTGAGAACTGTTTGTTTGAACAGAAAATATATCTCTTATCAAATCCATTTCTGAAGTTAATATTTATTTCTTTCTCTTTGAAATTACTCAACAGATAACAATCCAGGAATACTAATTCAAAGGTATACATTTTTGTGAGTGAATGAAGTTAAATGTAAGAAATGCAAGAAGATATTGATGAGCATATTCAGGAACTGATTCTTGGGATTTCTGGGATATAAACACTTACACAGTTTACTTCACTGATTTATCAAGAATTCATGAAAACTTTTTCACATTTACTTCCCACACTCGCACATCTTGCGTTTTTGCTCTCTCAATATCTTTTACAGTTGTATCTGTGGGACTCTGTATGGAATTTCAAAATGCTGTTCAGATACTTCATTAAATATAAATTATTCACATATGCTTCCTTAAGGAAAAAAACATATACTCATTAGAAAGATTTAGCAAGTTCAGCTAAAATAAGAAATGCTTTGTGGAGCAATGTTATGTGGCTTATAACATAGATATCTGTCATAGCTGTCGTTTTCCCAGAAACTGATTGGCTATTACAGATGACAAAACTGTTGCACTTGAAATAATTACTGTACACTTTGCATGCAAGTTTTGGTCAGCAGATTCAGCATAACTATTTGGCCTCATTCTTCAGCTAGAGTCTGGCTGTGCCTAACAGTGCTTTGAGAAGTATTAATGTAGATTCTGTATCCAGAGTCTGTGTCCTTTGATCTGCCAGTTTGTTAGTACTCCTTTCTTCTAGCAACAGGAATATGAACGTTCTGTGCAAGATAAAATGAAATATAAATTTTTATATTGAGGGATCCTAGATTTTTCAATTTTGGTATATTTTAATTTTTGTATATTTTTTCCCCAGTTGCTACCATTAGATAACATGGTTCCTTGGACTGGAAGCAATGCTTAAGGCTGCCCGAGTTGTTCAAGTTAGCCTAAATACAAGCAAATGAGCATACAAGAAAACATGGAGAGTTAGACTGTGGAGAACATTTACAATGAAGAAAGTTTAATTTGCTTGCTTGTTTGTTTGTTCCCTTGTTTAATTATTTTGCACTTACAGCTGTGGAGTACTGAGAAAGGACAGGATAAGTGGGAGATACGGGTTGGCAAAACCTTGTTATCACAGAGCAGATATGCAAGTCTGGCTTGTCTTACCAGACTGTTTCTGCAGGGTTGTGCACAGCTGAGGCTTCTGTAGACTGCTTCCAGACCTCAAGTGCAGACTCTCCTCCATATGCCTCACTGTCGAGCATCTTTCACAAAGAGAGAGGTGCTGAATGGGGTGCTAATGGTTCTCTTAGTCTAGTCCTGCAAGTTCTAAGGAAATTAAAAGGTCTCAGGATGTAATTTTATTAATAATGTTTCTTTATTTATTCTTCCTTCGTTTTTAATTCATTAAGTGTCCTAGGAAGAGACCAACATGCAAAGACAATTGTTTACCACTACAATGGGGAGACCAAGGCTGTTAATTTGCTTATTCTTTTATTGTTGCACAAAATCCCCACTTTAAATACAAAGTACAAGTGGGAAAGGAATCAAGCTTGTTGAAACCAGTAAAATATTCAAGTTTTCAAAAAGAGAAGTGGTTGTGGCGTTTTTTTTGTTGCATTACTTTTGGTCTTTAGAATGTATGTTACTATAAGTGCACACCACTGTTCTGAATATATGATTTCTGGCTGAGAAAGGTGTCAAAATAATGTACACATTTCTAAGAGGCTAAAAGTTAAATCTGTTAATAGTTGCTTTGTGTTGAAATTGTAAACGTAGACATTATGCTGCCAAGAGTAAGTAGCAATTAGTGCAGCTGGTAGTTCAGTGATTCCACAATCCCCATGCACAACAAGTTTATTGCAGCAGATGCTGGAAACTGAGACACTTCATCAGACACAACTTACTTCTTTTCTCCACACATTACTTTGGAAATCCTAGCTGCACTTTGCACCCATCATCTGGGTTTGATGGATTTCAACAACTCCATTACCCTGACATAAGTGACAGTGCACTTTGTTCTGCTGAGGTACTGCTTTTAGTTTTGTGCAAGTGTACAGATGAAGCTTTCATATCATCTGTATTCTTCAATTGTAAAAAAGGCCTTGTGATGAAATATGAGAGACAGCAAGCTTCCTCATGTAACCACAGGGTAGCTAATATTCAGATGAGAGTAAAGGCTACTTCCAATATACAAAATCTGTAATCTTCCTGGAAGGACACTGGTATACAAATATTAACATGAAAATGCTCTTCAGTGTATGTTTTTCTAACAAACAAGGACACTTTTTCAAGGTAATTTTCATTGTGTTAAGAAGTGAGTGTTTGGTTTTCAGTTGGAGAGATAAATATAAAGTGTTTTTAAAATTTAAATTCCTTTCAATTTATTAATACATTGACTATCTCCCCCCAAAAATGTGGAAAAAAACCCCAAGATCCAAAAGCTGTTAACTCCAGTGTTTCCTTGAGGAAGAGGACAGGAGAGAGGGACATATCAGAACATTACGACGTCTGTTGCTAAACTTTTCAGGGTGTATTTTGCTTTGGTTAGATGGACCTGGTTTCCAGATATCTGAATTTTCTGTACCATCAAGAAAGCCTGTTTCAGTTGCATTTGTCTGGGGCAATAACCAAAGCAAGAAAGCATAAAAGCTGCTTTGTGTTCTGAACTTGTGGGTACAGTGCAAGTGGTCTTTCTTTTATAAGGAGTCAAATCAAATTTTCTGATGGTCATATCCATGAAATAATTCATCCTCTATAAGATACCATATACTTTCTATTAGCAGAAAGAATTGTATTTAAAAGTCTTATTTATTTGCCTTCTCGTTAAGTTGAAGTGATGAAGTTTTTTAACAGCAAGAATAATTTCATTCTACATTAGGAATGGAAAACTTAGGCCCCTGGCATGAATGTATAAATATATGTGTATGTGTATGCATACATGCATTTATATACACAGATATAGGCACAAAAATAAGTAGGAAAGAGAAATATAATTAGAAGAAGAAAGACAGTAAACAAGCAAGTCAGTAGTATTTCGAAGTTTGCGAAGATTCTGTCAGTTGGTCAGCATGCTGTTATTTTTCTATATGTGATTTAGTGAGGACTAGAAAAATAATCCTGTAATAAGGATTAGATGCTAAACAGCTGAGATAATCCTGACTGGCCATTTTTATGTAGATGAGATGACAAGCTGCATCCCCACCTGTGACATCCCACTCACAAGCACGCCAGATTTGTAGATGCTCACGGTTGAAATGGATGGCTAAAGTCAGAGGGTCCTCAAAACTTGCCAAGTTTTGTTACAGAGTTGGCATGGAAATTGGTATGGTAGTCCCTGATCCAAATATAATCACATGGAAGTGGGTTTTGGATGAAGTAGTACCGCTAAAGGGAAGAGAGGCAGAGAGAGATAGAAATTAAAGAGGGGGAGAGAGAAAGAAAAGAAGAAAAGAGAGAAAATTAGATTACCAGTTGTCTAGGTTTGACTTGGCCCCTAAGCCCAAGCTGCCCTCCCCTTTTCCCCCTGCTCCTCAAAGCAAGGAAAAAAACATGAAAGGAAACTGAAAACTTGAAAGAAACTGAATTAAGTCAGAATATATAGCTTTTCTAGCATTTACAACTACATTTGCAATTTGTACACACCATTGGGAGATCCCAGGGGAAAAGGGAAACAGGGACAAAGGAGGGACAAAACAGAAACAAAACAGACAAATACAATCAAAACCCCTAAAAAACCACTGTCAAAACACAATCTCACCAAAAACTCTCAAAAGAAAACCAGCTCCCTCTCACTCTCTCCCTCTCCTGATCTCCTACGTGGCTTCGATAAGAGACTGATGCCTGGACTCCCTGCTCCCAAGCCTCGCCAGAAGAAGAAGAACAGCAACTTCCTATCTGTCTCTTAGTAAAACTCCCTTGTTACATGGAAAAAACCATTGTGGAATACCTGCTAAATGGGCCTTTCCCTATTTACAACTGGTTACTAGGGAAGGCCTGGATCAAAACTATCAAACCAGTTCTGACTCCAGTGTTGATCCAGCTCATGGGCTGTCCAGCCTGCACACCTGGGCTTTGTGGGAATACCCTTTTAGAGATAAGTTTTCCCCACCCTGCAGATAAGTTCCTTATTTTCTATGCCAAATAATTATCATGCACAGTCCAATTTTCTGGACCTTTATGGAAATGGATTGGAGCGCTTTGGGGGTCTTTGGTGGTCTTGATCCTCTCCTGAAGTTCAGACCTAACCCTCTCCTCAATCTCATTCCTGTATTCATGCAGTACTGTGTTGTGCTTATCTCCAGTACCTAGAACAAGGATGTTTGTCCCAGAAAAGTGCTTCCCTACTTCTGTATGGCCCCCTTCTACTACATCCTGTTCTTTCTCACAGCATGTTATTACCAACAATCCTTGGTTGTTATTGCCAACAATTCTTGGTTGACTCTACAGCTATCTGGCTATCGATGTTTGAGACATACACACTAGACCCTTATCTTCTGGGCTTTAACACCACCCTCATGTCTCACTTTCTGCTGGTCCCTCAACAAGTTGCAACCACATTGCCAGTTTGCCATTTCATATGGTGGTTTATGAAGTGACTGAAGATTTCTCAGATGAAAATCCTGCATGTTAATAAGTTGCCTGATCTGGTTTGCTACCTTTGCCTTAGATTCGCCCTTTCACTGCAGTATGTCCTCTGCAGACTTGGGGAATATCCTAGACATGGAGATAACGGTGAAATTTTGCGTTCTCCTCAATATTGACTTCAGTAGATTTTAGATTCCATATCCTACAATAGCCATTTCCTATTTTTAATACATCTTATATAGTCTTGTAATGCGCCATCTTAATTTCTCCCATTTGCTCAGAGAAATGAACTTTTTCAAGAACTTTCTTTTCTAGCAGATCCTCTCATTTGCTTTGCTTGCAAAGCACATTTTCTTTAATTAAAGCAATGTCTTTACAAATAGTCATATTTGAGGACATCTGGAACTTTCTGTCTTCTTGCTGAAAATTTTATTACTGTCAGGATTTTTCTAAAGAGCAAGAAATATACTGATGATATTACCAGCATCCTTAGGATGAATTGCTTGAGAAGATATTCCAGTCACACTACTGAAAGACTACTCAGAGGAAGCTTTTACCTTTATTGAGAAAATACAAGGGCATAACTGAGGAGTTTGGTCCTCTTAAAGAGATTACAGCTCTGTCGTGGACTGGGCAAATAAAACATCAGGATATTGTCAATTATTCATTTAAAAGTCTGTCTTCTACAAACCACTGGGTAACACCATCATTACAAGAGGATATGCAAGCAGAGTTAATATATATTTGTTGACTCTGAAAATAAGTGCAGCTGTATGTATGTCAGGTAATAAGATCATATTTTATAAAGACAAAACAGACTTTTGCATGTCTGCTGCAGGAGCTCTTCAAATTCAAATCAAGGATACATTGCTTTCTAGCAATTGTTCAGATCTCTAATTGCATGTTCTAGAAATTGAATTGATACTTGAATTGATGAAAGATAAAAGCCCCAACACTGACGTATTTCATGAAAAACAAAGCTATTTAGTAGTGCAATTTAAGCCTATCCTGAAATTCCAGCAGTGTAGCACATTGCTAGCTAGGCTTGTCTGCATGAGGATCGTACAGCACAGGTTCTTATTGTGTATTTCTCAGTTTTGAAGGCTCTTTATGTACTTGAACTTCCTCTAGGATACTGGCAGCAGCTACTCTTTATGACTGTGTCTTAGCAGTGTTTAGGCAATAGGCAGTTGTAACTGTAGCTCTGGGAAGTCTGAACTGTCACCTGCACAGCTACAGGGACCAGGACATCAATGGATGTTGGAGAGAGTTGACCACTGTCTTGAATGACACTAGCTGAGACTGGAAACACTCAGGTCAATAGTGAATATGTCTGTTGCAAAACAATTGAGGGATAAGGAGATGCTGCTCATATATGTTTGGTATTCCTGAGCTCAGCCTGGGAAGGCTTTGTGCTGAATTCACTTCTCCTGAAGGGTCTGTCATCCCTTCCATGAGGCTTTTCCTGCCCTCTGTACCAGGAAAAAAAAAATCTACTTCATTATCACCAAACAGAATAACTTGCCACATTGTTTAGTATAAACCAAAATGCAGTCTAGTTGAGGAGAAGACACCACAATTTTTGCAGTTAGATCTGTGTTTTCTTGGTAAACCCTGGGCATTTCAGAAAGATACAGCAGTATTGACAGTTGACACTTGGAAGAGTGTTTTGTGCTGTTCTGAGATAAAAGGCATTAGTGGGTCAGTGTGTGGATTTAAACCACAAAGACTATCATAGATTTTATTGAAACTGTGGCTTGTGCCACCCTGAGGCATAAGAGAAAATGTGATCAAACTTCTCTATCCAAGAACAAGTTATTGAAGATAATAGTTCCAGTTGCTTAAAGCCTAATAGATCAGAGCTAACACAGTATAGTAAGCAAAGACTTTCCTCAGCAGAGGATAGAGAAGCTATTAGCTGGAATTTATGTTTGATGGATAAGAAGTCAGAATTGAGAATTGCATTGAGAGATTGAAAGGAATTTACTTACTTATTTACTTATAAAACTAGAATAATTCCTCCAAAGAAGATATTTTATGGACAGATTCTGAAATATTTTCCATGTTCACTACACAGGTCAACCTCATGGGTATGGAGTGTGATTTTTAAAATTATTTATTTTTTCTTGTATTTATTCTTATATATTTTTCTTCCAGTTAGTCTTTCAGGAAGTGAGTAGGATTTTTGGTATATGAAGTGAGCTTGTTGTCAGAGCAGGTGATGATACTGCTTTATTTCTCATGGTTTACTTTGACATTTTGAGGACATTTTTCCATCTTTCAGCACAACAGGCAACTCTGAGCAATTTATTTATCATACAGGTACTATTGGGACTTAAGCATATTACCTAGGTGCATATGTACATTTCTCATTTGAGGATCCTGTTACTGACACCAGTGTTACATCAATGATTGCAATAGCAATAAAGAAAGCTACTTTTACACCTATGATAAAAGTCCACACCATAACAGACAAATTAAACAAATTTTCAGACAAAGATACCGGAAACTATGGTAAGCCACAGGACTCTGTTGGTCATTATGCTATTGATGTTTTAGGGAAGAATGTCAGACACTTTGCTAATGGTAGCAGTTTAAAATCTTAGAAAGATACAAATTTGGAGGGCCAGTCTGAAGGTATTGACTTTACTACCTAAGCCTGTCATTTGGCCCTTTAATGAAATACACCTATTGAAAACAGACCAGGCAGAGGTCACAGTAAACCCTGCTTTTAAAGCATTCATGGGCTTTGTTTGATTTTAAAATCCATTTCCACCCACAGTAGATGCAGTTGGGCTGACAAAATTCCTTCATAGCCAGAAAAAGGTGCTGTTACAAGGAGTGTTTTGTTGGGGATATTTACCATTAACATTTTTCTGAGCATTTGTTTAGTTAAAACATGTTTAACAGATCATGAAAGTTCTGCTAGAAGACAAAACTTGTCAAGTCAGTCTCTGAGGCCTGCTTTCCATCTCTGAACAATTCTGTGGTGTTTTCAGCTTTAAACACTGAAAAGTGTGCCTCAGTGTCACTGGGCCCATGAGGGAAATGCAGCTCTTCTCTACGTCATTCTGCCTTGTTGTGGAGTGAAAATGGTGTCTTGTTAAAAAATCTATTGATTCCATCTATTTCCATCTCAGCTGAGAAACCACAGGATCCACTGCACTTTCAGAGAGAGAAAAATATTTTTCTTTCCTCACCTCACCTTTCCTTGCCTCACCTCTCTACTCCCCTGTTTTCTTTCCTTTTCTCATCTCTCTCTCTCTCTCTTTTTTTTAATAGCTGTGCCTGCTGTCTCTCTTATAAGTGGCAGGTGTCAGGAGAAAAACTTTTATATAATCTAATTTTTTTGGCAGATATAACTGTACTTGCTGGTCTGCTTTCATCTTGTAACTGCTTAATCACACCTTTGTTACTTTTTGTCAGTTTCAAGAGAGAAATTGTTGTCAAATACCCTAAAAAAATGTTGGTACTTATTATGGTTTTTTTAAAAAATAAATTTTTATCTTTATTGATGTACTTTTTGATCCATGTTTATTTGGAAATTAACTTCAGGAAATGGTTTTTTTAAGGTATCAAATAAATAATCTGTAAAAGAGTTTTCATAACTTGTCAGATGTGTCTATCTGGATAAATCTTACAGATGACCCACTTAAAAGAGAAAATAGTTGTAAATTTCATTTGACTTAAGAAATATATAAGGATAGCAATAACTTATCCCTTGGCAGGCTCCAGGGGTTATGACCTATTAAAACTCACTGAACTGAATGAATATCTTTAGGTTGTCCAGCCTGCTTGTAAATAGCCAGATAATGTGTATTTGCTTTGTTGGAAGCCTCCAAGGAACCATGTTTGTGGTATTAGTCACTGAACACAAGCCTATGAAGAGAGTCTGATCTGGAGGTTATTGACTTCAGCTTTACAGAAAGACAAAAAGAGAGGAGAAGATAAATGCTATTTGTTACTGTTAGACTAGGGGATTGAGGCAGGTAGAGCACAAATCTTCCTGACATACAGATTCATTTAGCAGTCTTTTCCAGGGGTCACATCTCTTGTCTGTCTTCTTTCAAATGGCAAGTGCTGGATGGAACAGAAACTGGGGTCCTTCCACACAGTTGCTATCCATAACCAGCGGGAGATAGGCAGCTCCCTGGATCTAGAGAGATTCACTGCATGAATTCCCTGGTTGTTACTTCCTAACCTTAAACACTGGGACGTTGGGATGTTTGTCAAAGTGCCTTTAAAAGATGGAGCACAGCGAACAAGCCACCAAAAAGAAAGATGCGGTTGTTCTTTCATTATTTTCAAAGATGGGTCTGAAAGCATATGGTATTTGAAGCAAAGCTTGCTTTCTTTTACAGTCCTCAGTGTCAAAGAAACTTTTGCTCCTCCTCTGAGAAGCAGCCTCATTATAAAGAGGGATCTCAGAAAGTAAATACATTAGCAGTGCTGATGCATAACTCTAGTTAAGATTATAAGAATAGCTAAAGAAGTTACTCTCATTACCAAACCTCCCATTCCAAAGCTTATGTATCTGTTTGTGCTGGATGCTCACTTTTATTTTTCCTAAAGTTGCTTTATAAAACAGAACACCACCACCACTTTCTGCTATTGATAATCTTCCATTGCTGCAAAACTCTTTGTGTTTGTTGCTGTGACATTGCAATCCATGCCTGAGCTTTCCCACAATTGCATCATTGCTCTACAGAACAATCATGGAGAAAAACCACTTTTGAAATAGAAGCAGAAAAGATGGTATAGAACAAGCTTGCTGACACCCTGCAGCCTATTTAATTAACAGAATGGATCACTTCTTGGAAAGGGTAGAGTGACTTGATAGAATTCAGGGAGAAAACACCTCCTTTTCAGGGCAGGGATAGTTCCTTATTGGCATTCCCACT
>JAOXXN010000364.1:41159980-41173171 GCA_026770055.1 Myrmophylax atrothorax
CCGCCAGCTTAGCTCTCAACCTCATGAGGGCACGCAAGCTTCTCCCCCGCGACAAGGGGGTGTCCCCGGAGAAGAACAAAGGAGTATAACTAAGAGAGAGATAAACAATTGCCTTCTTTTTTCCGGTGAGGCTTGGGAGCAGGGAGTACAGGTGTCAGTCTCTTATCAGAGCCACGCAGGAGATCGTGAGAGGGAGAAAGTGAGAGAGAGCTGGTTTTCTTTTGAGAGTTGTTAGTGAGATTGTATTTTGTCAGCTTTTTAGGAGTTTTTATTGTATTTGTCTGTTTTGTTTCTGTTTTGTCCCTCCTTTGCCCTGGCTTCCCCTTCGCTTTTCCCTTTTTCCTTGGGAGCTCCTGATTGTGTGCACAAATTGTATATGTAGTTGTAAATGTTAGAAAAGATATATATTCTGATTTAATTAATTGTCACTCAAGTTTTCAGTTTCCTTTCAGTTTTATTTCAGTTTTTTTTCCCTTGCTTTGAGGTGGGAGGGAAAAGGGGAGAGCAGCTTGGGCTGGGAGGCCAAGTCAAACCAAGATACCTGTGCAGAAATCCTTGTAATCAAGATAATTAAAAAATACCTAGCCTTTTTATGTCTAGAAAGGTTTTCTTCAAAGTAAGTGTGTTTTACTTATTTTTTGTTTGTTTGTTTATTTAACTTAGTAAATTGTTATTTTGTTGGACATCTAATTAAATTATAATTTTAAACCCCAGTAATTTAGAGTTTCGGATGTCAAGTGCAATTTTACAACAGGTTGACATTGAGGCCTAGAATTTTTTTTGCTATTCACAGATTTTTCATTACATGTATTTTACCCCATAAGAGAAGATTAGTAGAATGCTTAGTAATTCTTTAGATATAGTAAGGGCATTTATAAATTTAACCTGTTTCTCTTTTCTGAAGTGAAAGATGAAATACGAAAACAGGCTTTATCTAAACAACTTCAAGAAATGGCATAGGTCATATCATAGGCATAAATTAGTGAAAATTAGAATGTCTGTTTTCTACTTTCCTGTGCCATTGAAAATTACATTGTGCTCTGAAATACTTTAACTTGTAGTGTATTTCTTCTGCTGGACTCGAGTTCAGGGATCTCTCAGTTTCTACTATAGAACAGGCTCTGAATTCTTTATCTCCTCAAATGAAACAGCATTTCCAGTAGTATTTCAGGTGTTCTCTTCCTTCTCCCTGTTCCCCCCCCCCAATATTTACTTCAGTAACAACAGATCATTGGATTCATGTAGTAATGATTGAAGCATTTATGTTTATTTTAAATTGTTTGATCTTTCTCCCTCTTCCTTTTTTTTGTGTATGTATGTGTTTTTCCTGAGAAAAACAATGTTCTAAGAAATTGATTTCCATTTCAGAAAAACAGTTCCTCTGAAGTTCTCCCACTCAGCAAATGCAGTAATAAGACTAAACTAAATGACCTTTACATAAATTGAATAAGGCAAGAATTTGGGCAAGAGCCCATGAGGGCCTCTGGGACAAAGTCTTCTTTCAGCTGATAGATACATACTTTCAGCTGTATCTAGTGGCCATCAAATAATTTTAACCTGTGTACCTCATTAGCAATCTTTGATAATCTTTTGATTGTAAACCTATATTGGTGATAATTACTACTGGCAAACTGTCTGACTATTAACACATTTGATTTACAATGACAGACAAATCACTTTCATGTACATTTAGAAGGTAACTGGTGAGACTTGCTGGGTCTGCTGAGCTCCCCTAACACTCATGAGCTTTTAATAGTGTTTTTTTGTGATGAAATTGCTGTTTTTCACCTCAGTAAAAATATTTTTAAAGTAGTACTGAGCCTAGAAATGTTTCTGGTTTTTATTAGGCTTTAGATACCGTAATTGCAATATTTCTTATAGCTCTGCAGCTCCTCTGCTTTTCAAGATGTAGCAAGGTCATGAATACGGATGAAAATAATATCAGACAGATTCACAGGAGTAAGTTAAAAACAAAATATCTTTGGATGAATGTTGCTTTTATTTTGCTCTAGATGCTGTGTATGGTAGTATATTTGTGTGATTTTTTATTAAAAATTTGAGGAAAGCTTCCTAAGTTGAAAAATATTTTCAATTCTCTGAAAAAACCACTTTGTTAAAAGAATTTGTCTTCTGGAGTTATAGAGCTGATATGCGAACCTGATAGGGTATCCTGTTGCAAGGACAGGGAGAGAAGGATGGCATAAACTACTGGTGGACTGGCAAACTGCACACTAACTTTGTCTGCACAGGAAATTTCTACTCTAACGACACTTATTATTAAGATCTCAGACCCTCTCAGGTGCTGAATATCTCTATGGTTCTTTAAGGCCAGCAGAAGTAACAAATGCTTCTTTGATAAAGAATTCAACAATGGCTACAGAAGCTACCTACAGCAATTATGAAATATTTGTTTGACTGCTCTCTCTCCTGGCTCCAGGGCAGTCTAACTCTTCTGTAACTTGCCTGAGAAGTCTGTCCAGCCTCATGGAAATAGCAACAATGGATTCCTCTCAAACTATATTGCAGCTGGTCACTAGATTCATTGCCTCAAACTTTTAACTCTTACTGTGTTGTTGGGGTCTGATATGCACAGGTGAATCGTGATGAAGTGTACCTTTCGCTGGATTGTTTAAGGCTATGTCTGGAATATATGCTGGTGTATAATAAAACTATTTCTCCAGCAATTCAGTGCCAGCAAAAACCAGCATGTGAAAACTGACAGTGTGTTTTTTTCCTCTGTACTAGTGACTATATGTCGAGATAATGATGCATGAGGTGTGCGTAGTGAACAGAATAAGCATTAGTGGCAAGCTGTTGGAAATGTGTAATATACTGGTTCTGCTATAAAATCTTTAATGCATCACCCTCCTCACACTAGTCTGCTCTTCTGGGTGTGCTTGAAAAATTTTAGCTCGTGGTGCATTATGGATACTGTTTAAATGCACATCTGTCAAGTATATGCATTTAAAGTATATTACACATTGAGTAAGTACTGAAGGTGGAGGGGGTGTGAAGAAAGCTTGTTATGTTTGCAACAAGCACCAAGCCAGATAGTTGAGCCTTTATAATTTTTAATTAGTGTTGGGGTTAGTCATATGATTCTCAGACAATTCTTTGCATTTCAGAGATGTTGTTATGGTTTAGCTTGGTAAGATGCCAACTGCTCAATACAGAGTCAAAGGGTCCCCCTCCAAGGGAAAGGGAGTGAGGAAAAAAAACCCCTAGAAATGAAACTTTGACATGGCAAGGTTTTTATATTTACACAGAAGAAAAGAAAATTTAAAACAGAATATGATATAACACATATATTTACAAACGTGAAAAGAAATAATAACACCTTCACCAAGTCGTCTGAACCAATAATGCCGATTCCAACCACCCAAACCCTAGAAAACCTCCCAAAAACTCTTCCAGAGAAACGTTCCAGCAAGAGAAGAAAGAGAAATTAACAAGACAATGTTCCTAGATAAAAACCTCCATAGATAAACAACAGCATGGATGGCAGCAAGGGTTAATCTCAGGAGTCGGGGCAGCACGTCCTCATGGGACTGAGGCAAAGACTGAAAAAGACTGAAACTCCTCCTCTCTCTTTTTTTATACCCCTTTACTCTTCTTGATAATGTCAGATGATATGAAATGCCTCTTTGGTTGCTTAAGTCAGGTGATGCCTGTCCCATCTAATCTATGTCACATCCCTTGAGGCCTGCTAAAACTGAGGCCCAAATAAGGCCTAAACTGAAACTAAAGCCAAAACTACCACAGATGTTTATACTTGATCTTCCCGTTAGATAAGAGACTGTACCACAACTGTCAGAAAGTGTCCTCATGCCATAGAAGTGCATACATCATAGTTGTACCTGCAGCTAGCTCAAAAGAAGATAAGTGCTACTATGGACCTAATTAACCTTGGAAAAATACAGGATTTGGAAGAGAAGGTACAGCCCAGAACTGACACTGCATTGTGCTACAGTGGGCCTGGGCCAGCCTTTCCATCAGCACAGTGTTACAGTGCTCCACAGAAGCACAGCAGATCTTTCCATTCTGTTTCAGAATACTGCATGCCATGTTCTGCCATACAAGATAGACCTGGCCCAAGTCATAGCTCATCCTGGCAAACCATCCTAGCTGAGAGAGTAGGCTACTTGCAGCCCTTTCTTAGTAAAGCACAGGTAATTTCCTGAAATATTGTGTCACAAAATGTTGCTGTATGATTTTTTTTCCATTTTTTTCCTCATAGGCATCTTCACTGGAGGGAAAGGGATAAGTTGAATACATGATGTGTCTTATGAGGATAAAATAGTAAGAATTATCAGCACTCATTCCAGGTATACACTAAATGTCAGTGGGGAATAAATTTAAAACTCCCAATTCTGTATTCTAGAAATGTCACTCTGCTTTCAGTCCATTTTATAAGGGTGAAATCCAGATGAAGACACCGAAGCTGTTACCAACTGAAAAATGATGAAAGTGAGGGCAGAAACTGGCATTTCATGTTTCTCAGAAATAAAAAATCATCTGCTTTTTGTAAAATAAATACTATCAAGGGTTTCTATGTTTAATGCAAATACTTTTCTGTGTTAGTGGAAACCCATAGCAGAGTTCCTTTTAGGCAACAGGTGTGTGAAGAAGCAAAAGAATCATTCTATAGTTATAGAAGTTCCAACCTACTGTTTTGTCTGCTGAGTCTGGCTTATTAAATACTTCCAGCTATAATAGAGACTATGAAAGGATTAATCTTAACAACAGGTCTTGGGAAAATATAGAATGTGACAGATTTGTGCTTCTGTCACAGCATGTTTTGAGGTTAGTTGGAAGTGAGGAGATCTCTTCTACTTTGTTAAGGATAATTTCTGTTAAACTGTACTGCTTTTCTGTTCACTTTATTTGGTTTCATTCCTGTTAGAATTGCAATGGTTGTAAAATATTGTGAAACTAATTGGTCTGACTTTACTGTCCATGTTTAATGAATGCTGTGGTGAATGATTTGTGTAATTTAAGCTTAAGGAGTATCTTAGATGCTCTACACTTTGCAACTTGATTTTATTACTTATGAATATTACTTTTCAAGAATTTGGAACTTTGGAATTCTCAGCTTTATCGAGAGTGACATGACTGGTGAGAGAATGGTTGCTTTGTTTTGTTTTTTTTTTGATCCTTTGCAAAAGATATTCCTGAGAATGGTAAAATCCATGAATCTCACAGTAGCTCTCAGAGGGACATAGCTCAGTGAAGAAGAAGCTTGAAGAGTGGCCTTCCTGGCAATGTAAGACATCTATTCAGTGCAATTCTGCAGCCTTAGGAGGCAACCTCTTATCTCACAAGGGATCTGACACAGTTTTTCAACTTCATTACTTACAGTTTCTCTCTGAAATCACCATTTCTCAGTTGCAACTTGTCTTTGCTTTTTTGATCTCACTGTTTTCTCATATAAAGCCCCATTAACTGTATTCATATATCTCCAGCTAAATGATTGGCGATTGGTCATAAACCAGTACAGATTCTTTTTTTTTTCTCCCCAGCATTTATTTTGCAGGATTCCGGAAGGCTGACTAGTTTTTTTCCTGTTTCTAGCGTACTGCAGAAAAATCTGCTTCATCTGTCCTTGGATAATCACAGAGAGTAGATCATCACGTGGTGGGTTTGGAGTTTCGAGGAGCTTGGTGAGGCTTGTCCTTGAAGATCAGGGCCTTAAACATCTTCGTTCTGATGAAGGAACATTCTGTCATGTAAATGGAAGAGAGATCTTGGTCCACAGCGCATTTAATTTCCAGTTGTTGACAGTTAATTTTCGGTTTTTCTTTGAACTACGGAAGGTTAGTCACCTAGTTTATTGAAGTGTAATCACGAGGAAGAAACTTAAACAATTCATTTGTAACAACCTTGTAATAGGTTACTTTTGCCCCTTATTGGATCTGAACCTGGGAGGTAGGTGTTTTAAGTGTGGAAAAATGAAATTCTTATCAAATGTGAGAGCAGTGCAGCAAGAACTCAGTCTGTGGGGGGACCTATTCCTCCCAGCTGGAGTTTAGGGCAAATGTCTCTAGGCTGTAGTAAGATTAGGGTATTTTCTTGTAAATAAGTCCCTTCTAATATTCTGTTATCAATAAATCAACTGTCTTTTCACTTTGTTTTCTAACATCTTACATGACAATTAAGGTCCTATAAGGCAACTTATAAACATTGACATAAATTTATCTATTCCAGTAGAGCTGGACAAACTTGTGCTCTCTGGAGGAATGACTTTTTATACATGGATACATCACATCTTGCAAAATTTTATCATTGGCATTTTGGTTGCTATAACAAAATAGTATCTTGGAGCTGACCTTTTTCATGAAGCAAAACTCCAGATGTCACCATCTGAATATCTCACTGTCTTCCTGAAAGAATGTCTAGGCCAATGAAACAAATGAGGAAGTTATTAAATGTTAAAAACCCCCAAACAAACAAAAACCAAAACAATATAACAGGAAGAAAAAAACAAAAAACTTTTTACAAGGAAGCAAAAATTTATAAATATCTTCCATAGGCATCTAGGTATTTTCATTTAGAGCATCTTCTCCCTTACTTTTTGTTCTTTGGAAAATCACAGTGCATTTTCTTTATCTCTGCACAAGAACTACAAATAAACTATTTGTTTCCAAGTTTCAATCTCTTCAGTTTTTCATTGTGCAAAAATATGTGTGACTTATGGTTTATCCCTGTTTTTATATGTAACTTCTCACTCAGCTCTTTATACAGCAATCAAGACAAGCTACTTAGAATGCTCTCTGATCTACTATTTCCCAAAGATACACAATAAACTTGACATGATACTAGTAGGCTTCTGATTCAGTGTATTGTATGTATAAGAACATCCTTAAGAACAAACATTTTAAGTGTAAGAACACTTGAAATTTGAAAAGTTTCACTGGCTTTTCAGTTTGGACCTAGCTCATTAGAGGAGCACTGGTGTTTCAAGAGTTTTTTCCATTTTTCACAAGTGTGTGAAATACAGTTAATTTCAGTGGCACTGAACACAGTGAGTGAAAAGGTGATTTCACAGATCAGGGCCTTGTGCATATATTAAACACTGGCTATGAACTTTCAATGTGTCAGTGGGTGGAACAGACTGTTACTTCAGGTACTTTAGAAATACAGATGTGGATCAGCTCATTTTTTCCAGCATTTTTTGCTGTTGTCTTACCTTTCTCCCACTCATACTTGTGAGGAAAAAAATCCCTTTTGAAGAATAATTGAATCATTACGGTTGGAAAAGACCTCTAAGATCATCAAGACCAACTACTAATCCAGCACCACTGCATGGAAGTGAATAATCCAGAGGTCACAAAATGGATTCCTCTAGGTGTTAGGACCTGTTCATCTAAAGAGAAATTTAAAAATTTCCAAGCAATCTCAACATTGTTATCATAAATGGAACTAGGACTTCATTCAAATCGATAAATGTACAGATTCACCTACTGATAAACAGCATTCACCAGCTGATAAACAGCTTCTACTCCCTGCTCCCATATAATTCAGTCTTGCCTCAAAACTTATGTTGGTAAGACTGCTTAATTCCTGGGATCAGAATAAAATAAATGTGTCTTTTTACAAGTCAGTAGCAGTTGTTGCTTGAGTCAGCAATGAGATTTCACTCTGGATCAGCTTATTTACCAGTTATGACTCTTTGAATTCAAAACTGTATTTCCATTTATCATTCAAACATATGACTTTGTCATCCTCAGTGCAGAATGAAGCTAATTCCTTTGTGTGTTACAGAGGAGAAGGTATAAAATGTTGAACAAGTCAGTTGGTGCTCTTCCTACACACCCTTTCTGACAAGCCATGAATATTAACTTATCAGTAAATATCTCCTGTGCTACGAAGGTGAACTCATTGTCAGTACCTGTCTCTGACCAACTTGGATGTGAGATGAATAAAAGTGCGATAATAAAAACAGTCAATCTGATTCGGTGAGACATAAAGGCACCTTTGAAAAAGTAGTTATAATCTGTATTTGAGCCTTTGCATCATAAACTGCTGATATATTTATGGGAGGACATGAAATATTTTATTTCACCAGTTTAGATGGCTTTATTTTATTAGTTAAGGTAGAAGATTCATGTATTGTTGTGTCTTACAATACAAGAGGTTAACATTCAGGACAGGGCTGGGAGATAACAGCTCTATACATGACTATCCAGTTAAAGCAAGGAGCAATGGGTGATTAAATGGGATTATGAATCGATGAGACAGGCTTCATTTAAAAAATCTGTTGTTCATTAAAATTATAAAAAACAGCTGTACAGGGAAGGACATCTATTACCCAATCTCTTGTCATCTGTTAAATAATCTTTACCATAAGACCTGAGTACTCCCCATTATATTTGAAAGTTTTAACATGGAAAAAAAAAAAAATCCATAGCTATTCAAGCTTTGGCAGCTTCATTCAGCTCTGGATAGTCTGTGAATTTATTTCACTTTATTTTTTTTAGATGATACATGCTGTTAGGTATTAACACAGGAAGTTCTACTTTATTTTGAGATTTATGACAACCTCCTTGTTCATGCCAAAATAAAGCAGGTGAGGGATCCATGTCGAATCTTGTCGATAGGAAGTGGAAGGGAAAGGAAGGGGTAGGGGAAGAGGAAGGGAAAGGTCTGTGGAAAGAGGGAAAATGAACTGACTCAAGTGCCGACTGTGAAAGCTGTCCCTCTCCTGTGACTTATATGAAGTTAGCTTTGCTCTCTACCACAAAGATACCCCTTGCTGTCTCTCCTTGGAAATGAGAGACCTTCAAAGAAAAAGACTCTCTTGGAAACACACTTGCTTCTAGTATTTTCCTTTTCTTTTTCATCAAGAAGCATGAAATTTAAATGTGATCCCCTTTGGCAGCTATGAAGTTGGATGGCAAACTTCTGTCATGAAAGAGGAGGAGGTTTAGAGTGATGGGATGAGACCAAAAGCAGATGTTTAATTTCTACCTGTTAATGACAGACAACCTTGATCTGAATTAATTTTCTTCTCTGATTTTCTGGTTTTACTGGTAGGTGATACACTGGAATGCCATTGCTTGGGATAAGAGCTCATTTCCTTGGGTGTCTGAGCACATCATAGATACTCCCATGGTGTACTGGTTTTGAGTAAAGGTTCTGAGAAATTAACATAACTTTATTTTTGCAGTTTTCTATATCTTTTCCAGTGGTGATCTTAAGTGATTTCTGTCTAGTGTCTTATAGAAGCTCAAAAAGGTGACCTTATTATATTTTTGGAGTTTTTCTCGTTTGCTTTCTTTTCTTTGTGGTAAAAATCATTTTGCTGAGAATGGCACAGTACTTTTGGTACCTTAGGATTTGTGAAGCTATGAGGCTTCCCTTTGCAACTCTGAAGCATATATTTTTACTTCACAGTCTTTCATCTACACACCCAGAGGATTACTGGCAGTGCTTTTAAACTGTTGTCCCAGCTGCTTTCTTCCTGGGCATTGTTCCTCTGAACCTTTGCTGGCTCTTGTTTCTTGTGGATAGTGATTGCCATTGATGTTTAAACCATCCTGCTCTTTCCTTGCCTTCTTACCTTTTTCTTTTCTTGATTCTGGCTCACAACTGTACACAAATTCCTTTACTTTTTGCCTCATACCTTTTAGTCTGTAAATTCATATTAGAAAATATAGTGCATAATAGGTAGGAAATGAGTAATCATAGCACTTTCCAGTAAAAATTATCTAATAGTTAGATGTCTATCTACATTCCTACCTACCTACAGCTTAGATAATATTTAATATTTAACTATATTTGATAATTCTAATATCACTAATAGTGTCATAAGCAGAAACTACCAGTTGGGAGATTGTGTTGGTCTCAATAAAAACTGTAATTTTACTGGAAAGGAATGAACAAAATTTATTTTCATCATCTTCCTAATTTTTACCACCTCCTTTACTGGAGAGGAGGATGCTTGTCCCAGAATCCTACTGCTGATTGTTAGCCAGCAGGTAACTGTGTGGAAGTCTTTCTTTTTTCACACCTTCTCCTTTTTTTTTCTGTGTTTGTTATCTGTTGTTGCTTTGGGTTTTTTGGATGCCTGGGGTAACTCTGAAGTTGATGTATGCACCCTCGCAATCTAGCATTTCATCTTCCCCTGTGCAACAATTGGTAAGTGTGGATAGTGGGAGTCCATCTGCACAAATTAATGCTTGTTTAGTCAGTTCGTTGCTCTTTCAAAAGCTTCCCATCAAATTACAGGAAGAGGCCTTTCCAATGTTTTCTACTTGGAATGTAATTTAAATTATGTTTTGCCAGTACTAAGTTACCTCGTATCAATCTTTGTGGTTGCAGAACCACCTGGCTGACAACCTTCACATTAAATAATGTTTCAAATTAAAAACAAAACAATGTTTCTTTGTAATTTTAGAGCTTGATGCTTTTGAAAATCGTTGGTTGTCTTTAGTTGGCAAGGAAGATTGACACCAATCAACTTTTTTCTAAAATGTGCTTTACATACAAACCATTTTGCGCAGGTACAGACCTGAAAAAGAAGTGTACAAAACAGCTGTAAAGGTAGGTTTGGTTCTCTCTTTTTATTTTGATCTTGAAAAAGGCAGAAGTGAGATTATGTGAGGCCTCTGGCAGAAAGGTGGTGCGGTCAATTTTCACATTATCACTTGAACACAAGATCACCCCCAACAGCCATCTGGTAGAGTGGCAGAAATGAAGGACTGCTCCATGTTTGTCCCCAGACGTCTACAGTCACCAGTGTTAGTCAGTGCTTCGGGTGACTTTGGTCTGAATTAACACAGGGGTACTGTAAACTCAGAGAGCAAAAGGCAGAGCCCTAGAGGGACTTACTTTCCTATGGGGTGCTTCTCCATCAAGAGACACTAAGGGATGAAGACCAAAAGGCTGTGACAAAGGGGCACTGGATTTAGAGGTCTGTCAGTTCCTCAACCTGAAGTTGCTTTTTCCCTATTTGTCCTGAAAGTCTCATGTTAAAATCTCATTCAGTTTTCCACTCATGAGCAAAAAGTGTTCCGGCAGATATAACAGAAGGCGCTATTTCATGTTTTCTGTGGGTAACTGTTGAGTTGGCTTTGTGTTATGTTAATATTTTTGCTTTGGTACAAAGAATACAAAGGTATCTTACTCTAAATAAGAGATTGTATTTGTTGATTTAAGGAGAAACCAGTGCCATTTGTAATATTTTTTTGTTATCTTAAACTAGCTGTTTAAATAAAATTGTCAACTATTAGAAGAATACAGTAATACAAGAACAGAAAATGAGTGTTTGCTCTGTTACAATAATGGCTATTACTGTTACAAATGTATTGGCTTGGAATACAATAAGAGCCACAATGGATTGCTTAAAAATATCACTCAAAGAACTGTTAATACATTAAAATATGAATATTTTATGCAGGTCATTAACCTTGATAATTTACCTTAAAATAACTTTGAACTGGCTTGATTTGATTAGTTTCTAATGGAGCTTGAATCATCTAGATATTAATCTTCCCTGTGTGGCTGACAGGTTACTGAGGTACTATCAGACTGATAATCATTCTGCTTTCATCACCCTTGTAAACTTTCTTTATATATTTAATAATAGAATCAGGGAATAGTAGGTCTAAAGGAGAACTTCAGGACCTTGACTGTCACAGTTGCTTGTGACATGATCAAAGAAAAGAATAATTGTGCCCATACTCCATTTTTTCCCAGGGTTCTTTTTTTGTTCTGCTTTTAAAAACATGCTGGTCAAGCAAGTCTGTCATGTCCCCTAGCAGCATACCTTGCCTTGGAGCTTGCCTATCCTTGACAGCAGGGAACTTTTCCGCATTTCCAACATTGCTGCTGTGACATAGAATTAGTTTCTTTTCATACTGTGTAAAACAAATGAAGAAAACAGACAATTTCCTTAAATTTTTTTTAGAATAAATTTATGTGTTTCTAAATACTGCAATTAAATTACATTTGCTTTCCTGCCTGTCTTCTGCTCTTTACTTTGAAACTGTTTCTCTCACAGGACAGCCTTTTTCACAGAATCTAGAATCCAAATCACTTTTACATGTATGTTTTTGGAACTGAGTAATGAAGGACAGAGGAATTAACTTTAGCATGTACTGAGGGAAAGAAAAATATGTTGGATGGGAGACTTGCAGTCCTGTACAGCAACCTCTTGTCTCCCAGACATTCAGAATATGCTCTAAATTTGTTTGACTTCTGTGTTTTTTGTTAACTTTGATAACAGGTTTGTGGAGGTTGAAAGAATAGGCTATCAACTCTTGTTTTCTAGTAAAAAGAACATGGAAAATTCAGCTCTCTGCAAGAAGTTTTAAACACATGGGAAGAGTTAGGGATCTGGAAAGCAAGGACATGAACCTAGTTAAAGGGATAGGAAGTCCCTGGATTAGAAATAAAAAGACAAGACTGGAGGAAGCCAGGATGGAGACACTGATAAAATGAGATGTAATTAACAAAACAGTACCAGTCATCACAGATAGTTTTGTATCTGAGCTCAGTCAGGTTGTGAGGAATATTTTGTGACACCCTGTTTCTGGATGTATTTCTTTTGGTGGAACGGGAATGTATACAATATTTAATTAAGCATGCAAGAGTAAAATGTGCAATGTTTTCAAGGGCTAGGAATAACATAAAATATAGAATTTAAAAGGGATTTGCCTATGTAGTATTTGATTGCCAAGAACCTCACATACCTATTGATAAGATAGTAAATTATTGTAAGTAATATCAGATGAACACCTTCAGAAAGAAGTATGCATATCGGTTTACTCCAAAAGCTCCTAAATCCCTGACTGCTTATAAAAAACATTATGTAATCTCAAAAATATGGATATATCAATTTTTTTCCACCAAGACTTGTCTTTCAAAGCAGAAAATAAGAAAGGAAAAGTATAATTTTAAAATAATTTCATTTTAAAGTGTTTTGATTTGATCAGCACAAGTTGGATAGATGCTTTAGAAGAATTCATTTGCTCAATTGCACAGCTAGACAGTATTGGAATTGAAAAATTCAGTCCATGGCTTTTGGATCTCAAAACAGTGACTTAATTCTATCTGACGCAGTCTTGGTCTTCTGGGAGAGGACAAGACCAGCGTCAGGGGTTCTTGGCCGCCTGTGAGCTCTTAAGGGCTCTAGGTTAGGTCCACTTGCCCCACGACCCGCAAGGAAGACGCAGAGACGATGTGGACACC
>JAOXXN010000364.1:41195897-41217984 GCA_026770055.1 Myrmophylax atrothorax
AGTTGGAATATCTAGACTTCAGTCTGTTACAAATATCTATGAAATGTAATTAAACATTCCTTTTGCACTTGACATTGCTTTTACAAATTTGAGAAGATGGAATTAATGTCCTGAATTGTATTACCATGCTTTCTTTTAACTTATTCTTTTGTATATAACTCATTTAAATGAGCAAATAAAAGGCTGAATACACTGGTAGTCATATTTATATCTTCTACTCTGGACAGTCCAAGGTGGCCTGGTGACCTAGTGCAAATGGTTTCAAAGTTTCAGAATACAGAGAAGTAATCTGTGAAGATTTGCAGCTTGAGTAATACTGAAGAGTTTGGTTCTTATGTAGTAATAATGCAGTGGCCAGCAGAATAGCTCAACAAATAAAAAAAGACCTCAGCTGAACAATGTTGATTTCTATGACCTTCACATGAAGTGGTGATGATAACAACAGACATGCTTTTAAATATGCTGAAGTCTCTTGGGATGCCCTATCCAGCTGTTGTGAAGCAAATAAGTGAAGCAGTCAGTATGTTTTTCTTCTCTCTTTTGTTATACATCTTGCAGTAGGACAGCTTATTAACATTTTCTTTCAAAGGAAAAATCCAAAGTGAAGGTAACTGAGGTTAGAGTTGAGAAAGTACGGAGGCACTGCAATGTGGAAGAGAAAATGATTACATTGAAAAGGGATTTTAAGATCCTTCTTTTGTATATGTTTTACTAGTGCTGTGAAGGTTATGTGAAGGTAATATTGTGAGAAGCACTCACAGTTATAAATAAAGTTTAGAAGGGACAAAGTCTTTGAAGTAAAACTCAACTTCTATTTAACTGATTTGGTGAAAGTGGATGTGTGTCTCTCTGGACCAAGAGACAGACACAGAGCAAAAAGAAACAGAACTTTTTATACCCTATCCCGGGTGGAAAGGTCCCTTCCTCTGTTCCTACTGGCTACTACTAGGAGACTCACAGCCTGGCCTGCTCCACCTACATGCCCAAGACCCCCATCCCCCTCCAAAGGTGTGAAAACCAAGCTGAAACTGCCTTTCAAGCACTTAACCTTTAAAAAAACCTAGCTACCCTCCTCCCCCTATTCTTTTTCCATCAATACAGTTCCTTTAGCTTCAGCAGAACCCCAATTCTAGCAATATGAAGATATTAAAATATTCAAGTGGAGTGTGTGTGGTATGGCCTGCTATAGAACGCCCAATAGATCTCAAAGAACCTCCTTTTTTATGGTGTTATATTCTACCTTAGTGAAGTAAAGAACTGTTTTCCTGCTTAGCTTGAAATTTCCACCCATCCTCAAAGGGAAAAACTAACAAAGTACTGGGTGCCTGTTAGCTTCACCAAAAAGATACCTGTTCTATTTAAACCTACATCCTGAAGACTGTATGTTGAGCCAGAAATTATATGCATACTGCTCACCATGTGCCTATAATACTTGCTCCCCATCTGCTTTCACTGCCCTTGGTGTCTGCAGAACGGGTCCTCTCACATGTTCTCAACCCTCTCTTCTCTGTCTGCACTTCCTGTTGTGCAGCATCTTTCCCTCCCCCAGTAAATCTGTTATCCCACTGTTCCTACCATTGGTGTTTATTGGCTTGGCCTGGACCAGTGTCAGGTCTGGCTTGGAGCCAGCTGTCACTGGCTCCATCTGACATGATGGAAACTTGTAGCATCATGTTATGTTAACCATCCCTTTAATGTGTGTGTGTGTGTGTGTGTGTGTGTGTGTGTGTGTGTGTGTGTTCACACCACTACCCCTTTCTTTAGTCTTTAAAAAGTCTAAGTTCTTCACCTCATTTATTGCATTGACAATTACATGGATAAGCCGAATGTATTCTCATTTAGGGTATTTGCTTTTCACTTCTATTAGGTCTGTTTAAAACTTCTGTAGAGTATGTAAGACGGTACAATCATAGATTAAACTACATTGCCTACTACATTAAACCCTACATTATCTCATTGTATTTCTAATGCCTTACAAAAATTACAGCACCTTAGAAGTCTTGGAATGTTATGGCTAACTGCGAAACTTTTTTTGTTAGCTGACATATTTAGAATAAATGTTTACACTGTTTAGGTATAGATACTATGCTGAAGGAGGCGAGGGGTTTAGGTGTAGGATGATTTATCAGGAAATGCAAACCAACTCTTGTTCACTGTATCCCTCAGGCTTTAACTTGGAGAGCAAGGAACAGTGCAGAAAGCAAAATCAAACCCTGGAAAAAAAACCCCAAACAACACACCAACAAAAAAAACCTCCAAAAAATCAAACAAAATAAAACCCACCAAACCCCACTACTATGTTACAGTCTGCTTAAATGTCGCAGAAACAACTTCAGATTTGAATATTTTCCTGAACACAGTTAAAACTCATACAAGTTTTGTGTTGATACAAAAACTTGATTTTTTAATTAATTGCTAAGAGAGGCAAAGAGAAGAAATAAAGAAAGGTTGGAAAAAGCTAAGATTACTTTTAGAAGCAAAGAAAAGCTTGCCACCAAAACTACCTTTGCCAAGTTGATGTGTGGGTGGGTGGGAGAGAAGCAGTTTTTGCCTTTTTTTTCCCTATGTCTCTGTTGCTTTTGATGTTATCTCTTCTACCAGTGGGGTGGTTTTAACAGCTTGAATTCTCTGGAATGCAGCTAGGAGGTGTGGAATTGTCATTCATGAGGAGTGTTGCAGGCCATCTCAGACTGAACACGGTGGGGTCAGCACCTTTTTGGCCCTCAAAAGTATGGTAAGGGTAGAAGGAACTCACACATGTGGCATGGTTGATCTCAGTTCTTTCCAGGCTGACAGAGTTTCAGTCCCCAGTGGCAAGCAGGCAGTTAGGAAAGTAAAAAGATGAGAAGGTGAGGGGTGGGAGGTAAGGAGAGACTCTAGGCCAAGGAAACCAATTCTCTCTCTCCTTTTCCACTCCTCCTAATTTTCCAGAGTCTCTTTCTAAGTTTTCATAGTTTTCAAAGAAGTTCGTAGGTGGTTATCTGGCACATAGCATTATTTAGATGAACAATAACAGGATCTTTTTGCAGGAAACTCTAGCAGGAAGCTTTGGTGAGAACTTCTGGCAGGAGAGCTTCAGCAGGAAATTTTTTGTGAGAACTTCTGGCAGAAGGGCTGACAGAATTTTTTTGGTAGAAAGTTTGACAGGCAGAAACAATGGAGAAACATAATTTGTTGCAGTTCTGTATTATCTGTGTGCCACACACCACCACTAAGAACACCTCCTAAGATTCCTGTTTCCATGTTTCAGGAAAAAAATCACGCTTATCAAAGATTTGGATGTTGGCATAAACTTCACAAAAGACAAGTTAGAGAGCAGATAACTGGCAAGAAGATAAAGGATATGTATTTAGTTAACAGATCACATCTCTGAACACCTAAGTGTAATAGCTCCATATGTGTCTAGTATAACAAATGAATGTATCTACAAAACACACACACACCATCCCACTGTATACTTCATCTCCTAACATTTCCAAAGCACTTGTCACATTGGTATCTAAGCTTTTATGGAATTAAAACACCACCATAAATATTTCAAAAGTTGTAGTTAATTGCCCTTCTTATGCCAGATAAAATGATATACTTTTGTTTCTGAAGAAAAATTATTTTTGCACTGCTTCTCTCCTTTTAGTGAGAGACTGTTGTTTTATAATCCTACTTTATTGCTTTCACTCAGGCCCTTTGGGGAAGCTTTATTGATGAAGCAGGTCTTACAAAATAATCTAAAGAATGTAAGGTCATGACTTTTCTTAGATCTAATTCTGAAAGGTGTTTCAGAGTCTTGGACCTACACTTAGCTGTTAAGTATAGTGCACTTGTTAATCACAGCAGTAGCAGCTACAGACAAAAGCCTTGAATCTGTGACAAAGCACTGCACTGCAACAACTGCAGATTTTCTGTCTGTGAAAAATAAAGGAAAATACAGATTTCTGGAAAGCCCTTCATATGTCCCTCAAATGGCTCCTTTCCCAATATGTAAACAGCTCATTTTATGAAACCTTGCTTCTTTCCTGTCTTTTAAGAAATCCACTCATCATTATCACCAAAAGTCATGTGAAATATTGCTACTCAAAGCACATCCACTTCTTAACTTACGAAACAATTAATCTAAGATGATCATGCTTCTTTCCAATCCCAGTGATAAATGGAGTTCATCCAGTATCTTTTTTTTTCATTTGTTCTTGGCTTGATTGGGACTTTGCTGTAGTCTTCAGCCAAGTTCATTTCTTTTCCTTTACTGTGGAGGGCTCAGCAGCAGACTGTTCTGTACACAGAAAAATGCTGTGTTCCTCCTCTACCTCACTAATTTAAGTTTCACACCCTCCTAATGTGCCAGATACACAGAATCATAGAATGGCCTGGATTGGAAGGGACCTTAAAGATCATCTTGTTCCAACACCTCTTCCATGGACAGGGACAACTTTTACTGGATCAACTTGTACAAAGCCCATCCAACCCTATCTTGAACAACTTCTCTGAATAACCATTGTCTCATCAGTAAAGAATTTTACTGTAATCTAATCTAATCTAATCTAATCTAATCTAATCTAATCTAATCCTACTGGCTTTCAATTTGAAGCCATTCCTCCTTGTCCAGTCACTACATGGTCCTGTAAACAGACTCTCCCCATCTTTCTTGCAGGCTGCCTTCACATATCTAATCAAATAATTCTTCAGAAAACTTCAGTGGTTCTGAATTAAGATGGTTGAGACAGGACAATACTATGAAATAATAACATTGGGCATCTCCAGACAAAATACTTACAACCTCTCACGTTACAGCAAAAATGCAAAAAGCCATTAAATTGCCACATTATAGAGTAATTGAAGGGTTAGATTTATAAGTGTATATTATACCTACTCTAGAATTTAGCATACATTATTACATTTTTCCTAAGAAAGTTGTGTGGAACATTAGTTCATGCAATCCTGTGTGAGATGCAAAGTCTGCACTGCTGGCTTTCACTACAGACTCATCTGTGTTATTACCCACCATGGAAGGTGAGGGTAACTCAAGTTCTTGTTTAAAGATCCCTTGGGGCAGGTTAGAGTGAAATGACACTGCATGACTGGTGTATATCTGTAGGTTTTATTTTAGAACAATTTGGTTGCAATGGAAAGGAAGTGTAAGCATTGATATACAGAGGTAACCCCGGGCACCAGGCTATGACTAAGATTATAAGGACAAGTTTATTTTCAAAGGCGAAGCCCCTAATACGCTGCTGCACATCACTGAATGCTCATGCTGTGGGTCAAAAAAAGAATAATGAAACCTGCTTTCATGCTTTTTTTTTACACTTTTGCATGCATATAACTTTTCAAGGCTGTATTTTCCCCTGTGTTTTATGGCCTGTCTGGCTCTCAGCAGGGGCTCCTAGGTGTGTTGGTGAGAATCTTATCTCTCCTTGCAGCAGGGCAGTTGCTTCTCTACAGACAGATGGAGAGAGCACACGTAACACAATTCCTGAGAAACAACTCTTTCGCATACTAGGTTTTCCTCAACTGCAGAAGCTTCCCTGACAGAAGCTTCCTCACCAAAATATTTTGGTTTTTTCTCCTACAGGAGGAATGTAGGCATTTTGGTTACTATTATCTATAGTAATAAAACTGTATAAGAGTATAAAAATAACACTTAAGAAAATACATTAGGAAAAGGAAGAAAGACAAAGTGAGTGTAAGAGTGGAATAATATAACCACACATGGATCCAGTGATGAGTTGTTGCAATTTTGATGTCTGCTTATCAAAGTGGTGCTCACCATTGAGATCCATCAGGGGTGGGGAAAGCCCACAAAACATAGACTTCAGTGGGTTAATATAAATTCAAGTTTATATGCGAACATACAGGCACCTCCACTGTGTGTGCAGGGCAGCTTTACACTGTCTGATTTAACACTGTAGATCATGCTCAGTCCTCTGGTGAAAGGCTGCAGAAATTAGTCTGGGGACACTTTGAAGGTGTTTGATGGTTTACGATACCTTTTAATACTTGACAGCTGCCTCTCTCTTCAGCATAGTTGAGACAGTTATGTCCTGTCAGAAGGGATGAATACCTTCAAACTTACATGTAAATGTGCCCCAGGGGCAAGTTTTACAACTGAGCCAGTTGTGTAAGGGAGGACATTGGCATGATAGAAAGCACTATCCCACTTCATCAGGGTCTACTTCTTACCAGCCTTAGCCATTATCTGGGTCAAACACGAGTTTGTAGCCTCTGGTGGGGAGTGGTCTTATATGGAGCAGAGGTTTCATCACCACACACAGAAAACTCTCCTCTAGTTGGTGGGGGGTGTGTGCAAACTTCTGCAGATGGCCAATTGTTTGAGTCATTAACCACTAATATTTCAATCCCTAGCAATCTGTTGTGTTAATTAAGTTCTGATTTGCTTTTCTGATTTGGACTCTGCAGTTTATCATATTGCAAAACTACAGATCCTGGTTCTGGATCAGTTTTGGCCTGTGGGCTCCTCCTGGCCTTTATAAGTCATTCAGCTTATAGAAGAACACACCTATATGCTTCTCTTCCTCTAAGGACTAACTGGTAGTTACATTTTAATACACATAGGTAGTTAATGTCCTCAAATAGGAGAGTGTGAAACACTTATTTTCTTTTACACTTTGGGCAGTATGGCAGTATTCAAATGGCACTGCTCTAAAGAGGGAGGCTTACAAGACACTGCTAGTTACATGAGAATTGGTTTATGTATTGCTTGTTTCGCAGGGATAAAACCCATTAGATTCCTCTTGGCTGAGAATCTCCGCAGATGATAAAGGCTTTTTCATGCAGAAATGCAGTCATATGGATGCCCACTCATACATGCATAAAATAGTTTCTACTAACTCCTGTCTATTCCAGTGGATTCTAATTCCTAATTGCCCAGATACTCAAAAGCATCTTCAGCTGTTTTGGTTTCTGTAGCAGGAATCCTGAATCCAAACTGCTCCATTAGGGTTATAAAATAATGTGGCCGTATGGAAAGTCTGGGACAGATGGTGAACATAGAACATAAAGGAAAACAAAGAGATATTATCTTGATTCTTACGTTGAGCAGGCTCATTTTTGTTTATTTGCTTGCTTGCTTGGAATTTGTTTTGCTATGTTTTGGTTTTATGTTTTACAGTTTAGTCGGTTGGTTCAAATAATCCAAATTATTTTTTTTGTGTCGTGTGAAATCTTTATCTTAGTTTACCTTGTGAGGTCTGCCTTGCCTCACAGTAAAATACTTTTACCTGATTGCCTCATCTAAGTGGTGGGGCTGTTTCCAAAGGAGTCATCTTACTAAGGCTCAGAAGACATCTTACTAAGGTATAGAGATGCATGAAGGAGTACAGTGAAGCTGGCAGAGCCAGGCTTCTTCCAGCAGTGTCCAGCATCAGAACAAGAGGCAATGGGAACAGACTGAAACACAGAAGATTTTGTTTTGAACTTTGTAAATGAGCACTGGCTCAGGCTGCCCAGAGAGGTGTTGGAGTCTCCATTTTTTGAGATGTTCAAAAGCTGTCTGGGCAGTTGGTATGAGGGCATGGGCCAAAAGATTGGACAAGGTAACCTCCAGTGGTTGTTCCCAACCTCAACCATTCAATGACCCACTCTAATGGAAAGACAATCAAACCTGGGGTGACTGGGGACTGAGTAGAATATACTGCAAGCCAGAAGGTTGTGTCAGAAAGAAAGCATATTGACAAATCTTTCCTTCTCTTCCCCCACTGCTCTCCCCTCAGCCCCTTTTCTCCAGTTTGGGTGCTTTTAGTGGTCTGTAGAGAGCTCATAAAAACAAGAATTCCATGCACTTCCATGTCATAGCTCTGATTAGCTTTGCATTTGATCAAATCCCTCACTTATAAAAATGCTCATGTGTGTACCAGCTCTATTATTTGCACATTCCAGATAATGTCAGAGAATGAGACATTCAGTTCCAAATCTCAGGTGAAGAAGAGGACAGTTTTGAAATGTCTAATATGTGTTTATTAAATATAAGCTAAGAATGACAAATCTTTCATTTGATTAACTAGTAAGAATGTTTATTGCATAGCTCATATGCCTTGGTGATTTCTATGGCCTTATCTCCTGTGAATAAATGAAAAGAAGTTTTTCTGTACTATTCCTGGAGTTCTGAAAGCAAACAATCTTGACAGTACTTCCCAAATACTTACAGAAATTGATAAACCCCTTTTAAAAATTTTCTTCCTCATATTGATGCTGCAGTGAATGTCAAAGTAATGATAAGCATAAGAAGCCTGAATATAATTAAAAATAGCTTGCACCTTTACTGGACAATGTTTGTTTGGAAAAGTCCAGGTGTTTTGGTTGGTTTTAGTTTAATTTTCCATGCCTTAAGTATTCTTTGCCTACTCCAATAATTCACTGACTTGATTCATTAGAATTTGACAGAGATAAGCATACCACAGAGATGGGGAAGTTTTTATGTGAAACTAGTAAGCAAAACTTCAGGGAGAGAACTCAGGCATTCCAACAGTAGGAAAAGCAGTATTGCGACTTCACAGGTTTAAACACAGAAAAAAAGTCTCCAAACACTCATAAGGCTTGAGTCAGAGCCAGCAACTGATTAAGAGACATAAGCCTGCAGGAGACATGTCTGTATGTACTTTGGCTTTCACGGAATTATTTGTGGAGAACAAATCTAGATCAAAACCCACCATTTTCTCCATCTTAAAAAACCTCAAAAAAAAAATGAAGCTCAAGCAAAAAAAACACCTCTTCCCCCAAAACCCCTCCCCAAACATAACCAAAACAGAAAAACAAACCCAGCAACAATCTGACTCTTTTTACTTTGGGAAACTTTCAATATTTTTGTTATTTTGAACTATGGGAAATATGGATTTTGGCAGTCAGATAGAGAAAATTCACAGAAATTATTACAGAACATTTACTGAAGGAATGCATGAAATAACAGGATGAGAGAGTAGCAGCTGACCGGGAAGATCAAAAGGCTGAAGAAAGAGCAGTTAATGGGGCAGGGAACTTGGGACAGTGAGTTAGGCAGGAGGCCTGTTGCTTATACCTGGAGGGAAATCAACAATAGAAAGAAGGGTAAAGGAACCTAGGTTCAAAGAGTACTTGAATACGGGTGAAGAAGATGAAACCTGAGACACAGCTTGTTTCAATTCTGACTTTTTAGTTATTTGAATTTTCCCCTTTCCTAGTGTTTTAGAAGTTAGATTTGGGGTTCCAGGAAAGAGGTTTGAGGCAAGGACTAATTGTGAGCCAGTTGAATGCATTTGTATAAATTGTTATGGTTCATAAACCAAGATTTTAACTAACACCTGGCTACTAGAAAAGATAAATACTGTCACATGATGTTATTTCAGGCACAAAAGTTGCTCAGGGACACTCTGAGACACACTATAGGTTTGTGTACTGAACTAAAACATTTTCTCTTTTTTTTCCCTTATCCTTCTTTTATAGAAAATAATAATATTAACTTTTTTAACATGAAACAGGTCTGCATTTGAAACATACCTTGAAAAAAAAGATTCAAACCTGAATATGTGTGTGCAAATGTCGATGCATGTGCCTTCTCACCCTTAAATTTGTCATTTTTTTAAAGCTACAGAGGTTTATTTAGAAGTAGAAAAGTTATAGAAATTTTCGTAATATCCTAAAATTAAATAAAAAAAAATCAAAAGTTTGCTAATAGGATAACTCAAAGAAACTAGAGAATAGGTGAATACAAACCTTGTGCATTGATATGTTTAAACCTGGAAAAAAAACCCCAACAATTGTCACTGACTGCATTACGAATTGTCTGGTAGGTTTCATGTTCTTCAAAATATATTGTGATATAGATAATGTGGCCTGATCATCTTGGAACAAATCTATGCTTAAAAAGACATTTGAACCTTTTTCTTACGCAAATAAATTGTTTATACAAGACTGTCCTAGTTCAGCAGGCAGGACTAGTTTGTCATTGTATGGGTGAGACCAAAGATGTATATTCTACACCCTCTATGTAATTTCCCATGAACTGTTAATGATGGACTATTTGCAGCAGCTGCCCAGGGCACACCTGACCCCTCAGGGTGTAAGCTGGGTGTTAAAGAAACCTGTGAGATAAGAGCTGTGATAACTTACCTCTGGGGAGTCGCTGGCACATCCACACCCAGCCTGAGGGGGCATGTCTGCTAATGGGCCATCAACAATTCCAAAAATATCCCATGACTCACAGAATTAGATCACCCATTGTGGAAATCCCTGCCCTGGGGGAGGTACTGGGCATTCCCACCTGAACCTGAGGGTATATAATCTTGGGGTTTGGAGACCTCTGGGGCCACTTGTCAGATCCAGAAGAGGATGAGAACCTCACCTCAACAGGACTGCGACCACTACTCTTGACCAGACTGCAACTGTCATCTGCACCAACAGGTTTTTCCCTTCTTTTATTTTGAACTCAGGGGAACCACATGGGGGGTCTCAGTACAGGAGCTATCAAACACTGTTGTGTTTGTGCCCCAGGGTGCTGGTGTATACTTCTGGGTTTTGTGGATTAAAACAAATTTCTCTTTGTGCCATTGCATTTATTGTAATATTTTTATTAAATTGTAACTCTGACTCATAATCTCTCTTGGGCTGGGTTCATTTGTCCTTCTGGTTTACCTTTGAACCAGCACAAAGATTTATTTTTCAGAAGCAACAATTAATTTCAGAACCTCTCAGGACTAAGAAAAATAAGTAAGGAAGAGATGAAGACTTAATAGTGAGACTTGGAGATTTCTGAATGCATGAGCGTGGACTGCAGATGGCATTGTGTTACTTCATTCAAATTCAATTTCTTATTCAAATTTTGATATGTTGCCATGAATTCCATGCAACGTATATGGAGTACCATGATCTTACTTTTGGAGTTGGAGATAAGCTTATTTTAACATTGCTTCACTTCTGGAACATCATCCAATAACTCAGGGGCTTCCATCCACTCATCCCATGTATCACTGGCAGGGCAATTTCATCTGAACTCCTCAAGCATCATGTCTAATGAATGCCTTGACAAAGAAGGCCCAAGTGCAAATCAGCCATGATATCAATTGATGGGGATTCTTTTTCCCATAAATCTTTGGTTTGTATACAGACTGAATAAGCAGCTCAACACATCAGTGAAGGCCTGTGATATTTTTGCCTCTTTTTGCCCAGTGAACTGAAGCAGATTGTTGGCTTTTGCAGTAACATTAGATTGCTGTTCTATTGTTGAAGAATGATATAGGTAAAATCAGGAGGGATTTCTTTTCAGTTTTATTACTGCTTTGTCAACTCAATTCTTCTGCTATTTTTTTTGCTATCTTCCTCAGCTGTGTTAAACCATGATAAGAAAATCAATTCATGAGTTGTTTTTTTTTTCACAAGTTGTCTCACAGTATCTATCCAAGATGTTAAAAGCTTGTCTGAGGTGTGTATCTTCTGGTGTGATCAACTAGAAAGATTAACAATTGAACAGTTAGTTCAAAGCAAAACTCTGTAAGTGATGTGTTATTTATAATATGTCTGGAAATACTTGATATACCATTTGACCACAAGCACATTACATTTTAGACATCATGAAAGATTTAATTCCAAATTTCACTTCTCTATAAGATTTAATCATGCCAGTAATTATGACTTTTTTTTCTTTCCTGAATTGCTTGCCAATATTATTCCTGAAAACTGATTCAATAAGGCTTTGGGCAACTTGACCTAGTGTCAGATATTCCTGTCCACAGCAGGGGACTTACGACAAGATATCTTTGAAGTCCTTTCGAAACCCAACCATTCTATGATTCTATGACTCTATATTTCTGTACTACTAAATATTCTTTATCATTAATTCAACTAGTTTTGAAAAAGCACTTACTACATGCTACAAATATGTGAATTCTGACCCTTGAGAACTTACCAAAATATGTTCTGCTCATGGTGCTGATGGTCATGCCATGCTAGGCTAAACAGTATTCTGGTGTTCTAACTGGCTAGTAATTCACCTCTGAGCCATTCTCTAAAATGAGAATGTTTATGTGCCACCATGATAAAGCGTTTGTGTGAATACTTTTTTTATCAGACAGGATGTTCTTTGAGAGGACTTGGAGAACTTGTCTAGATTTGGTGAGATTTATTCTTTACCCCACATTACTCTTTCTGCAGAGATAGAAATTATAATGGCAAATGTAATTTTCCTAAAAAAATAACACTAAGAAGAAGTTTGCATTAATTTCCTCTGACATATTTTCTGTCCAGATTTGTAAATCTCATAATTTTAAAAAGGGCAAAATGTTGCCTGAGAAGAAAGTAAAGTATATAATAATCCAAAAGTCCATGAAAAATTTAGTGGTGAGAATATTTTATTGTGACATTTAGGTGCAGCATTGTAACAAAGAGAAAATAGCAGGTAGGTCCTCATTCATATTTGTGGGGAACATATTCTGTTATGGAAATATGTTGTTACCAAATGAGGGGAAAGTATCTGTACTCTAAAAGCTACACATCTCCTTTTTCTTCATGTGGAAGTGTACTTCAGAATGTGGAATGTAACAGAAGATTGAATGAATTCCTTCTCAGGGGTGCCAACACAGAAACCCCAGTGTCTTTGGAGTATAAGAATGTATGTCCTTTCCCTGAGTATTGCAGTGCTGATAGCTTGGAACTTGTCTTGGTGGTATGACTCCATATTAATCAACCTTGTGATTCCTGTCTTGTTTAATCAAGAGCTTCATGTACAGTTTTTTGAGCTCTGTTGCCTTTCCACATCTTGAATCAATCAAATGCTGACTGGTTCTTTTGTTAAGCAAATTGAATTCCAGGTTCACACAGCCTTTGCTAGATTATTCTGACATGGAAAAGATTTTATCATCTACTGAACTTGATGGAAAATATGTAGTTGTGTAGCTCTAATAACTAAAACTTATATAGCGCCTATAATTGGTCTCTTGGTAATGTTTCATGCATTAAAATGGTCCTTATATAGAATCATAGGAAAAATTTTCAACAATTTAAAGTAGTTTGTTCATATTATTGAAAATTGTGCTTTAAAATCTGCTTTGTACATTTCATTCACTGCTAAAAGGCAGTTGATATGGACAAGCAAAGATTTTGGCCTTACATTTTTTCACTTAATTTGACTGTAATTATTCTTAATTACATTAGCTCTGTAGGCAAAAATCTGTGTAGTCTGGAAAAAGAAATTATGGGAAGTATTATAATTTGAGTTCATTCAGGCTTTTTTCTAATATATATCATGAAATCCTTTCAAATATGTTTTCACTCTATAATTTAAACTGTAATTGTTTGCATGCAGATTTTTTTTTAGCACCTCTGCTACTGGTTTAGTAGCTAGAATAGAACCCCTGAGACAGTCCTTCTAGAAATAAAATGTAGGTGTTAATTAATTATTTTGGTAGCTTTAAAGTACTTCTCTGAAAAAAAATCTCAAAATGCAAATTTAGAAGCAGGAATAATGGGAAAAACATGCACTTATGGTGTAACTCTTCACTCTATGTAAATTTTACAGAGGATAAATAGAAAGGTGTTTTTAACTCAGCTGTATTTCTGTTCTAGCAAAAGGTTCTCATACTCTAAGGAACTTCTGGAAAAAAGAACCCTTCAAGATGGCTTTGATGCCTAAATAATGTGTCTTGAGCTTTCATGAAGTCAAAGGGCTTACTATATACGTAAGAATACTATCATCTTGTTTTAATTTAAAAATAGTATTTTTGTAGCAGCAGCAGTTCAATTAGTTAAGTCACTGTCTTTGAGTCACCATATGTTTAAACTGTCTGCTCACTCCTAAAGATCTATGAATTGTCTGAGAATTTAATCTTTCAGAGAAGTAAGCAGATAAACAATTGTTTTCATCCTTCCCATCTGTCTAAAATGATTTAATCAGTATATGAATTTTGTTGGGGTTTAATTTTTTTTTTCTTCAGATGGAGTAATAATACATACAGAAAAATATCCATTAGAAGGCCAGCTATGATTTAACAGAGTAGCTGAGTTTTTTTTCCATCTCCCTCCCTTGCTTTTACTAAGCGCATTTTAAAAATCACTTTCCTGATCATTACACATGTGGAAAATTTTCTACTGCTTTTCTCAGAGTCTGGTGGTGTTCTTTTGTAGAAGGCTGTTAACAAAGGAATTTGAAACAGAATTTACTACTTGAAACAGGCTGTGAACCAGTACCTAATCCTGGAGGACATTCTTTTGGAATATTGGAATATTCTTTTGGAATAGTCCTCCGTCTGGGTTTTATTAGCTCACTTTAAACAATGCTTCATCTGTGGGTAGGATTAGTGAAATTAGGGCTACCAAAATATATTGTGCATTTTATTTTTACCTTTCCATTCCATTGGATCGACTGAAAAGATGGCACTGTAATTCCTTCTCTATCTTCATCTCCATAGACATTCAACATTGTTACAACTTGGCCTTGACTTTTTTGCAACACTGCTGATATATATGGACATACTAAATAGAGAAGTTCAGCATGATAAAATGATTCCAACCACGATGTTTTGGGTTTGGAGTCTAATTTGAATCTCAGTCATGAGAATTTAGCTTGACTCCCTCAGTTTCTTCACCTTGGAGGGCTTTGTTGCTACTGTCTTCCAACTCCTAAGCAGGAATGCATCTTCTGACCTTTGAAAATTTTGGAAAAAAAAGCTTTAAGAAACTGCATGAAGACAGGTATTTGATAACGCTTTGGCACTAAGATCCAAAGTGCTGCATTTAAGATGAAAATCCCAGATGTAACACAAAGTAATTTGTAATACATTTGGGGAAAAAAAATCAAATAATAACTTTTTTATTACATACAAGTTTGATAACTCACATGCCGTCTCTTTTAGTGTCTCTGTCACTCACCCAATTCTCCATGGACTGTATAGTGGCTCTCATTGAAAGGATCCTGTGTTCCTACCAGTCTGGTAGGGAGAATGGGTCTGGTATGGTACAGAGCAGAACTCTATACCATCTCTGTGTAAAGATAAGCATGCTAGTGTAATTTTTTAGATTGTAGGATATTGGGGAGGTGGGTTTTGGAACTGCAAAAGACGATTTCACAGAAATTAGCTAACGCAGAACATATTCACATGTGTGCAAAACTTACATAGACTTTTGAAACTATATCACTCCGCGGTGCTGACACTGTGTTACCACACATTTGCTAATAGCCCTGTTTACATGACAATGCCTCCTGTAATTAGCTAATTATGCACCTCTGCCGAGGTTGTCTGGTGGCAGAGTCTGATCTCAGCAGCTAGTCCTTAAAGTTATAGTATACTAAATCACAGAGACACATTTAATATTATAACCACATAGCTTTGCCCTTAGTTCTAACAGCATGTGGAATTCCAACACTGGAACAAGGATGGGTGAGCTGAGACTGGGACATGCGGGAACATCAAACCAGCCTCACCAAACCGAACACTGAACCACAGTCACGTTCAGGGACAGGGACTGTTTGCTGGGTTAGCACCTGCCACTGTACTGTCACACAGTCACATCCCACAGGGGCACTTCCCAGGCTGGGGACACCAGAGGCTGTTGGGAGTGGCAGCAGTCAGGAGCTGCAGGGCTGCCATGGGACCAGTGTCTAGGATCTGTATCCATCACATGGACTCTGATGGCATCAGCCAAAGCACTGCCAACACATCAAATGTGCCAGGACAGGGTGGGAGAGGGTCTGAGCACAGCTGAGCCATCCCAGCAGCACATTCCAACAGAAGCAGGAAGGACAGGAGATCCTGCTGCTCTTCATGGCCAGGTCTGCAGGAAGAGCCTGCGGTGGAAATGGTGAGGGATGTAACTGGGAGGAGAGCAGAGCCAGCAGAAGAGGGATCTGTCCCAGGAGGGGGTGATGGCACAGCTCCCTCCGGACCCAATCATATTTAATTTTTCTATCAATTTTCATTAGCCTTTTCCCATGCCTCTGCTTCATCCACAGCGTTCCAGGATTTGTTAAAAATAAATCGTTACTGTCTCAGGGAGCCCCTTGGCCAATTATTTTAATACTCCTGGGTACCAGTTATCCAGCTCTGCCACTTTTAAACTGCCTTACTTAAACTGTCACTTTTTAACCTTTTTCTTAGCTCCTGTAGCAGTAGAAAATAGCAGCCATGAGTTTGCATTTTGCTGCTCCTTTGCAAAGGGCAAATAGAAATAATCACAGAAAACTTCTGTATCACCCCCATGTATTCCCTGCTTTGCCTACTGAGATCCAGCCTTGTGACAGGCTTCTGTTTGTATCTCAAATGTAACTCCTCTCCTGTACCTGGAACCTGACCCAAGGATATTGAACATTTCAATTAGAAAAAATCCACCAATCTCAAAAGACAGCTATTGAGGCACACAAAAAAGATTCCCAGTGTGATGAAGCATTTCTGGGGAATGGGGCAAAAAATTAAAACTGTTGGACTCCAGGAAGAATTTTTTCATGGAAAAGGTGGTCAGGCACAGGAAGGGGCTGCCCAGGGAGGTTTGGAGGTGCCAAAGGCAGGACTGGCCGTGGCACTGAGTGCTCTGGGCTGGGGGATAAGGAGGGCACTGGGCACAGGGTGGGCTCCGTGGGCTAACAAGGCATTGCCAAGGTGGGCATCGGGCACAGGGTGGGCTCCATGGGCTGGCAGGGCTTTGCCAAGGTGGGCATCGGGCACAGGGTGGGCTCCAGGGGCTGGCAGGGCTTTGCCAACTTCAGGGATTCTGGGATTCTGTGGTCTGGCAGAAATGTGCCTCATGAGAGGGTGGCAAGACAGGGGCTCTAGCAGCAATCCTGGCCCCTCCAGCACCCCAAAAGCCCCCCAGCTCCAGTGCCTACAGCGCCCTGGCAGCTGCTCTGGACCCACAGCTTTAAAAGTCACTGTCAGAGCAAGAGCCTCCTTACTTCATCTGTTAATTGGCCACTTCTCCATCTCCTGTCACCTTACATTAACAAGCCCCACCGTCAGGGCCGCTCAGGCAGTGCCAACACCAGTGTTTGCTGGTCATTAAGCTCAGAGCTTTGGCTAACAAGCACAGCCTGCAGCCAAGCGGGGCTATTCCTGCTAATGAACCGCAGCTCCAGACTCACAGACCCCGGATTAGTGGAAGAGATGGCACCGCTGACACCAGGAGAAGCTGAACAATGACTGACCGTGACCTCACACACCTCTGGGTCACAGTTCTGAACAGTCTACGCACATGACCACCAGAGATGGTGTGAACTGCTCAGCTCTGCTTCCAAAACGCAGATCAAACACCTTGCAGGACAGAAAAAGTAATATAAGCAAATAAAACAGGTTTTCCTTCAGCTGGAAAAGATCAAAACTACTTTACACAGATTTCTGGAAAAAGAAGACATCCTTAGCTGCTTTCAAAACTTCTAGCCCAGAAGAATTATTCTGAAAGGTCATTTCCCTCCTTTTCTACATCTCGGTGCATGGAGCAGATACCATCAGATCTGCTGCATGCAAGCCCATCAGTTTGCAGGATTTATATCTCCCTATTCTATGCCAAAAAATTTAATGGGTCTCTTGGTCCTAATGTTCTTAACTCAGCAAAGAGTCTGAGCATTTCAGATAAGAGACATACTTAAGGCTTTGGCAAAGAAGTTTAGATTTTAATTGCTGCTTCAAAAATTGATCAACTGTACTGCTGTGGCAAGATTTCCATGGAATTTGAGAAACAAATGCCAACGGATGGACACCCACACACCCCAAATGCAGCCACAGCAGGCTGAGGCTGATGCTGCTCCGAGGCCCCAGTGATGTCTCGCAAGGGCACGGTGTTCACAGCACAGTCCAGCTGTGGCCAGCTGTGCAGGAGCTGCACAACAGCTGGCAAAGCCCACGCCAGGCTCTGCCCACTGCACTGCACACCTGCAGCTGTGCCATGGGAGTCTCCAGCTCACATCCTGACCATGGCTTGGTGAAGGCAGAGATCTTGGGAGATCCTGAGGACCTTTTCCCACATTATCCCAGCCCTGGAACATGCACAGCGGGAAGACAAGGACAGACCTCCAGCACAGACCCCTTCAGCTCCCAATGACCACTGACAGCCACCCTCTGCTGCATCCCTTCCCTGCATGAGCCTTCCCCACTCACCACGATTTTCAAAGGAAAATGAAGTCCAGGTGGATCCCAAGTGTCCCCAAAGCCTGTTCCCCTCCATGCCCCTGCACCTCCTCCCCACAGAGCCCCACTTTTAAGGGTGCTGGCACTGTGCCAGCAGCCAGGCCAGGGAGGGATCTGCAGTTCAGGTATGTTTTAAACTTATTTATTTTCCATTGAATACATTTTAGCATAATTCTCTCTTATCTTAATTAATATCAGGAAAAGCACTCCATTCCCCTCTCACAAAAGGAGGCAGAGCAGCATCGTGCAGGGAAATGCTTGTAGAAACAAGGAACCTCAAACTCTTACCTCAGGTAAGTTAGTGTGACTTTACTGCAGCTAATTGAGTTATACCCAAATTATGCCCAGAAAAGAGCTGGGACTTTGCCCTCCCTACAATGTCCTTTTTAAAAATGCATCACTGCTGCTCATCTCTTGACTCCACAGCACAGGAACGTGTGTCTGTGTGATGTGTCCCTGTCACCAACCCCAGCAAGTCTGGCAGGAAGGGGAGAGGGGACACAGGGAGGAGTCCTGAGCTCCAGAAGGCAGGAAGGGCCCCAGGTGCCACCAGCAGCACAGACACCATTCCCAGTCACTCCACAACCACTCCTGCTGATCAAACACTCCTTGGATTTTCATCAAGAGCGGAAAAAGTGAGGAGAAAGAGAGAGACAAACCCAAACAAGGATGATGATGGAAGATGTCACGGGAGTTTTTTAACTTTTTTTTCACTCTGAATGGAATCAAGAATCCATCTTTTTCCACAACGTCTCTCCTGGGGTGTTTGAACACCAAGGACTGCAGGGATTCAGCACCACGGGCGCTGTCCCCAGCGCCATCCCCAGCACTGTCCCCAGCACTGTCCCCAGTGCCGTCCCCAGCGCCATCCCCAGTGCCATCCCCAGTGCCGTCCCCAGTGCCGTCCCCAGCGCCATCCCCAGTGCCATCCCCAATGCCGTCCCCAGCGCCATCCCCAATGCCATCCCCAGCGCCGTCCCCAGCGCCGTCCCCAGTGCCATCCCCAGCGCCATCCCCAATGCCATCCCCAGCACTGTCCCCAGCGCCATCCCCAGTGCCATCCCCAGCACTGTCCCCAGCGCCATCCCCAGTGCCGTCCCCAGCACTGTCCCCAGCACTGTCCCCAGCGCTGTCCCCAGCGCCATCCCCAGCACTGTCCCCAGTGCCATCCCCAGCACTGTCCCCAGTGCCATCCCCAGTGCCCACGGGATGATTCCTGGCACAGATCACACACCCCAGCGACACACACAACTCCACTCCGGGCAGCCCATGCCCAAACTTTGCCCAAGTGTAAGGAAAAGCCATCCAATGTGAAAGATTTTGAGCAGAGCACTTTGAATTTGAAAAACTTGGCATTGTTTAGCAGAGAAGCTTAAATAGGAAACTTCCTAAGTATGCCCTGGCACAGAGGGGGCTGCCCCTTGCTTACACCTGCAGGAAACATCCAGAGGCTTGAGCTCAGCTAAAACATGGATCTGGTGACCTGAGGGATGGGGTTGGGGAGCAGGTGCTGGTGCAGTGCAGGGAGACATTGGAGCAGGTCCTGGTGCCACACAAGTACCAAAAAACTTGCCAACATTTCAACTGTTGTTGCTGATTTTTTAAATTGTTTTTCATTTAAGTTTTCTTATACTAAAGCAAACAACAGAAAAGCAAAGGCATCACGTTCTTCCCGCTGTACTGGAGGCTGTGAGATACATAAATACTTTCTTCTGTCCTTAATTTGTGCTGCAAAGAATTGATGCCAATTCAATTTCTTTTAACAAAAAAGCGTTTCACTGAAAATAAAATTTATTTTAAGGAATCCAAAACTTTTTAAAAAATTTTTCAGCTTTGCTATCAAAGCTCTCCCTTGGCAATCTCTTTTGCTGTCTGGTCACCTTCTTTAATTTTGTAATTAAGAATGGAGTAGGGGAGATGGAGAAAACCAAAGCACTTCAGTGTTCCACCAAGGGGACAGAGTAAAGCGATGCCCTGGGCAGCACTTCCAGTGCTCACAGGACTGACTCATTTTCAAGTTCATTCACCACTCAGCAGCTCCAGCACTGCTGGTTCTGTGGGCACAGCGACCTCACACAGCTCCCAGGCATAGGACTTGTGAGAAATACCTCAGAATCCCAGAATGGTCTGGTTTGGGAGGGACACTGAAGACAATCCGGTTCACTCCCCTGCCATGGGCAGGAACACCTTCCATTACACCAGGTTACTCAGGGCAAAAGTCAATTTGCCAGAAGTAAAATATCCTGGTGTCACAGAGCCACTCTCAGAGTGACTGTGACCAGGGAAAGCACCTGGAGGCATCAGACAGGTCTGGGACTGCCCAAACCCACCAGGACCACCCACGAGCTACTGGGAGGAACACAGCCACAACTCTGTACCAGAGACAGTGCAAATGAGCTGCCAGGAGCACTGCCTGGGGAAACACAGACCCTCAGGAGTCTCAGGAGAGAGGCCTCTAAGGCATGAAATCCCTCTCTGAACTGTGGGAGTGCAAGGAAGCCAACACCTTCCACCCTATGCCCCAGCAACCTGCCTGGGTGCTGAGCCATCCCACGGGAACCCACTGTCACCCTGCCCAGCCGAGGCTCTGGGTGCAGTCCCAAGTGGGCTGCCTGCACCCCAGCCCAGCAGAGCAGCACAGGGACATCTCCTCTGCTGGCTCTGGCACCGAGGGACGACACAGGGACAGTGGGTTCCAATCCAGCAGTGTCACACAGCTACAGCATAGGACAGCTCCCACCGCTGGAAAGGGATACAGCAATGCCTCACTCTGTTTCACCCACTTGAATTAGGGAATGTGCTACTTTGCTATGTGCCATCAGTTAAAATCTTGTTTACATATGCAGAGAGGAAAACAAACAAGCCAATTCCCAGATCCCCCAGAGGAGGGTCTCCTAGAGCAGGACCTCCCGCAGCAGGACCTCCCGCTCCCAGGCAGCCTTTCCTTCACACCATCCAAATGAGATCTGACTGTCCCCACTGCACCCTCCCAGTGTTAAAAGCCAGCCTTCAAGTGTGATTTCCTTCTGACACATGGACACATGGACACACACCCCCACCAGCACACCTGGAATTATCCTGAAAAAGATTTTTTCACATGGCAAAGTGATCCCATTCAAAGCCTGGTGCCTCTCAAAACCAAGGCTGAAGGAACAGCAGCCTGGCCCACACCTACAGAGGAAGGATCCGGCCATCAGCTCCGTCCCCTCTGATAATGTGTGGGAATACTCTGATACAATGTGACAAGCAGGCCCTGTGTGTGACACGGGCACTGTCACCTCTGCAGCAGCCATGAGATGTTGTAGCCTGACAAACAGAAGGTTTCCCACAGGATGTGCCCTGGCCCAGCACCAGCAGGGTAGGAACACAGGAGCACATCACCCAGATGGGCACTTCACCCACCAGGGCACTCCCACAGCACTCCTCCTCCTCCTCCTTCTCCTCCTCCCCACAGCCTCAGCCCCCCACTCTCAGCAGCAGCTGCACTTGAGAAGGGCCATGAATGTCCCTTCATCCCACCTGCCAGGAGCCAGCACCATGCATCAGCACACGTCTGGATCATCCCGAACCTGCAGCTCAGCCCTGCCTGCCACAGCTCCAGGAGCATGGGGATCCTGCCCTCCAGGACCACAGGACACCACAAACCCACAGAGAAAGACAACATTTGCAAAGGATCCTAACATAAACTTTAAATGTTGCTTTTTCCATTCCTGTCCTCATGTGTTCAGAACTGACTTCCCTTTACTGTCTCTTTCCCCTTCATTAACTGGTACTCCCGACCCTCAGCCCCTCCAATTACCAGGAACCACTTCATACTCCGTTATCTTGTCTGGGAACTGGGAGCATGGCAGTGACTGCTGTTCCCAGATGCCCAGAGGGGCTGTACCTGCAATTAATTTCACAGTGAAACAGCATTTGTGCATCAACACAAACGGGCATTTCGAAGGACCAAGGTTCCATCCCACAACACCATGACTGAGGCGAGTTGGTGCACAAAT
>JAOXXN010000364.1:41251853-41273895 GCA_026770055.1 Myrmophylax atrothorax
CCATCCCTGGAGGTTTTTAAACTGAGATTGGACGTGGCACTGAGTGCCATGATCTGGTAAAGGGACTGGAGTTGGACAAGGGTTGGACTTGATGATCTCAGAGGTCTCTTCCAATGCAATCAATTCTATGATTCTATGATTCTATGATTATACACTTTAGGGTTTTTTGATACAGTCATCTCTGAACAGTTGCTTAGCCTGATAATCTTTCCTTTTATGGCTATATTATGACTACTTAATTCCACTATGATTAAAGCAGTGTGTTGTTCAAGGTTGCATACAAAAGTTCAGTGAGACATGTATTAGATATTTTAGCTGCCGCTTTCTTTTACCCACTTTCATGTTGTGTATAGAGATTAGGAAGTTTTAATATTTCTTATTACTGGTGTTATAGTTTGTATAAGAAGGTATAGCCCAAATTAAAACCAATTCCTCCCTCTCAGCAAGCTCTCTGAAATTACTTCAAAGATGCATGTGATTTCACTTCTTCAGATTCCTTTTAGTTCATATTTTAATACTTCATGTGAGGTTTCAGGATGCCCTATATTAGCTAATGAGTTTTGCAGGCAGCATTCAGCATTTCAGATTTACATAAAATGTACTTCTTTATCAATATTTGCATAAAGGTTAAAGGTAATGATTTAATCTAGTTTATATCATTACTAAAAGACATAAAACCAAAAAGGATAACCTACCTTATTGTTATTTGCCTGAGTATTCACTAATTGCTGTTAATTTGATTAGTACAGCAAATAAAAGCAGAAGAGATAGAGTTTATTCATGGTTAAATCACAGAATTCAGTGGTTATGCAGTATTTGCATTTTAATTAAGTCATGAACTTTTAATGCTATATACTATGTGCTGGAAATACAAATTCATTCCCTGGCTTCATTGAAATTTAACACTCATATTTTTTTGTTAGGTTGGGGTTTGTTTGGTTTTGGTTTTTTGTTTGTTTGTTTGGTAGAATTTTGTATGTCTGTGGTTTGAGAATACTTACTGGTAGAAGTTCTACTACTAATACATGTCCGTAACATGCCAAAATTATTAGACAATTCTGTCCTGAAGACCATCAAAACAACCCTAACTCTGCACTACAAATAAACCATTAGCTTGGTTTTATTATGATGAAATAAACTTGAAAATAGCACTTGACCCTTGGCTCTTAGGCTTAACAGATTATGTGTTGAGAGAATCTTACATTTGTAACACCACAATGCATGAAGTGCAGTTAAATTGTAGACCATAAAAGTTTTCCAAATGAGGGTCTGTGAAATGTAAATGATAATAATATTTAGACATCTCCACTCCATTCTGAAATTCAGTATGAATTTCTTCATAAGCTGTCTTTATATAATACATGAGGAAAATTAAAAATCTCACAGGTTAATTCATATTAACCAGAAAACAGCGTAGAGAGAACATTTCTGCCTAAATGACCAGCCTTCTCTGAGCCTAATACTTCCAGCCAAAGTCATTTGAAGGCCAAACAGAAAGTGGGAGCTTGAAGTTTTTCTTTAAAATAGCTTTTTACTTTTGCATTGTTTGCTCTTGAGTGATACCAGGAGGATGTAACATTACTCATTCTCTTCTGTAGAACACTCAAGATGAATTACTCTTTGAAAGGAAGGAGGATATACAGATTTTATAATCTCTTTAATGTGTGGGAAGTCCAACCTGTAGTCTTCCATTTTTAAGACGTACTCGGCCATTAGTGATATTTCAGGAGAGAACAGTGCTCTTACTCATTAAATTCTTTAAAAATCAAAGCTAGTACAGGCAAGTAAGAGCTTAACATGGGTTCATTTTATCAGGCACTTATTCTAAAATCTTATTACATTGGTGAAGAAATAGGTCTTGCTATTCCATGAAGAGTGGAAAAGAGAGATTGAGGGAGCTATATCATTCTTTTGGCAAATCCGTGTTAGTCTCTTATGATGGAACAGACAGTTTAAACCTAAACTATAGCTGTAAATTTGCTACCAAGAGAACACTGTTTTGTTATTCACACAAGTTGAAGCTGAGACAATGACCCCTAGAGAGACCTGGGCCTTTCATTCACACCACTGAGACAAGGCGTGCTGAAGATATGTCACTTTCAGCATGGCTCCTTGTAGCTCCCTATGAATCTGAGAGTTCTGGACCTGTAAGTAGGTAGCAGGAGATTCAAAGATAAGCAACAGAGTACTTCACCCAAGTTTAAAATTTATCATCAAATTACACTTAGATAAAAAAAAAAAAAAGGACAGTATCAGAGGATTTTGTTGTACAGCTCCCATTTACATTAAGGGAAACTGTGTGATTAATCCTGTGGTTCAGCAATTAAATTCTATCCTTTAAAGGAACATATTAAGAGTAATAAGGAACTAATTCAATGGTTGAATGGAACATCTGAAAATTGGTGGTACAGCGATTTCCTTTTCCACTCTATTAGAATACTAGTTAAAACCTATAGAAAATAGTAAATTGGAGAAAGTACTGAATATTATACAGCTTCAGTCCACACTGTCTTCCCTGTCTGCTGTTCTCATTGGTATGTAAAATGTGCAATACACAGAGTGTTGGCTTTAAAAGGGTTGAATCGAGTAAATGTCTACATTTAATAAATCCTATTGCCAACAATCTGCCCGGAAATGTTGATCACACTTCTGGCAATGTGTAAAACAGTTAGTGCACAATGATGAATCAACCTTATATCACACACTCATAAATGTTTATCAGACTGTTATCCATTTTTGTATCCAGATTCATGCCCTAAATGTCAGATTATTCTTTCATTTAGGCCTTGCTATCAGAACCAATGCTTAGTGTAATATTGCTATGATTGACCAGAAATAGAGAGAATTCAAAGACACCACCCTTTGAGGGCAAAGTAAGACTAGTAGTCTGAATTTTTCTCAATGTGAGAAGAATAACAAAACCTCCTCCACAATTCTCCACAATTCTTTGTTTTGATCAGACCAATGACTTCAAGATAATTTTTCCTTTAAACATGTCTTTTTTTCCTGCCTTTATATTCCACAAGAAGAGAATGGATCTAAGAACAGGATTATGGTAGCAAAATACGTGATGACCAGTACATCGTGGTCACACAGTAAAATTTAATAAATTCACATACTCACATATTCACATATTTTGGACAACAATCAGAAAGTTTTAATGTACTTCACTGGTACACTTAAAGTGCTATATCATAATTCATTACATTATTATTCAAGAATAACTATGTGGCAACCTAGTTCTTTTAAGCCAGAGTTTCTCACTCCTTTTAAATAAGAGCCAGTTTTAAGGCAACAGAAATAAAAATTTCAAACTAGCCAAAAGATTGTGGGCATTTTTTTGCTTTTTTTTGGTTTTATTTTGTTGTGGATTTTTTTGTGTTGTTCCTGAGCTGCTAAATTTTTTTGCTTTGGGCTGTTATAGAGAAGTTAATGAGGTATGCGCTTGAAGTAAGATCAAAGGAATTTCAGGAAGTAAAATGAAAATGAGGTCTCATAAAGAATTAGTACTGAAAATCAAAAAAAAACCCCTCAAGAATATGTTATCCAGTTACTAACTAACTTTTGAATTATCTCTAAAATTGGAGCAGCCTTTATTATATTATTTATAAAAATTAATCACTCCAAAACAAAGACTGTATACTCTGATGTAAAACAATCCAAAGAGTTACTCAGAGGTGTGACCATATATCAAAAACCTTTAAGCTCAAAATAACTTTGCCTTCTGCAAAAAAATCTCCTTGTAGCAGTGAGGTTAAAACTACCATGTTTCCTTACTATTTTTTTATTCCAGTAACTAGAGAATGGTATGATTTAGTAATGGCTCTGGTAATGAGCCAAAATGTATCTCAGAAATGTAAAAAAATACACGCTAGAATTTGCCTGCCACAGCTGAAAAGTGTAAGCTAATGGCACCTAAAGTGATTCAGTGTGGAAAGAGCTCTCATTCATCCTCTTCAATCAGATAAAAGAGGGATGGCAGAGGGTAGTATTTCAGAAAGGAGATTGTACGCCCCTTCAGGGGTTTCATTTTCCATATGAAGGGTTTTTCTACATTGTATTAGGTTTGCATGGCAAGGACTTGGTAGTGGGGGGTAGGGGGGCAGCTACAGGGCTTGTTTCTGTGAGAAGCTGCTAGAAGCTTCTCTTATGCCTGGTGGAGCCAATGCCAGATAGCTCTAAGACAGATCCACTGCTGTCCAAGGCTGAGCTCATCAGAGACAGTGGTAGCACCTCTGGGATAACATCTAAGAATACTGGAGAAGTTAATAGAGGACTGCCTCTAATGTGAGTCACCCCACACTGCAGCATGGGAAGGATGTGAGGAGTCCAAGGAGGAGGGGAAAGGAGTAGCAGAGACATGTGATGAACTGACCTCAGCTGCCACTCCATACCCCACTGCGCCACTGGAAGGAAGGAGATAAATACTAAGTGAAGTTGTGCACAGAAAAAAGAGTGGGGTAGGGGCAAGCAGTATCATCACTGATTCTCTTTGTCATTACCCTACTGATTTTATTGTTAATAAACTAATTTCTCTGCGTTCATTCTGTTTGGCCTGTGATAGTAACCTGAGAGTGATCTTTCCCTGTCCTTATCTCAACTCACTAGTGTGTTTTTGGGTTTTTTTGTTTGTTTGTTTTTGTCCCTCATCCTGGTAAGGAGGCAAATGGTAGATCAGCTTTGGTGGGCATCTGATGTCCAGCCAGTGTCAACCCACCACATGCACCTTTGCAGGTTTTAACTAATTTTATTTATTACAGCACCAGACTTAAAATACATAGAAAAGAATAAGTCATGCTGCAAAGGGCTTACAAACTGAAAAGCATGAGACGAAAGGCAAAATATGATGTCTGCTTTCACATATGAGGAAATAATGTCTAAGGAAATTAGGAACAAAGCTTAGAAAATACTTAGAATAAATTACCATATGTGAGAGTTAAATTGACTTGAGCACAAATTAAACACTCCTGAAAATACCTACTACATGCCTTCCTGCATGCATAAGATCCTGGATTCTATCACTAAATTGCATTGCCAGGACTATAAGCAGGAAGTACACGTCAGCATATAGAACTATAAAAAAATTATTTCTGATACATGCCACAACAGTCACATGCAAAATTACATGAAGACTAGGATGATTGCTAATCATGTTCAATTCAATTCCTAGTTACATAGGGAATGTAGGCCAGAAGTCTTTACAAGGACATTTATAGACATCCTGAAGAAGTAGCACAGAATGTAAGAACCAGCTTTGCAAATAACTTTTAAAGTGAAATTTCAGCCATCATCCAGACTGTGTTAGATAACTAATCTTGTACAGCCTGAAAAAATCAGCATTTTGAATATCACCTTTATTCAGAGGTTTAAGAACCACTTGAAACTCCAATTTTCTTTGTTTCTTTATTCTTGGTTTGCTTCTTCACATCTGTGTTTATTGAGTATAACCTAGGTGTGAACATTCTCTGTCATTAAGCATTGTTCTATAAATGCTTCTTTTTTGCTTTATTTTACTAAAAACTCTAGTCTTCTACATCAAAAAGTAGTTCATGAGTGAGTTGCCATGGTGATTTCAGGTGGCTGGAAAATGCCAAGAGGCAATATATTGTGCCTATAAGGCTACAAATATGGAAAAAAACCCCAAAATTAATTTTTTTTGAGCACAATAGGAGAGCAAAGTAACTACATGGAAACCTAGGTGAAACTGAAAATACTAACTAGGTACTGTGTAGCCAATAAAAAGGGTACATTACTTTTCAAATATCAAATGTTGAACACAGAAAAAATTAGTCAAAAAACCTCATATATGTATATTAATTTTGACACTTGACACTGTCAAGTGCTCTGAAGGCTATCTGTTGCCTTTGAGCTTAGCATTTCAGCCTCTGGAAATAACTTCTTTTTTTGTAGAACACTGCAGATATGGGCAAAATATTAGTTAAAAAGATAAAATATTTGAAGTGCCAGCTAGGGTCTTCTTTTTATTCTTTTATGTACAGATTTATACACCTTCACCAAAATATATATAGATTCCGCAGATGCTTTTGCTATGCCCAATTTGTCATAAGGTGAGATAGAAGAAAAAAGAGGGAGGTCAGAATCTAGATGAAAATTCAACTTTAAAACTGGAGCTCAACACAGTTTATGGAGGGGCATTTGGGCCTTTGATAATGAATTGATTAGGCACTTTTGAATGTGAGGAAGACTGAAAAGTTAGTTATTTTTAGAGAAGACAAATTTTCAATTGCTTTTCTGAATATCTGTCTTTATATAATTTGCAACCAACTGGGTAAACCTAAAGAATAAAAGTAAACTTTTTTTATTTTCAGAAAAACCTTTTAGGAATAAAAAAACTAAGCCAACAACAAATGAACATAATTTAAAGCACAATTTATTTGTCCAGGGAACATAAACAGTGTATTGGTTTTGAATTTCAACTTTTATTGTTATATCACAAAATACTATTTTATTTGAGATTTCCTCATGTATCTATTAAACTTATAAGAATATATTTTTTGTCTGAGTGGTGCAAGTCAAAGAATGAACACAAGGTCCCCAGACAGTAGCTTCATGTGTCGGTACTGGAAAAGGAATAGCACAATGGGTAATATCTTAATCTAATATTCCTTTCACTCCTCCCATCCTTCTCTATATTTTAGGTGGAGAATACCAAGAAGTAAATCAACAGTAATCACAAGTAAATCTTGCTCTTATGGTATGTGCAGCACTGCTGCAACTGCTCCCACGCTCATCCTCTTGCTGGAGCTCTTCATGCTCTGAGCTAGCAAAAGCACCAGAACTTTTAAGTTACATTGATCAGATCTTACATACATATTTCCCAGGCTTGGGAGTGAGTTGGAAGGACAGGATACTTCCATCTTTTCATGTCTGTGATTTTCAACACATATAAACATATCTTAAAGAGTCAATGTGAGAGTGTTGGAAAGTAATTTTGGAAAGTGGGAGCTAAATCTGCAGCAGTCAATTATATTGTCTGCATATCAGACACGCAAGAAAAGCCTGGGTTTTAGCATGGTCTTTAAGAAAAATGCATTTAATTTCCATTAGCAAATATAGTGTATGAGTCAAAGTTAAGTGCTCTCTGGCAAAATTCTTTTAAAAATTTCATGTCACAAATAGAATGCAATATTTAACATAAAATTTACTCAATTGAAAATATTTGATGTTACACTGAATTTCTCATTTACTTTTGTTTTACCAGCTACTGACAAAACCATACTAGATTTGCACTTCACAAAAACCCCAGCTATTTTAATACACATTTCAGTCACAATACCAATGTAACTCCCACTACTGGTCACTATAATATCTTCACTGTCATGACAGTGGGTGTCCCCAGTTTCTGGAAAGGAATATGTGGGTGGAAGCCAGCTCAAGCCCTCTGCTGCCTTTCAAATTCTGTTATTGATTGTTCAGTTCTATTCTGTGTTGTACTGGGACACATATTCACTCCTCCCCATGGTGACCTAACTAACTCAGAAAGACACTCACATTTTAATGAGCTCAGAACAAAACACTTAGATCAGCAGTTGATCCACTCAACAGTTTATAGCTATTTATCTAAAACACATCACTCTCCAGTTTCCTTCATGTTGAGATAAATTCAGCTTTTTTACAACAGCTGTGGTGAGTAACCATCTCCATTATTGAATGAGTAAATACATGGTCACATCACCATTGCTCATCTCCTTTAATCCTTCTCTTTTAGGGATTTATTGGTCAGTCATAGCATGAAGAGTATGTACACAAATTTTAAAAAAAAGTTATATGTGATGAGGAAGGATCATCAACATTCAAAGCAATGAGAAGAAAGTAAAATTGAAGCATGGTCAGTAGGTCAAGAGAGGTGATGCTGCCCATCTACTTCATCGTATTAAAACCCTCTGGAATACTGTATCCAGCTCTGGGGGTCCCAACACTGGAAAGACACAGATTGAGTCCAGAGGAGGGCCAGGAAGGTGATTAGGGGGATGCAACACCTCTCCTGTGAGGAAAGGCTGAGTAAATTGTGTTTGTTCAGCCCGGAAAAGAGAGCATTTAGAGGTACTTGAAGGGAGCCTACAAGAAAGATGAAGAGGGACTTTTTGCAAGAGCATGTAGTAGGATAATTGGGAATGGCTTCAAACTGAAAGACAGCAATGCTGACAAACAAATACTTCTTTCAGGGTGCCTTAACTTTAACTGATCTGCTACTAACACAAGGATATGGTTTGGAAGAATACTCTAGGTTTTACTCAGAGCATCATGTGATGGGTGCGGGGAAACTGTTCCCTTTTGTGTTTCTGAAGCACTGTGTTTGATAAATGTCATGCTGACCTACCTGAAAAACTATCTTCATGTGCAAAAGAATTCTTTAAGATGTAACCATGGAGCTATATAAAAAACTAAATCAAGCAGAAGAAAACAAGGATCTATTAATACTGAATTGCTGTCTAATTACATGTATTTAAACATTATTTTTCAGTGTGTACTATATAACTGAAGGTCTTCAAATAGTTATGTGTTTGTAAGTGGCACAAAGAAAGAGTAGAACAAACTTTTTAGCAGGTCCTGTTACAATAGAACAAGGGAAATGTGTTTTAACTAAAAGAGCATCAATTCAGAACAGTTATTAGGAAGAAAATTTTTATCATGATGTTGATGGTGAAATCCTAGAACAGATAGCCCAGAGAGGTGGCAGATGCCTGATCTCTGGAAACATCAAGGTTAAGTGGGGCTCTGAGCAGCCTCATCTAGTTGAAGATGTCCCGGCTTATTGCTGGGGAGTTGGACTAGATGACCTTTAAAGATCCCTCACCAATCAAATTACTCTATTTTTCTCTGGTCAGGTTCTTGGGTCATGCTATTAGTCTCTTAAAACATTTATTGTCTGTGTATTGCTATTGCCTACTGTCACCTGTGTGCTGTTAAAAAGCATTTTCCTATTGATGAGCCTGTCTTTTATTGATAGTATATCTTCTTGCCCAAAATTGCTCTGTTTTTTACTTTTCAAATTATTGTATTTTATGGAAATATACTGCAATTTTCACTTAGTTCTCCCATCTGGTTCTGTTGAATGAAAAAGCTTGTAACATTCACCAAGCATAACAATAAAAGCAATTGCAATATAGGTGATTATATTTTTTCAGTCTGCATCTTAGAGCTTTATTTTCTTTTATTTGTTCTCTTCCCAAATTCTGTTTTCAAATAAATTTCAACATAGGAAGAATATAGCTCCAAGATCTGTCCTTAGCAGCAGGAAGAAGTGTTAATCAGCTATAGATTTGTTCTAGTTATTCGCAAACATTTAGAGTGGGCTCATGATGTGGAAAATAATAATTAAAAAGCTACTCTTCTTGCAGAATTTAATTTCAATAGCAGAAAATAACATGAATGATACGTCATAAAAACCTGTGCAGTCTATTGTACAGAATGTTTGGATATTTCTGCTCCTTTGAGTATTGTAATATCTGACTGTCTAAGGTGCCAAAACTGAGACAGTTTAGGACAACTGATTTTTCAGAAAAAGCCCATCACTAAAAAAGCTTCCTGTTTCTCATGATGGATTTTCAGACTTCAAAGGTACTACTAAAAACAACCTCTAAATACTTTGACTGACTGCATTTTATACTTGAAAGTGTAGTTTGCGAGTCTTTAAAAGTTCCTGCAAAATATCAGATCTAAGTGTTTACACTCAGCTCTTCCTTGTCACAGAAAGGAAAATGATGTTGGATTTCCATGATTTTATTGATACTTTTTGACAGGACTTTCAATTTCTATTGGTAAGTAACAAAACAAATAAGACTCTTTTTAACCTTAATTAGATAGATTTTTCATCAGAGCTAGTAAGCAAAACATTACCTTTAGAGCTTTTGCTACCATTTTACTACTTCACAGTTTTATATTAGAGCTTTAGTTACTCAAGTATCAAAAAGCGTACAGAATTTTAAGTTAAAAATATTCAGGACCTCTTGTTTTTGTTAGAACAGTAAGCTTTATTACTCAGCATGGTGGAAAATTAGGATATTTTATTCAATTATGGATCATAGAACCACGTTTAAAAATACTGATTGCTATATGCATCAGAGTATAATTTTCTACTATTGGCATAGTCATGTGAATGTATCCATCTATATATATGAATGACATTCATAAATAAAAATGTCATATGATCACATCTAGTTTTGAATTCTGTAGGGCAAAAAAGACACTGACAAATTAGACTAACTCACCAAAGGACCTTTAAGATTGCTTAGAGCTGGAGCACTGCATGTAAAAGTGGAAATTGAGAAAGTATGATTTGTTTGGTCTGGAGAAAAGAATGTGAAAGAGAAGCTTTATAAAGCTATCTAATAGGAAAATTTAGAGAGTGGAGGCTAGACTTTTCTTGGAGAAGTATAGTAGAAGGGCAAAATACAAAGTACACATGTTGCTAGAATGCATTCAGCTATCATCTTTTTCTCAATGAAGAATGCATAACACTAGAATAAGTTCCCAGGGAGGAGATGGAATCTCCTGGAGATACCAGACAAGACCTGAACAGCACAATCTCACTAGACTTTCAGAGTACAGGAGGTTGGCACAGATACCATCAAGAGGTTGCTTTCAACCTTCAATACTGAGATTCTATATTTCTACTTAATGAAAGTAGCTGAAGGATTTTAGAAGCATTTGCAGACTTTTCTGGTGAATTATTGCAGTGCTATATAATTTTATTTTTTTTTTTTTTTTTACTATGAACTGGAAGCACTTTTCAGGCATTGATTACATAAAATATAAAGCATATCAATGTATCTTTACATATGTATGTATGTATGTATGTACCTATCCATACAGTTACATATTTCATGTTTCAGGCCTAGATATTGTGACTATTAAGGAACATTTTCTTTTTTCATTAAAGTAATTGAGAATATTTTATGATATTCCAAGTCTTTTAAAACAGTGAACAGTGTTGTATTCATGCATGATGAGACACTGTTATTTTGGTCCATGCCTAGCCTTAGACTTGCCAAGTTATGGAAACAAGAACAGATAAGGGGGACTTTGTCCCTGAAGGAGAAACATCTTGTGTTCACTGAAACTGTTTTGTGATCTGGCTACTTGCCAACAGCCAATCAAGGTCAAGTCTCAAGGAGAAAGAAGAGGATGATGAAATAACGACTACTGACCCAAAAAGGGAGACCCTTGATACAAACTGTGTGAGTGCAGGGGGCTTTCCAGTTACATAATGGGAGGAGGGACTGGAGGCCTCTATCTGCGTGTGTGCTGGCCACATACACCCACTAGAGGTCACAGACTGAGTGTATAAAAAACAGCTCCTGCTTCAGGTGGAGGTGTGTGCTCCCACTGAGGACAATGTTGTCTCTACTGGGATGCCCACTTAGTGTGTTAAGCCTACCAAAGCCCAAGGATGCAGCAGCTTGTCCTACTGGGGACCTTGGACACATTGTGGTCCATATGTACAGTAACGCACGAGTGAGTGGGAATTGTCTTGGGGTTTGTTTACTTATTTTTACAGTTTTTTTCCTTTCATTTGCTACTTATTTGCAATAGATGTTGTTTGCTTGGATCGTAAACAGTGCCATAATTTCAGCCTGGAATCCTCATGAATCCTAATGGTAATGGGTATCTACTTTCTCTGGTTAACAAGTAGAAGGAAAGAATCTCAGGCATACAGATTCAGAAATGGTATTTTGAATTTTAATGGAAATTGTTGCATTTAATTTTTAACATATACAAATAAAAATTCTTATGGTATACCATGGAACACAACTCCTTCTCAGACTTAAATTCTCCATGGGCAAACTGTTTTAATATGCAAGTTACCATTCCAGTATAGGTCAGTCATAAAAATGAAAAATCAATACATAAAAAGCCTGCCAACTAGTAACATACAAACGGCTCAACAATTCATCATTGACTCAAAAGACCTATCTAAGTGATATTGATATCAGTAGTATCAGAAAACTTAATATGCCAATATAAAATCTTTATTTCAATGTAAATGTATATAACTTTGAAAAAGAAAGATTATTTCTCTTCCTAATAATGTGCTACTTTGACCAGTAGTATTCACATGTGAATCTGCCAAAATTTGACCAAAAGATGTCTTACTAGAGTCTTGCTAGAGATGTGTAGTGAATTAAAAATGTTAAATGTTAATGTGCTACCATCTATTTATTTTGGAACAGTACTCTCAGAGTTTAACAGCAAATTACAGCAGAATTTTACTTTTATTGAAGCTCAAACAAGTAAGACCAAAAATTTCATATTTCAGAAGAAAATAAAAATAAATTTCATCTTCATTTCCTTAATTACCTGAGGACCAAGTAATGTTTCTTTTTTTAGAATGATTCTTTAACCTAGCAGTTAAAGCTATCACCTCAGTGATAGCTTTCATTTGAATTACACATGGCCACACAAGAAGGTCCATGACATTACTTTCTGACACACATGACACTACTCCTTCTGTACTGAACAATTTCCAAGCTGAGGCTCTGGAATTGACCCAGTAGCATTGTGTAAAATAAATAGTAATCAACTGGAAGATAAAGAGATCTTTCATTCAGAAATTTTACTTGACAACAACTACTTGAGTTAGTGTTGCAACTCCCAAGTCCTACTAGACCTTCCTGTTAGTAACTCGCAATCACTTTTTGTGGCTGACATTTGTAAAAGTGCACCAGGTGCCTCAAGGCTACCATGTTGCCTTCTTGAGACTTGACTAAGAAAACTACAGTAAGACTGTTATAGCAAGTTGATAACTGTTGATGGGAGAAATAAATGATCTGCACCGAACCTGGTGGAATGAAGGCACAAAAGTGAACTTTTATTGAGGAACTCACAAATACTTATAAGGTTGTGAGGGGAAGGTTCTGGGACTTGCACACAATTGGGTGAGGGTAGGGATGGAGTGGGTAACTGGGAACTGGATATCCGATGGGAAACAACTAGTCAAGTGACAGGAGAACTAACCAATAGGAACCCAGGGATGGGGGCAGAGGCAGAAATGGATAGGAGAGGCAGGTATGGTGCCAGAGTCTGCATCGGCAATTCGAGGCAGAGGTGGTCCTGAAATGGGGGCAGCCCTGACCAGGGAGACAGCACACACACCTCAGCAGCGCAGTGACTCATCGGGGACAAAGGGGGAATACAGGGAATACACGGTAGGGGCTAACAACCACACAGGGGGATACAGAAAACTTTCTGAACCAGAAACTGTATAGCAAAACGCATAACTTTTAAACTTCATCAACAAAATTCTCTCATATGTGTAGCTTGTCAGATCCAGGCTTCTCTTCAGCACCATTGTCCTCTAAGGTCTATTTTAACGTTCTCCCATGGCAAGTCTCACAGAAATTCCTCTCTGTGAGAGTCATTGGTATTCAAGAACTTTGTGTCCTGCCTGATGGCTTTGAGATAGAAATTCATGTATCATTTTTTATATATTAAGACCAGTTACATGCTTAAGCACTTTAAACCCATTACTTTGTCTGTTACATCTTTCTGCTATGTTCTCAGTCAAGTGACACTGGATTAATTTAAAAACACATTTTGGACTCAGTCATCTTCAGAATGTGCTATAAAGACCAGCAAAAATTTTTGCAGACTTCTTATATCTTCCCTGATGAAAGATGGAACATTTCTATTTTAGAACTGCAGTCTTTACTTATAAAAGAAATTGGTGGAAAATTTTTTTTGCCTAAGCATCTTCATTGTATCTAAATGTATTGACAATGGGATTTTCCTCAATTAAAATATATATACAAAAAACTCAAATAAAAACCAATTGCAATTAGACAAAGGAACCTTATTGAGGACAAGTGTTTAGTAGTACACCCAGAATTTCTAAAAATACGACACAATGTTAGCAAAATTCCACCCCTTTAGATTCCCTTCATGGCAGGTTGATCTAGTCCCTTATGATTCATGTGAATGGACCTCACAATATATGGAAGTAACTTCATCTCTGAAAAAAAATGTGACCATCTTATATACCTTCTTATATGACATTCTTACCTAGGTTGTGCATACCTTGTCCCTGGCCACTGTTTAAGATCAGGTTGGATAGGGCCATGAGCAACCTGATCTAGTGGTTGGCATCACTTCCTGTGGAAAGGGAGTTGGAAGCAGATGATCTTTGAGGTCTGTTCTGGTTTTGGTTGGGTGGAGTTGATTTTCTTCACAGTGACTAGTATGGAGCTGTGACATGAATTTGTGATGAATGCTGTGTTGATAATAAAGAAGCTTTTGGTTTTGCTGAGCAAGGTTTGCACAGAGCCAAGGCCATTTCTGCTTTTTGTACTGCCCCACTGGTGAGGAGGCTAGAGGTGCCTGTCAAATTGGGAGGAGACACAGGTGGAATAAGTGACTGACTGACCTAAGGGATATTCCATACCCTATGACATCATGCTCAGTATATAAAGTGGGAGAAAGAAGGTGGAAGAGGGGGATATTTGGAGTAATGATATTTGTATTCCTAAGTAACCGTTATGTGTGATGGCCACAGATGGCAACTGTAATCTAATTCCTGCCTACCATGGGAAGCAGTGAAATAATTTATTGTTTTGCCTTGCATCTTTTGCTGGCCCAATTAAACTGTCTTTATACCAACCCACAAGTTTTCTGGCTTTTACCCTTTCAATGTTCTCCCTGAACAATTGGCTGTGTGGTGCTTGGCTACTGGCTGGAATTAAACCAAGACATGTCACTTCCGACCCAAACCATTCTACAGTACTATGATATACAAACTTTGCACAAAAGATGTTAGACTGTAATAATATGCATATATACTACCATTGTAATTACTTTATTTTCTTGACAATTTTTGTCAAATTGTCAGAATAGGCACATGTATCATATGGTATGTTACATGACTTGTTTATTTACCACACAGTGCATGCTGCTGTCTTCAAGTTTATATTCAGAAATCTTCAGCCATTCGTTTTTTATTAGTAGAAAGAGAAGAAAGTAAGGCCATTGAGATGATGTCCGAGAAAACTAAAAAATGCAAGGATAACTGCATGTGACTGAGTGTGGAGTATAAATGTGATAATAGTGATGCCTTAGGATTTTAGTGTATATTTTGTTGATTTTTAGAATTATATACATTACATGTATTTTCCTGGGTTGCTCACATTCTTAGATGATGTTTGGAAATCACTGAACACGTAATCATATTTTGAAAAGGATATGTTATTTTGAAGAAACACTTGCAAGATAGATTCACAACGTAAAAATATAAAGGACTCAGGACCCTTGGAATCTCTCCAAGAGGCAGTTCTAAGGACCTCCATGGGTGTGCTATTAGAGACATTTGTATCCCAGGTTGGCTATAGATAACACATATGCTAATGTCTGGAGGTTATAAAAACTGTAACATACTTGGTCACGGGACTGCATATTACATGATGTGCACCTTGGAAGCTTCTAATAAGGTACTTATCTATCTTTCTCCACTAATATTGTTTTGAGTGCCTATTTTGCAGGAATTTTAGGCATTAATAGGATGAAATGAAGAATATAAAAATGGAAGGTGAAGAACAGAGTTTCTAATTATAAAACATAATTCAAAGTAAAGATTCCTACAGCAAGAGTCAAGTAAGAACTGTGTTAATTTTATCATTGAGGTTGGCTAAGTAAAGATAACTTCAGAACCTTTGAAATGGAGTGGCCTCTGGGAAAAAAAAAAGGAAAAGAAAAAGCAAGAAAAGAAGGAGGAGATTTCTAGATCCTTATGACATCTCTTCTTCCTACCGTTCTAGGCATAGTGATCCAAGACAGGAGAATCCACACAGTATAGATTTCTATGCCATAGGGTTCACATATGGTATGTGAACATCTGTTGCCCTTCAGCTACCCCCAATTGATCAATGTGAGTCCTGTTTGCAGTGCATTTCCTTTATTAGAATCCTCTTAATACTCACTGGCAGCCAACTGAGTTCAAGGGCTCATGAATCCACTTAAAAGTATACTGAACAAAATACTGCCTTATCAACCAGCCTTAATCTGGCATTAGCCATGGGGCAAAACACTGGAAGGAGATATTTGGGGATTTTCTGAAATCAGGGAAACCTGAGAGAGAGCATAGAGACCCAGGAGGACCCAGCCTGATCTGGTAAAAGCATTGCAAAAGCAACTACGGGAGATTTAAATAACTTCAGGGAGTGTAAGCAACCTAGAGGAATGTGAACAGTGCAGGTGAACAGCAGGGGCAAACAGGACATGTCATGTCAGTAGGGCATGGTGTGGCAGTTTGCACAGCAACTTGTGTGGGCATAGAGGAGAGTACAGTTACCCTCCCGGCTCCTGATATAAGATCATCTGACAGTTTTCACTTACCCAATTAGAAGAGACAGAGCAATGTCTCTTCTAATGATGTCTACATGATCAAAAGCCATTGCTAGAAGAAACATGGTGACCTGGATGCAGCTCCCTCAGAATAGTGCAGCTGCCCAGGTCTCTAGCTGCAGGAAGTGTTTGAGGCTGGTGTTAGTACCAGAGGGCAGCAGAGACCCAGGGATGTTATACCAGTGTTGGGAATACAATGGATAGCCCAACTAAAGTGCATCTACAGCAATGAATGCAGTTTGGGTAACAAAGAGAAGGAGATAAAAGCTGCTATACATCAGGAAAGCTATGATGTATTTAGCACCTTGGAAATGTGGTGGGTTGGCTTCTATGCCTGGAGTGCTGCAAGGATGGCAATAAGCTCTTCAGAAAGGAAAGACAGGGAAGGAGAAGGGTGGAGTGACTCTGTACATTCGGGAGCATTTTGACTGTAAATAGCTCAAGGCCAGTGATCATAAGGTTGAGAGCCTATGGGTGTGGATCACAGGCAAAGCTAAAAAGGCAGACATGTTGTTTGGAGTCTGTTATAGACTCTCAACCAGGATGAAGAGATAGATGAAGTATTTTAGAAGCAGCTGGCTGATATTTCATGATTGCTAGCCCTTTGTTTTGTGGGAGACTTTAACTTGTGGGATATCTGCTGGAAACTCAATGGAGGTGTGAGGAGGCAGCCTAGGAAGTTCCTGGAGTGTATGAAAGATAACTTTCTAACTCAGCTATTAAGTGAACTACCAGGGGCAGTGCCCCATTAGACCTGCTGCTTATGAACAGAGAAGGGCTGGTGGCATATGTGACAGTCAAAGACTGCCTTGGGCACACTGACCTTAAGATGATAGTTTTTGATTCTTGGTGAATTAAGGAAGGGGGTCTACAAAAGGACTTTCAGAGGGTTCACCTTGGCCTGTTCAGGACATTGCTTCAGAATGTCCCGGTAGAAGCAGCCCTTAAAAAAAATGGAGTTCAAGAAGACTGGACAAGTTTGGAGAAGGAAATCTTAAAGGCACAGGAGCAGGCTGTGTCTAAGTGCCAAAAGATAAATCATTGTTGAACAAGACCAGTCTGGCTGAAGCGAAAGTTTTAGCAGGACCTCAGGAAAAATAAAGAGAGTTTATGACTTTTGGCAGAAGGAGCTGACAACTCAGGAAGAGTGTAAGTACATTGTTGGGTCATGTAGAGAGAAAATTAGAAAGAGGAAAGCTCAGCTGGAACTCAATCTGGGCACTGCTGTGAAATGTAATAAAAACTGTTTTCATAAATACATTAACAACAAAAGGAGAGCTAAGGAAAATCTATACCCTTTTCTGAATATGTAGTGGAACACCATTACCAAGAATGAGGAAAAGGCTGAGGTACTTAAATACCTACTTTGTCTCAGTCTTAACAGAACTCTGAGATGGTAGACAGAGGTAGCATGCAAAATAGACTCCCCACAATCCCGAAGTAGCTGCTGTATCACCTAGACATTCACAAATCTCTGGGACCAGATGGGGTTCTGCCAAGAGTATTGAAGGAGCTGGCAGAAGAACTCAAGCCACTTTTCATCATTTATTGTCAGTCTTGGTTAACTGAGGAGGTCCCAGTGTGACCATCCTGACAGGTCAGCAGAAGGATCTGGAGAATTACAAACCTATTGGCCTGATCTCAGTGTCCAGAAAGGTTATGGAAGAGATCATTTTAGTGTGATCACATGGCACATATGGAGCAACCAGAGGATCAGGTGCAGACTACACGGATTTAGGAAAGCCAGGTCTTGCCTAACCTAGCTGCTTTCCTTTTATACCGGGTGACCTGCCTAGTAGACGAGGAAAAGGCTGTGGATGCAGTCTACCAGGAAGTTAGTAATTCCTTTGACACTGTCTGCCATGGCATTCACCTGGAAAAGCCAGCAGCCCATGGCCTGGACAGGTCCACTATCTGCTGGGTGAAAAAGTGGCTGGATGTCTGGGTCCAGAGAGTGATGGTGAATGGTGTCACATCCAGTTGGTGTCCACTATCAAGTTTTCCCAGGTATCTTTATTGATGACCTTGATCAGGCAATCAGGTTGCATCCTCAGTAAGTTTGCAGACTACATTAAGTTGAGCAGGAGTGTTGATCTGCTGCAGGGTAGGAAGGCTCTATAGAGGGATCTGGACAAGCTGGATCAGTGGGCCAAGGCCAACAGTATGATGTTCAAAAAGACCAAGTGCTGTGTCCTACACTTTGGCCATAACAATTCAGTACAGTGTACAGGCTGGGGGAGGAGCATCTAGAAATTGGCTGACCGGAAAAGGACCTGGGCGTGCCAGTTGACAGCAGCTGAACATGAGCCAGCAATGTTCCCAAGTGGTCAAGAAGGCCAATGTCATCCTGGCCTACATCAGGAATAGTGTGGCCAGCAGGACGAGGGAAGTGATTGTCCGTCTGTACTTGTCACTGTTGTGACTGAACCTTGCGTACTGTGTGCGATTCTGAGTCTCTTACTACAAGAAAGACATTTTGGTGCTGGAGCATTGTCCAGAGATGGGAAGTGAAGCTGGTGGAGGGTCTAGAGAGGAAGTCATATGAAGATCAGCTGAGGCAGCTAGAGTTTTTTTAAACTGTAGAAAAGGAGATTCTGGACAGACTTTACCACTCTCTTCTCCCAGGTAACAAGCAATAGGAGAAGACATAGTCTTCTTAAGCTGCATCGGGGAGTTTCAGGTAGGACATCAGAAAAAATTGAATGAAGGGTTGACAAGCATTGGAATGGACTACCCTCTGGAGGTGGCAGAGTCCCCATTCCTGGAAGTGTTCAAGAAATGACTGGACATGGCACTTCATGGTATTGTTTTGTTAATATGCTGGTGTTTGGTCAAAGGTTGGACTCAATGATCCTGGAGGTCTTTTCAACCTAAATAATTCTATGATTCTATGATTAGATCCTTCCTCTAAGGAAAGTAAGGATATCTTCTCTGACACTTGCCTACAATAGATATTTCTCACTACTTAGAATCCAAACTCTTTTTTTGTATTTTTTTTTAGTAATTGTCACTCTGTTTTGAGCTATTCTCCCATAAACTAAATATTTTTTCACTTTTCTATTTTTAAATTAGTTTTCTTTTTTTTTTTTTTAAAAAAAAACCCCAACGTATTATAATTTGGCATATCCTCATGCTGAGTTATTTTCTGGACTGTTTTTCACTCTACTTTCCTGCTGTCCATCATGTCTTATCAAATAAAAAGACCATAGTTTTCACCAAAAGGTCTGTACATTTTAGGAGACCAGATGCCCAACTGTGATTATAGACAAAGTTATGAAGACATTTTAATCACCAGCTGCACTAGTACAGCCTACTTTATTTAGTATCATGCCACAAATTATCTGTATGGCTTGTGCATGCATTCTTTCCCAACAATATTGCTTACGCTTCAGACATTTAAACAATAATCAGGCGAGCAACAAAGATACATTGTGCTTATTATAATGGTGAAGTTGTACCATAAAGATATCACAATGTCCATTTTTATATCTCTGCAAATAGAGTTTCTTTACTTGTGCCTTTGATAAGATGACAGAATGGATGGGTCAGAGTGTCACAGGGCATGGTCCACTTTTTTGTTTGGTTTTGTTGTTTGGTTTTTGTTTCTTTGTTTGTTTGGGTTTCGGTTTTTTCCCCATTCTCCCCAGAATACCTGTTTTGTCACAGAATCACAGAATCACAGAATATGCTGAGTTGGAAGGTACCCTCAAGGATCATTGAGTCCAACTCAGCTTGGCGCAGGACCATCCCCAAGAGTCACATCACATGCTCGAGAATATTGTCTGAATGCCTCTCGAACTCTTTCTGGCTTGGTGCTCTGACTACTTCCCTGGGGAACCTGTTCCACCACCTGACCATCCCCTGGGTGAAGAACCTTTTTCTAATACCCAACCTAAACCTCCCCCAACACAACTTCAGGCCACTCCCTCAGGTTCTGTCACTGGACACCACAGATATCAGCGCCTGCCCCTCCTCTTCCCCTCACACGAAGTTTGTAACTGCAATGAGGTCTCCCTTCAGCCTCCTCTTTTCCAGGCTGAAAAGACCAAGTCACCTCAGCTGCTCCTCACATGGCTTCTCCTCAAGACTGTTAGCCATCTTTGTTGCCCTCAATTGGACACTCTCTAACAGCTGAATATCCTTCTTATATTGTTGTACCCAAAATTGCACACAATATTCCAGGTGAGGCTGCCCCAGTGCAGAGAAGAGTGGGACAATCTCCTTCCCTGACACGGTTGGCCCTCCTGGTTGCCAGGGCACTGCTGATTGAGAGAATCTCAATTTTCTAACTCTTCTCTACCATAGCTGCTGTGCAGAATTTTTCACCCTTTCTGAAACATATTTTTCATCCTTTCTGAAACATACTTTTGCAGAATCACGAAGAATGGGACTGGTAGGCCCAGCTGTCTTATTTGGTAGGCCTGTTTTGGAACCAATTAGAACCAACTGGAACTACCTGTGTCTAACACAGCCTCTTCTGTCAGAGTCCAGCCCTTAAGCCCTTCTCCTACCAACTCCTTGGAACCCACATCCATTAAAGATTAATTGGCCAGATTAAATAAATATAAAAAATGGCTGAAAAATTGTTGTCATAATTTTTAAAGGTAGGGATATCATAACAATAAAACCAATATATTATACCATGCTTTTAGGGCAATGGTAGTATCATTTTCAGTATTAGTAGTGACTAAAATAGGTAAAATATCACAATATCACACAGCAGGTAAGTAAAATTGTTCACTCTGCAATATTTAGAGTTTCAGAAAATCCACAAAAATAAGACAGTGCTCCACAAATTACCAAAATGTTTCATTAATTACCAGAAAGTTCTTAAAAAGGTTGGTAGTATTTTCTTTCAGATTTGTGACAGAGCTGATTAAAGCTGCCACTGCAGGAGATGATGCCGTCGTCAATGAAGGCATACAGACTGAATAGTCTACTGTCAGCTTAGGTGGTGTGGGGCTCAAACTGTTCTTATTTGTTAAATAATGTAATACAATCTTCTAGATGTCAACAGACTACAATTATTACGGTCTTTGTTATTCCTCCCTTCCCTTTATGTGTATGCAAATGTACAACTTAAACTTATAAAATAATTTATAACTAAGTGCATTTCCAAAACAAATACATAAAAGTTGTTACCCAGAAGTTTTTACCACCAAAGATTCACAGCAAATAGCCCTGTGACATCTGAGACAAAAGTGTAGTTCTCATGTGTCAGGACAACTCAAATAAGATATGCTTTAGCTGCTTTTATCTATTTTTTGTCATATAGAAATTATCTAGTTTGCACTATCTATGGGAAGTTTTCTTACTTTGGAGAAAAATTTTGTAGCAGGTACAATTTTCATAATCCTGTACATGAGCAGTGGTTTTGCGGTGAATCAGAGAAAAGTATTAAAATATTTTTCTTTTACGATTTTTCATAAAACTTAGAAAGGGTGAGATTCTTTTTTTTTCTGACCCTTCTTCATGATCTAGTTCCAAGTGTCCACTTACAGTTGGTAGAGTGTGGGCTCTGGAAGTCCACTCTGAAAAATTTTATACCAGCAAGCTATGCCACTTGAGAAAGGAAAACATACTCACATTTTATTTACTTTCAAGATTTTTTTTTTGGTCTTAATTTCAGCCTGAATAATTCAAAAATATAGATATATAGGCTTCAGATAGGACAATAAAATTTGGTCAG
>JAOXXN010000364.1:41289607-41300839 GCA_026770055.1 Myrmophylax atrothorax
CATCCTGGCACTTCTTTCATTAATGTCCTCACTGCCAGCTTGGACTACTAACAGGGGATAATAGTCTGAGGGCTGAATCAGCTCAGGAAGTCTCCTACTAATATCCCTCACCCTGGCCCCGGGAAGGCAGCAGACCTCCCTGTGGGATGGCTCTGGGCGACATATAGGGCCCTCTCTTCCCCTTAGAAGGGAGTCACAGACAACAACTACTCTTCTTTTTTTCCTTATAGCTGCAGTTTTAATCTGTCTTGTAGATGGTGTTTTTCTATATAGTGTCTAATCTCTATACCATGTGGTTTGAAGTTGTATTTTTTGTTCTCACCAGTGTTTTACAAGCTTGATTTAACACTGGAGTTTCAGACAAATTTTGGTAGTTCCTTTCCATATATTTTTCCCTTTGTTCCAGATACTTAGTGAATGCAAATAGATATAGTTCAATCCCAGCTAATAAACCTATGCTGATTTCCATCAGATAAATGTCTGTCACTTTGGTTTAGCAAGTGACTTACCATGAAGTATTTCAAAACCTCACAGGAGGTAATATTCAGGTTTGTGATCTCAAATGAACACCTTAGTGTGCCTTCAGAAGTTACTGCCTGACCAGTGAGAGGCAATAGTAGACTCTGTTCACTTTGAGTCTTCTTATGCTGTGAAGTAAAATGCATTAATTTGATGGACATTCATGGTGTTCCTTGCAATTGTAGTGACTAAAAATGTAGATTTTTTTCTGTACTGCATTACAGCTGAGAGCAATTTCTCTCAAGAAAGTAATTAATCATTTCTGTTTGCATGAACAAACTTCACAGGTGTAAACTCATGCATAAAATGGTATTTGAGTCAGATCACTGAAGCAAGTACTACTCCTGTCAATCTCACCCTTCTCTAAGCATGGAGTCTCTGAATTTGAGGCAGATGAACCACGGAGAAGGTTGATGGCATATTCCCAGAATCTGGAGCACTGCAACACCTGAGAGGGGGTCCAGGTCCCAGGAATTTAGCCCATTACCTGGAGAGGGTGTGCTTCCCCTGCTGTCCCTCACTACATGGTCCCCGGGGAGCCCAAAAACCACAGGAAAGGAACAAAGAGAGAGAGTTAATTGCTCAAAGGTAAGGGTACATAAAGGTTTGGGGGGTCTCAAAAAACCACCAGTAGTGAGCAAGGCGGGATTTGGACTTTTGCCAATAGAAATCCAGGGTTAACAACCAATAGAATAACATAAACAAGCACCAATGAGAAAACTTCTTGAAACTTCCTTCCAGAACACATGCATTCCTAAGGGGTGAGATAACAGTTATCTCAGGGGATTTTTGGAAGGGGAAGAATGACTAGGCAAAAAAGAATAAAATAATCCATTTTGTAACATTATGCAACAGTAAAACTTTCTGGTTTTAAGGCATTTGTGTTAGCTTCTTCCTCTTCTTCACAAGTCCACTTCTGGCAGGACTTTTTCCGTTCCAGATACTGCAAATCTATTGCAACAGAGCACAGTATGAACTGAAACCTGAACTGTAATAAAATTAATCAATAAACATTTTAATTTTCACCATCCAAGCTGAGTACTCCACCGATTTTAGTAGGTTACCAGTCTGCCTCCCTTGTCAACAGGAGAGCCTTCAGAGCCATGGAACTCCCATGAATCTCTCTGGAGTTTCTGTGTCCAGAATCTGGAGATGAGGGTTGTGGGTGCCCCCAGTCTGTTGTGTGATCTGGTGGGAATTAAATAGCTTATGTTACCAAGCCACTTAGACAAGCATATTGTGATCATCTGGCAAATGTGCTTGTAAGAGTAATTTTCACTTGATGTATAATTTTCCAAAGAAAAACATTGCCTTGTCAGAAGAATTAAAGAACTTCCCAATGATCAGTAATGTAATTCTAGAGTCTGAAGTGTCATTTTTATTAACATGTGATGTCATCAAGCTTTATACTCAATTTCTAAACAAGTTAGCAATACCATTCTTTATCATTCTAGAACCACAGGCTTCACAATATTTTATAAAATTGGATGAGTAATTTGATCCTTGTTTTCCAGAAAGTTTGGTCCTTGTTTTCCAGAAAGATTGATTTAGCTTTGAAGAATCTACAATTTTCTGTTGTGTATCTTTTAAATACATGTATCATCCATGATATTCAAAACTGAAACAAGCTGAGAGTCTTTGTAAAATTGCAGCACAAACAGTGAAGTATCTCAAAGCAAAGCCTAGTAAGACTGCTTCAAGATTTCCTAAACTTAGTGATTCATTTTGGTCAAATACAGTAGCTGCAAAATATTCCTGATAGAGAAGACGTCTGCCCAGTGGATGAGGGAAAGGCCGTGGATGTGGAGTATCTGGAGTTCAGCAAAGCATTTGATACTGTCTCCTGCTACACTCCCCTGGAAGAGCTATCAGTTCATGACTTGGACAGGTGCATTCTTCACTGGATTGAAACCTGACTGATTGGTGGGGCCAGAGAGTGGTGGTGAATGGTGCCACATCAAGTTGGCAACCGATTACTAGTAATATTCTGCAGGGCTCAGTATTGTGGACACACCTGTTTAGTGTTTTTATTGATAATTGGGATGACTGAATTGAGTGTATCCTGAGTAAGTTCACAGATAACACCGGGTTGGAAAGGTCTGGTAGAGGGTAGGAAGACTCTGCTGAAAGTTCTAGACGGGCTGGATCTATGGGCTGCAGTTCAGCACAATTGAATGCTAGGTCTTACGCTTCAGCCGCAACAACCCCATACAACACTACAGGCTGAGGGAAAATAGGCTGTAAAATGGTGCAGCAAGAAAGAACCTGGGGCTGCTCTTGGACAGGTGGCTGAAATTGAGTGTCCAGGTGGCCAAGACAGCCAATGGCATTCTGGCTCCTATTAGAAACAGTGTAGACAGCCAGAGCAGGGAAGCGATTGTCCCTCTGTACTCAGTTCTGGTGAGGCCACACCTCAAGTTCAGTGTCCAGTTTTGGGCCCCTCGTGACAAGAAAGACATTGAGGTGCTGGACCAAGTTCAGAGAAGGACAGCAAAGCTGGTGAAGGATCTGGAGGGTAAGTTCTATGAGGAGCAGCTGAGGGAGCTGATGTTGTTTAGTTGAGGGAAAAGGAACCTCAGGGATGACCTTATCACTCTCTACAATTATCTGAAAGGAAGTTGTAGCCAAATGGAGATTGGCCTCTTCTCCCAGACAACTAGTGGCAGGTCAAGAGGACATAGTCTAAAGCTGCGCTAGTGAAGGTTCAGACTGGACATCAAGAGGAATTCAGGGAAAGTGTTGTTAAACATTGAAATCAGCTGCACGAGGAGGTGGTGGAGTCACCATTCCTGGAGCTGTTGAAAAAGCAACTGGATGTGGAATTTAGTGCCATGGTCTGGTTGACAAGGTGGTACTCAATGAAAGATTGGACTTGATAAATTTGGACATCTTTTCCAGCATAAATGATTCTATGATTCTGTGTGTGAGCTCTTCAGCAAGAGGTGTGAGAACAGACAAGGGTTTATTCTTTGTTTACACCTTTCCTGCCTGATACTACTGTGTTATTGACTGTCTCGAGAAAAGGGAGTCTGGTTTGCTCTCAACCTGATTACGTTGGATTTGCTTCTTCCTTACTTGCTCATAGGATGTCCTACCTCTTTGCAGTTACTTGTGCTTATCTTGCTCTGTTTGTTTCCTCTTGTGAAGTTTGCTAGTCAGACTGCTTCTTAGCACTGTTTCAATACAACTACATGAGCTGGTTACCCCTCTGCTGGTAAAATAGCTCTCATAAATAAATGCATGGTGTTTTCACATGGTATTTGACTATCCTACCACAGTATACATGTTGCTGTTGGTTGCACTGCTGTGCACAGTTATACTTGTTTTCAAAGCAACTGAATTATATTAATGATATTGAGTAACATACTTAGAGTTTTTAAGTTTCACAGGCCACTATTTTGCTTGCCATGTGAATGGCACAAAATCATGTTGTTTATGATTACTTACAGAAAAAAAATGTATCTATGAGAACAATCTCAACTTCAGCATGTACTAGATCTTACTTTTTCCTTTTTGCTGCTGAATGATAAATGTTCTAGCTACAAAATCTGCAGCCTAAACAAGCCAACTATCACATTCTCTTACTTCTGTAATTTTTTATCTCCGCATTTCTTTTGTCTGCAGTAGAGATGCAGAAACATACTTTAACAGATAGTATTTCATTCCCCACTCCTGCAATTCCATTTTGCTCAGATAATCCTACATGTTCACCCCTTTTACATCTGAAGAATCATGTGACACAGTTAAAGAGATTTTAAAAACATTCATCTATTCCTCCAAAGTTCCTTTGAAGGTTGTTGCTGCTCACTGTGGTAGAGTTTGAATGAAAGTGAGTTCTTAATTATTCTGTCCATTTGAGCCTGAATCCTCATGGTCATAATAACTGTGAGGAAGATAATTTTACAAAATGGAAATATATGCAGAAGCTGCTATGTGGTGCTTGGTTAGAATTAAGAAAATAATTTGGAGTTCAAGTCTCTGTTTTGTCTCAAATAACCCTTGAAATATGCATCAATTGAATTTTGTTGGTCAGATGCAGAGGACTGCATTCAGGTGGTTTAGAGAAACCTCCAGTAGTCTTGTAAACATAAAATTAAAGTCCAAATACAGAAGAAGGACAGTAATAGAGGATTAGAAAATACATTTCTCAGAGGAGAAGATGACAAAATGGATAGGCGGAATATACTATGGCAGTGCAAATCAAGTAGGATGAAGTTCTTTATGTCCAAAGGCACTGAAGCATGGGGACAATAACCGTGAAACTTTGGAGAGGGAGAGAACTGGAGACACAAGTACAGCCAGTGCAGGAAGCACTCCTATGGTCATTGCTTGTTAGATGCTTGAGTTCAAGTTTGAGGTTACTCAAGGATTCACCATGTGTTCACACATAGAAAAAATTTAGGTGACAGTAGTAAAATGTCATTTATCCGTTTTATTTTTTTGCAGTGCAGTGCAATCTGGTGCAGTTTTTATTCTTCCTTTCTGGTATCTAATAGAGGGATGATATGAGTAAATTAGAAAATAAAAGCCAATTCCCTACTTGAGGACTCACAGAAAATTATCAAAATAGAAAAAGATAAGAATATTATTTCACATGAGGCTTATTTGTATCCTGAAATAGGAAGTGAGTCTGGTTTCACTGACAGTGTCAGTATAATTAATAAATAACATTTTATAGTGACAGAAAACCATTCATACAGAAATAAGAATTGCAAAAGTAAAACAGTAGAACCATGTCTTAAGGTTCCTTTATGTCTGCTGACTGCAGAGATGTACATCAGGCAGGAAAATAATATTTCTCTTTTAGAAACATGAATAATATTTAAAAAAGAGTAAAACTAGACATTCTACTTCTCTCGCCTTCTCCACCTCCTCCCATCTCCCTATATGCACTTGGAAGGGTGGAGACTATCCAGCTAAATTATCAAGGAAGCAGTGGCTCACAAAAAACCCATTTGGTGATATTTGCAGAAAATGCCTGTGACATTTTCAACTTCTTAAAATCAATGAAATAAGGAAAAACATTGCAAACTGGGAGAAAATGAGCCTTTGAAGAAATGAACTTCTAAAATGTGATATAACATCTCTATTTTTCTGTGACAATATGCTAAAAAGATAAAGCAATCCCCTTGGGCCTCTTGCAAACAATATGTGAGTTACGAGAAACTTACTGAGTGGAAGATCAGGAAAGAGCTATAACTCATCCAGGCTTCCACCCCATGTTTCATACATTTTTAGTTTACCTCAGTTATGCTTCTAACTGATTCCATCATGTTTTTTGTCCAAAGTGTAATTCCGTAAACGTGTCAGTTGGTCTGAATTTATGACAAATGGAAAAAATTCAACATGTCTGTCTAGGTTTAGCCTAGTTCTTTTACCAACCCTGGACTGCCCTCTTCTCTCCTCCCAAAGTCTTCCCCGCAAAGGAAAAAAAAAAACTGGAAGGGAAAGCAGGAACTCAAAAGGATCCGAACTGAATTAAAACAGAAATTATATTTTCTATTATCTACAACTACGTATGCAATTTGTACACACTATTTGGGGGCTCCCCCTCCAGGGGAAAAGAGAAGAGGGAGTGGGTAACAAGGAATAAGGAGGGACAAAACCAAACCAAACCAAACCAAACAGACAAATACAATCAAAAGCTTTGAGAAAGGAGGAGAACAGGCAATGATACAATCTCACCACCTCCTGAGCTAGGAAACCAACTGAAACCAGGGCCATCTAGGTTCTCCCTGCTCCTCCAAGCTTTGCCAGAAGAAGGAAGACTAAACTACTTCCTATCTCCCCTCCTCCTCTGTTACATGGAAAACATGTGTGGAATACTTATGTAATGTCCACTTCCTTAGTTACACCTGGTTACTGAGGAAGTCATGGATCAAACCCATCACAATGCCCTTTGACATTTTGTTTCCAGAGTTAATTGTCATTAAATTGGAAAGGTTATTCTTCAATTCTAATTTGAATGTGTTACCTTTAAGCCATTGTTTTGCTGGTTGATCAAAGGCTTTTCGAAGCCCTATCTGTTCTTATTATGGGAATAGCTATTGCTTTTTATCAATAAGCAACAAGTTTCATTTTAATATAGCAGACATATTAAATTCCAAGGCTTTTGCATTCCTCCTTTTCTTCAGTTTCTAGTAATATGCTACCTGAACAATATCTCATTAGGCAGAATGCCTTATGTGGATGCAAGGTCTGTTCCTTAACTTGAGTCTTCTTTTGCTTGCGGTACTTTTTATCACATCATTTAATCTGAAGAACCTGCTGTACTGCATATAAAGTAGACTCTTGAATTATTTTCAAAGTCACAATTTTCTGTATATTTCTCTGCTTCCATATATGTATTGCATACTGCACACTCAAACAATAGAAACTTTTCATATGTGTGAATATCCATTTATTTCCACTAACTCTTTGTTGAATAAACTTTACTTTCTCTTTAAAAGCCAAAATTTATTGTTTGCAATTCTGAAAAATATTTGTGACGTGCCATTGTTTGTTTGCTTTTTTTTGTTTGTTTTTTTATTCTGCAGTTTTGTTGTATCTTCTAAATAATTAATGAAAATTACTGGGTATGGTATCAAATCCTATAGAAACATGCATTTCATCATCACCAGTTGTGGGGTGATGGCCCTTGATGAGTTGAGGGAAATGCTTCAGCCCCCCTGGAGGGATGCTGGTAAGTGATGGTGTTAACAAATAATGGAATGTTTTGAATTAGCAAGGTCTTTCTTTGACACACACTGTGGCACCCTGCAGAAGACCCAAGGAGCCACCTCTCAGGCATCTCTCTATCCCCCCCAAAGTATTGACTTTAGTCACACAAACCACCTAAAGAAAAAAGAAGGTATAAAAAGAGATTGAGTATAAACCAAAACTGGGGAGAAAAAACCTTCCACCTCTGGGAGGGCAACCTACAAACTACCTTGTCTCCCCCATCCCATTGAACATTGCAGGGGTAAGCAACCAAATTCTTACTTTATTTCCTATGCCTTACTAATTATGATTTGTTATAGCTCACTGGCTATATACATGCTAATAGGAAGCAGCTATATTTTTTCCTGTTGCTTTACTTTTGGATTACTGAGTATGTTTACATGTGATGTTGAACTGTTGGGTTTCTGTTTAGTAATCCTCTGTTAGTTAAGTTTGTCATGGGAGTGGGGTACTGCTGGAGTTGCCTGTAAAATGTGTTTTGTGCCGGTGTATTTTGGGGTACTTTGTACAATCCTGCAGCTAAATGTTATCACTGAGTAAGTAACCCATATAGTCATTGTCACGTACTTGTATTAATAAATGTTATTTCGGGAACTGTTGTGAGGAACGTTCTTTTCTTGCTATTAAGTGTGGTCTCATATCAGAGGTCAGAAATCCTTCCAATCTGTGTGCTATCCATGTAGTTATGCAGTGTTCGGGACATAAGGCTTTGATTCTCTGGAGGTGCTTATTGCTATTAAGTTCTTCCTGGCTTAAGTATGGTCCTCACAGGAAGGTCAAAAATCTTTCCAGCCTGTGTTCTGTCCAGTGTTCATCGAGCAGTGTTGAGTACATAAAGCTTTGATTGTTCCGAGGACGCTTACATATAATAACTTTATATTAATACAGGTGAGACTAGAAATCTGCATTTCTGTCTCTCCCCCCTTTCTCGTGACACCAGTCTTTGCTGATTTTCCCCAGGATACATGTCTACCCTTCATAGTATGCAAGTCTTGTTTTAGTGTTTGTCACTACAGTGGGAGATTAGCTTCATGGTAGTGAATTACATATCACAGTATTGTTTCTGTTATCCACACATCTGAAAGAGAACTTGTGCAGAAAATATCCTTAAGAGATATCTGAAAAAGTTGTTGCAGCAGCATTTTGAAAAGCAACATCCTAAAAGCAAGGATAATTAAAATCTTTCAAAAGCAGGGGGAAAAAGTCGAGAAACTAAACAAGTTTAATGGTATCACATGCTTTTTGAAGACTTCATCTCACAGTGTATTCATTACAGCTGGGAAACATTTTATGAATTTCACTATTCCAATTAGGTCTTACAGGGATGTTCTACATCTAGTCTAAACCCCATATTATGCAGCATGACCATATTTTCTCTCAGTTGTAGAGCCTGCAAATGCATATATGGATATTAGATACTTCTTTCATTATTCCACATAAATTTAATTACAGTTTCTAATGTAACATACATTCTTTTGATGAATATTCTTAAGTTTTATCAATTTTTCAAACTTTTATCCAAAATATATTAGGTGTTTCTCAATACCTGTCCTTTTCTTTCTTTTTTTTTTTTTTTTGCTAAGTAACCTGGTGGAACAATATTTGGATTTTAAACTACCTTTGAAGGACTAATTTTCTCACCCTCAACCCCTATCCATGTGTCAGGTTTTCCAGAGAAACTTCTAATGAGTGCAGCGTGGGCAACAAACAAGAGAAACTGGAAGCCATCATGCAGCAAAAAATCAATGACATTGTTGCCATCACAGAGATGAAGTGGGATGACTCGCAGGACTGGAGTGCTGCCATGGGTGGCTACAGGCTCATCAGAAGGGACAGGCAAGGTAGGAGAGGTGGAGGGGTGGATCTATATGTCAGAGAGTCTCTTGACTCTGTAGAATTTGAGGTCAGTAATGATAAAGTTGAGTGCCTGTGCACCAGAATCAGGGGGAAGGCCAACAAGGCTGACATCATGGTGGGAGGCTGTTACAGACCAGTCCACCAGGATGCTGAGGGTGATGAATTATTCTACAAGCAGCTGGTGGATGTCTCAAAATCGGCAGCCCTTTTTCTCGTGGGTTACTTTAACCAGCCAGATGTCTGCTTGGAGCTCAGCACTGCAGAGAGGGGCAGTCTAGGAGGTTTCCTGGAGCATATAATTAGAAGATAATTTCATGTTTCATCTGGTAAATGAACCCATCAGGGGTGGGGCACCACTAGACCTGCTTTTCACAAACAGAGAGGGGCTAGTGGGTGATGTAGTGGTCAGAGGCTGTCTGGGGCACAAGTAACCATGTTTTCAATACTCAGGAATGCAAAGAGGGTTCATCAATAAAAGCTCTACACTAGACTTGCAGAGGCCAGTTCTTGGCCTACCCATAAGACTGGTCCAGAGCTTACCCTGGGAAACAGCCTTTGAAAACAAGGGGGTCAAGGAGGGATGGATATGCTTCAAGAAAGAAGTCTTGACCGCGCAGGAGCAGGCTGTCCCAGTGTGCCAAAAAAGGAAGCCAGTGGCGTAGACAACCAGCCTGGCTGAACAGGGAGATTTTGAAAGAAATTAGGGTAAAAAAGGGAGCTTACCAATTATGGCAAAACCCCCAGATTACTCACGAAGAGTTTAGGAATGTAATTAGGTCATGTAGAAAGAAAATTAGAGATAAAGGCACAATTTGAAGTCAGTCTTGCCACCTCTGTCAAGGATAACAAAAAGTCCTTCTACAGATGCATCAATAGCAAGAGGAGGGGCACGGAAGACATTAATTCTTTATTGGATATGAGGGAGAACATAGTTACCAAGGATGAGGAGAGGCTGAGGTATTCAACACCTTCTTAACCTCAGTTTACAACAGTAAGGCAGGTTATCCTGAGGATAACTGGCTTCTGGAGCTTGTAGATAATGATAAGAAGCTGAATAGCCCCCTGTAATCCAGGAGAAAACAGTTAGTGGGATGCTGATCCACTTGGGTCCTCACAGGTCTATGGAGCAAGATGGGATCCACCCTAGGGTAATGAGAGGGCTGGCAGAAGAGCTTGCCAAACATGTCTCCATCATTTTCCAACAGTCCTGGCTCTCTGGGAAGGTTCCAGATGATTGGAAGTTGGTGAATGTCACGTCAATCCACAAAAAAGGCCAGAAGGATGACCCAGAAAACCACAGGCCTGCCAGCCTGACCTCAAGGCCTGGCAAGGTTATAGAGCAGGTCATCCTGAGCGAAATAGTATGACACCTACAGGATGGACAAGGGATCAGACCCAGCCAGCATGGATTTGGGAGGGGCAGGTCCTCTCTGACCAGCCTGATCTCCTTTTATGATCAGGTGACCCATTTGGTGGATGAGGGGAAGCCTGTGGATTTGTCTACCTGGCCTTCATTAAAGCCTTTGACACCATCTCCCATAAGGTGCTCCTGTAAAAGCTGGCAGCCCATGGCTTGGACAGGAGCAGTCTCTGCTGGGTTAGTAACTGGCTGAATGGCTGGACATAGAGACTGCTGGTCAATGGGGCTGCCTCCAGCTGGCGACCGGTCACCAGTGGTGTTCCCCAGGGGTCAGTGTTGGGTCCAGTTCTATTTAATATCTTAATCAATGACTTAGATGAGGGGATTGAGTCCACCATAAGCAAGATTGAAGATAAAACAGGTTGGGGGGGAAGAGTCAATCAGGTGAAAGGCAGGAGGGCTATGCAGAGGGACGCGGACAGACTGAACAGTTTGGCTGATTCCAGTGGAAAGAAGTTTAACAAGGCCAAGTGCTGGGTCCTGCACTTTGGCCACAACAACACCATGGGGTGATACAGACTGGGCATGGAGTGGCTGGAGATTCATGGCTAGGCACTGCGAACCAAGATTTGGGAAGTGCTTTACCCACGCTTGCTGCAAGCTTGCTGGTGGCTAAAATGGATGATAGAGGATAGGCAAGTCCAGTCACAAAAGGCACAGTGGAACATCTCCTTAGGCAATATTGTCAAGGAACGGTTCTTCCTGTGTTGTCTTTT
>JAOXXN010000364.1:41308578-41339098 GCA_026770055.1 Myrmophylax atrothorax
GGTAGAGAACTTCTGTCTTCTTCAAGCTGACTTCCAGCCCAAAAAGCTCAGCAGCCTCTGCAAAGCAGGATGTTAAGGGCTACAGAGCTGCTTCTGTGTGAGCAATAAGGGCAGCATCATCAGCAAAAGGCAGCTCATGGACTAAAGGTGATTTAGGGTCTTAGTGTGGGCCTTCAGTTGCCTTAGGTGGAATAGGCTTCCATCGGTATGATATTGGATGTAGATGCCATTTTCTTCATTGAGGTCTGCCAGGGCTCTTTGGAGCATCATGCTAATGAAAATCATGAATACAGTTGGTGCAAGAATGCAACCTTGTTTCACACCATTGGTTATTGGAAAGGGCTCAGAGAGTGCATCACTATATCTGACTTGTCCACACTGCTCCTCATGGAGCAGGATGATCATTTTGAGGAACCTGGGGGTACATCCTAAACATTCCAAGATCTTCCACAGGCCTTTCCTGCTCACAGCGTCAAAAGCTTTGGTGAGGTCAATGAAGGTTACATAGAGACCTTTGTTCTGTTCCCTACACCTCTCTTGCAGTTGTCTGACAACAAATACCATGTCTGTGGTGCTCCTATTGGCTCTGAAACCACACTGGCTTTCAGGTAGAAGTTGTTCTGCAATAGCGCATACTAATCTGTTCAGAAGTATTCTTGCAAGGATTTTACCAGCAATGGAGAACAAAGTAATACCTCAGAGATATGAGCAGTCTGATTTTTCTCCTTTCTTCTTGTACAGGGTGATGATGACTGCACCACAGAGATCTGGTGGTAGTTCACCTTGTTCCCAGCAACACACAACAAGCTTGTGAAATTTAGCATGGAGTGCTTGACCTCCATGCTTCCAGATTTGGAGTGGAATTCCATCAACCCCAGCTGCCTTGCCAGTTTTCACCTGCTCTATGGCCTTAAGTACCGCTCCCATAGTGGGGGCTATATCCAATTTGTTTTTCACTGGTTGTTGCTCAGCAGGTTGGTGTAGGATTTGTCTTTTTCCACCAGGTCAGCTTGGAGAGTTGGGGCATATAAGCTATAAAGAAAAACATGTTACTTGTTGTGTAGTGGCAGGTATAAGGAGATAATGCAATCAGAATGACCTGTTGGCAAATTTTGAAGTTTGGAGGCAATGGAGTTTTTAATCATGAAGCCAACTCCTGAAAGGTGGCTTTCGTTTTTTGGGTTTGCCTGACCAGTAGAGCGTGTAGCCGGCACCACGTTCTTTAAGGCTGCCTTCCTCTTGAAGACGAACTTCACTGAGAGCAGCAATGTTGATGTTGAGTTGTGACAGTTTGTGGGCAATTAGAGCAGAATGACGCTCAGGATGCCCACTATCCACAGTATCAAGCATGGTTCTGATGTTCCAATATGTGAGTTTTAATTTCAACACACCTTTGCAGGCAGGTGTATGCCTTTGAAATCTCTTTGTTTTTGTTTGACCGCATGGAAGATGCTGGTTGACCACAGTTATCCAACTGGGTGTGGAGATAAGCTTTGTTTAGGCAACCTTTTCTAGGACCCTCTCTGTGTGGAGCAAGCAGTGCTGTCCTTAGAAAAGGCTGCTTGATCATTCAGGATGCTGCCTCACAAAACTGTCATTTACGGGGTCGTCTCGAATGACCAATATCCTGAGCCGCCTGCATGCAGGGTTGGGTCTGCAGCTTCCAGCGCTTCCTATCACCTGCCGTTTTCGACCCTCGCCTGTCCCTGCAGGACTTTGCAATGTGGGTGAATCTTCGAGCCTGTGCAATGGATTTTTAGGTGAGGCACAGCGTGTGTGGAACTGGCCCAACCCTTTACTCCTAAGGTTCATCTGCCATGGCCTAGTGAGCTTGGACAGTGACAGCGAATTCCTCAAGATGTAGGTTTGGTTAGAGTATCTTTCTCTTAGATGAATAGCCTTACAGGACTAAGCAAGCTCCATCTGCATGAGTCTAGATTTAGAGTTGTCCTTCTCCTAGGATGGTTGTCAGAGCCCGTGGACACACATTGCCTGACTCTTCAGCTGAGACCCTACTGGAGGCACATACCACCGCCAGCATAGCACACAACCTCATGAGGGCACGCAAGCTTCTCCTCTGCAACAAGGTGGTGTCCCTGTCGAAGGGCTGTAGATTAGCTAGGCAGAAAAGGACCTGGGAGTCTGGATCGACAGGAAGCTGAACATGAGCCAGCAGTTTGCCCAGGTGGCCAAGAAGGTCAATGGCATCGTGTCCTGTATCAGGAACAGTGTGGCCAACAGGTCCAGAGATGTGATTCCTTCCCTGTACTCAGAGCTGGTTTGGCTACACCTCGTGTGCTGTTCTGGGCCCCTGAGTTCAGGAAGGATGTCGAGGTGCTGAATCAAGCCCAGAGAAGAGCAACAAGACTGGTGAAGGGACTTGCACACAAGCCCTATGAGGAGAGACTGAGGGAACTGGGGTTGTTCAGCCTGGAAAAGAAGAGTCTCGGGGGAGACCTTATTACTCTGTACAACTACTTAAATGGAGGTTGTAGCCAGGTGGGGTTTGTTCTCTTCGACTATCAGTATGACAAGAGGACATGATCTTAAGCTCTGCCAGGGGAGGTTTGGGTTAGATGGTAGGAGGAAATTCTTTCCATAGAGGATGATTAGGCACTGGAATGGGCTGCCTAAGGAGGTGGTGGATCCATCCCTGCAGGTGTTTAAGACAGGACTGAATGTAGCACTTAGTGCCACTTAGTAACCATGGTGGTAGCAGATTAAGGGTTGGACTTGATGATGGTTGTTTCCAACCCAGCTGATTCTATGACTCTCTTAGCAGGCCGGTTGCTGTGAGATTAACAATAGCAATATTTCTTACTGCAGTATCAGAGCCTACATATACAAAGTACTGATTTTCAAGTGTTAAAAGGAATTTATTTTAATTTGACACATTTTCTCTCCTCTTAGAGCCTTACTTTCCCATTACTGCCCTTTGACTTGACAGAATTTTACTCTAAGCATTCTTTTGCAGTTACTGAACAATTTTACCATCAGTCCTCCTATTAATACAACCAGAGCCCCAAAGTCATTTATTATACTCTGGACACTGGAATCTCTCTAATCTTTGTCTTTCATAATTTCTGTTATTTAATATAAGTGTTGTTACTGTTTCTTTTGTCTCTTTTCTTTGTCTTTTTTTCCTTTTTTTTTTTTTTAATTTTTCATTTCCATTTTGTTAATAGTGGGATAGATGGGAGCTCAGTTGAATGCCTGGTATATAAGAAGCTGTATATTTGATCTGTTACTCTCCAAGAGTGTTATCTTTATCTGCTTTAATTGTGCTACAACTAAACCAGGACTCACAAAAATATTGTTATGTTTTTGCTCCACTGTGACCAATATTTGGCTTGGAGTATTTTTATTACTATACGTTAACTCCTCCCAACCCCCAAGGATCATACACTTCAGGGTGACAAATGCTTGTGAAGGAAAAACAACTCCACAATGAAAACATGTTCACAGAAGGATATAATAATGAACATAAATAAAATATCTCTCAGACACAAGATGAGCACAAAGAAATCTTTTACTTAAGAAAGGAACTTGGTCCTGTCAGACAGATGAATTCAAAGCTTCTAAGAGTGAAACAGGTTCAAAAAAATCCCCAAGTTAATTTCTTAAACGAGATCTCAGTGACTTGCCACTAGACTAGTCCTGATTGGCTTTGAGCTGTGATGTAAACCTGTGTAGTCACATTTGCATGTTAAAAATATCTATAAAATACCTGTACCTCTGACTGTTTGGGTTTTTTTTTTCAGCTTCACAGCAGATCTGTAGTCATGAGTGCATCACAGCAGTCCAGGCACAGAGCTGATCTTCACTTCCTCCAAATTGGCATGGTCTGATACAGGAGAGACCTCTGTCCAGCCTGTATCTTTTGGATGTACAGTACACTGGCAGGAGGTTTTGGGCCTTGAATATTTTCCTGTTTCAAAATAACTTAGTTTTCATTATTTTCCTCTATGTATTCTAAGCAACTAATTTCTAAACCTTGGAATAATTTTTTAGCATGTCTATCAAGGCAGCTTCATATTACAATAATTGTAAGAGGTTTTACCACACTCTATTACACAGCTGAGACAAATAATCATTACAATTTTTAGAACCCCACTCAAGGTGCCTCTCTCTATCCTTAGGAAAATAAATGTATTTGTAAGTTTAGTTTATAATATCAGTCCCTTTGTTGGTTTCCCAGGCTTTGGAAAACACTGAATCAGAGCTACATTAATACTACTATTACAATTGCTATAAAAATATATGGTTGCAGAAAAAAATGAGCCATTAGTATTTTAAAGTTGTATGAATTAAATTTTTTACTAAAATGTGAGAAACAAAACCCCATGAGAAAGCTACTGCTGAAAGACAGTACCCTTTGTGAATGAGAAATATGGCAAATGCTGTTTTTCCTATTTTGATACATTTTACCTTATTTCCTTTCCTTCCCCTCTTGGCACCCTGTTGTTGGAGAAATCAGTGAGATGGAAGTGTATTTTCAAGGTAGCAGTAAACATAATTGGAATTCTCAGTCCACTTGCATGTTCAGCACTTCTCCATTCATAAATCATATTATACTGGTCCTTGCACCAGAACAGAACTGGTTATGTTTTGCCTTACCTGTATCATCCTACAGCAGGTATCAATTAACATATTAATTCTTTTGATATGAAATGGGTATTGTGTAGCTGAACAGTCTATCTATGCCCACCCTAAACCAATATAACAACATTTGAGAGTTTATATAATGTTGTTTGTTTGTTGGTTTGGTTTTACTTGTTTATTTTGTTTGTTTGTTTCTTTATGTGGTAACTAACATATTAAGTAAAACTAATGTGGAGATTAAGCCTTGAGTTTGTTTCCTCAGACCAGATTTATATATTTTCTTACATAATCCTTTGTTGCTCTTTATTAATAATTACGTTGTCATTCAAGGTTCACGATTGCCTGCTTAAAGTAATAGCCTTAACAGTTCCACAGCAAACAACTTTGAAATTGAATTCTTAGAAGCTGAAGGTAGAAGAAATGGATATGGTGGTGGTGGTATTTTTAGTGGGTTTCCTGCAAAATGTCCTATTTTACGGAGAAGGGCATGATGCATGATGCCCTAGAGAACTGGGATCACCTTTGTCACACAGCACGCAGGTAACTTTTTCTAATAGCAAAAAAATGTCTTGAAAATGGGAAGAACAAGGATGTTATCAGACAGGATGCTGTGGTAGCTTTTGTGAATCTAATACATATTCAGCTTTTCCAGGATATGTTTATTAATAAAGCTCTTCATGTTTAAGAAAGAAACAAGTACTGTCACACTATTGTAGGGCAGGTGAAACTGTGGCAATGGAGAGATTAGAGATTTATTCTCCACATTCACCCAGCAGCCACTGGCAAACCCCAGAATCTGTACTAATGATTAGGTGCCTTATACTATGACTTTGCTTGTGTAAAACAGTAAAAATGTTGCTGGTTTTACAGACTTTAAAATGGCTTTTTGCCTCAGATATACTGACAGGCACCAAATTGAAACACATAAAGTCAATGGGGATTTAACTCTGAAGATCATTGGATAAAGTTCATTTTTTCAATATCAGCAAAACATGCAGCTCTTTTGCCAGATTGCAGTCAGTATCTGTCTGTCAGCTTGCCTTTTATGAAACAAGGACAGATAGTATTAGGATTCTTTTATGAAGGTTTAAGCCATAGCACATTCAAATCCACTGATATAATCTGCAGGGTGGCATTCACATATTGTTAAAATTGATGCATTTATGATAGATAAACTGGCAAAATTGTCACTGGCAAGGGAAATGCAAATAATAATTATCTTAATAATTATTTTTTGAGGTAATTCAAGGGGATTCCATCTAACTGCATTTAAAAGTATGTTTTAATTACATTATAAAGTCAGAAAGGGCAAATGTTTTGTCACTGTTACTGGTCACTGTTACTAGATTCTATCAAGAAGAAGTATGTACCAGACAGCTTCAGTAATGTCAAGACAAAAATTAGCCACCCAATTATGCTACAGTTCAGATTAATGTTACTCCAAACTGCTTCTATATATGGCAGTCAAGTGTTATGATGTGTAATCCTTTGCAACCAGAAGCAGAAAAAGCAATATAATTTGACTATTAAATTCCTCAGGATCAATCTATCAATGTTTATACTGAACATAGATGATGTGATATATGTGATTTCCCTGTTAGTTCCTCTGGACTAATTCTCCCGGTTATTTTACCATGGAAAGAAATAGCAAATTCTGAAATAGTCTACTCATTTATTTGGTCTTGCATCATATTACCATCTTGTAATAACTGTTTATCTCAATTGTTTGCACTATACATTTGGGAATGTGTTCATCTGGCAACATTTTTCAGATTATATAATTTTATTCTACTATTAGATGTTAAAGTTTCTTCAACTTTACCAGATGTAGTGTTTTTCCGAATGTCTTTTCTTCCTTCTTGTCAAGAAGAGAAGAATCACCTTCTTCCCATACCTCCCTCCTAATCCCACTTCATTCAGTTCTTCTCTAACTTTCCAGGTTTTTCATTGATTGATTGGTTGATTGATTTATTAAAACTCACATTTCTCACTCTCTCAGTAGTTTGGAAAGAACTGTTTGTCAACATTTATTTTTAATTTGCTAAGCTATCTTCTACTGTTTCAATGACAGTCAAAAAGAGAATGTTGATGAACTTAACTCACCTGACTTACCTGCCTGTGGGTTGGGCTGCCTAAATAGCCTACATGCCCTCCACAACTGTACATCAAGCCTCCCAGGTTAGGAATAATATTGCTGCACAAGTGAGTCTGCTTTATACAGTATGGAAATCTTAGAAAGTCCTAAGACTTGTGACTAGTTACTAACAATGCTGACAAGATAGAAATTACTCATACCTCTTTTACCTCTGCCTTGATTGGCATACCTGGATCCCAGATCATGGTATCAAGAAGCTATGACAGTGCATTTACAAACTCACAAGCACTGGAGGAAATGCTAGTCTGCAGCTTCTGGCAAGGGCACAACACATATAAAACTGCTGATCTGCACAGAGTTCACCTCAGGGTATTAAGAGAAAAATTTGACTGTATTGCGAGGCCACTGTCTAAAGCACCTGAAATGTTGTGGAGGTCAGGTGATGTTCCTGCTGACTACAAGAGGGCAAATGTCACATCCATAAAGACTATAAAAGAGGACACAGGAAATCACAGACACATTAATTTTACTACAGTTCCCGGGAAAGTAATGGACTATGTCCCCCTAAAACTTTTACAAACCAAATTAAGCTGATGATGGAGAAACACCAGCACATAACTAACAAGAGGTGTTGTAGGTCACCTTCTACAACAAAATTATGTCTTGCATCAACATGGGGAGAGCAGTGGATGTTATGTATCTGGACCCCAGCAAAGAGTCTTTCCCACAGTCTTTGCTGGACAAATGGTCAATTTAGAGATCAGTTGTTTGGCTTGTGAGATGGAGCGTAAATTCATAAAAATGCCTTCAGCAAATTTGCTGGTGACGCTAAAGTTACAGGTGGCATAGACGCATCAGAAAGCTGAGTCATCTTATGGATAGATCTGGAGAGGCTGGAAGAGTAGGTTAACAAAAACTACTTTAAAGTTAGCAAAGACAAGTGAAGAATCCCACACCTGGGAAAAACATAACCAAACAGCCCAGCACAGGTTAGGAGCTATGTGGCTGGAGACTAGTATTCCTGGAGAGGACGTGAATGTTCTGGTGGACATCCAGCTGAACGTTAGTTAACAGTGTGCCACTGCAACAACAAAGGCCAGTCAGATCCTATGCTGCATCCACAGGCACATTACTAGGAGAAACAGAGATGTGTTCATCTCACACTACTCAGGCTACATCTGGAGTACTGTGTCCAGTTCTTGTTCTCATAATTCAGAAAAGACACAGACAGAGTGTGGGTCCAGGGGAGGGCCATAAAGATAATCAAAAAGCTGTAAACCCTGTTCTATAAGGAAAGGCTAAAGGAGGCAGATCTTTTCCCCCTGGAGAATAAAAGGCTTCTGGTACTAGTATTCCAGTACTTAAGCGACAACTACAAAAAGGACAAAAGCTCTTTTTGCAAGTACCCATGTGGAGAAGACAATAGGTGACACAGCTTGCTCTGGGAGAGGTTTTAACTGATCATGAGACAAAAACTTTTTCCAGTAAAAACAATCATTCACTGCAATAACATTCCCAAGCATGTGGTAGATTCCCCATTACTGGAAGTTTTCAAGATGCAAATAGAAAGCATGCTAGATAATCTCATCCAATCTTCCTTTCCCACAAAGAGTTTGACCAGACGACCTTTTTAGACCCCTTCCAGCCTGACCTGTTCCATGATACTATGGTGGTATGACTTTTGCCCATTCCCTGAGCTAGAACCTACACAATAACTGCTTAAGGAGCAACAACAAATGGGTGCAGCAGAAACACAGTTGGATTCTAAGAGCAGGTTGTTCAGCCTGGAGAAGGCTCCAGGGAAACATAATTGTGGGCTGTCTGTACTTAAAGGGAACTTATAATAAAGGCATAAAGTGACTTTTTACACAAGCAGATAGTGATAGGACAGTATCTTTATGAAACAAATAACAAACTTCCCAGCATTTCAATGGAGAATAATATATAATCCCCCTTCCATAGTTCCTCCTTTATTGGTTTATTCAGAATAGTTCAAACTCATAACTCTTTCAAAAACCAAACCAGATTAAAACAGATGGAAATGACCCCAGAGTTCAGGTAACTTACTGTATATTAGAAATTATTCCTTTACAAATGAATAAATGTTCACATTTTTATATCTCAGGATGTGTTACCTTAGATCAGGATTGTAATCTTCTTTAAAACTAACTACATTTTCTATAAAACACCCAGTGGGTAAACCAGAGGGATGGTGCTCTGAACCCATGTTATTTCTATCACAAAAAGAAAATTTCCGTTTTTTTTTTTTTATTTTAAGCATTTGTAATCAGTTCTCCCGAGGAGACATAAATTTAGCATAGCAGTACCTTAAAGATTGCAAAGAAAAGTCCATTTTCTTTGACCTTTTGCTTAAGTTCCATCACATTGCTCTTTATACAGCTATATTGCAAAAGGCAAGGTAGCACTTAGGAGGATTTCGCACAATCCTTGGGGAAAAAAACTTCCTCGTATAACTACAGATAATAGAATTTTATTGTTATAGTTATTTTCTTAGTTCTTATCATTGCCATCATTGTATATGTTGTTTCTTTGTTATTATTATTGTTAATATAATATAATAAAAGGCAATACTATTATGGAATTTTGGCATAGAAGTGGAATTTCATGTCTCAAAACATGATCTGGTACTTTCAGCGAGTGCTTAGATCAGTATATGGAAAATCTGGTGTGTACCCATCCTTTCCTTTCTTTTCCTTTCCTGTGACTGGATGGGAACATTTTGATTCCAACAGAACAAGGTTGATTCCAAAGAGACATTTTGTCTAGATAGATGTACCTTTTTCTTTCTCTTCATTTTGAATTTTATGAAGATAAGCATACACTTCATAAAGGAATGGGAAGATAAGCATTTCAAAATCATCTTTGAAAAGTCTACAACTGAGGGAGAATGAAGGCAGAGTACCAAAAAAAGATACAAGGTGTTGGACTTCCTTTTTTTGCACTATTAACTGGAACCGTTGTAAGAGGTTTCCTGCAATGTGCAAGGTACAGGAAGTCAATGGGAAGGTAAGGAAAACAGAAACAATGCTTTTAATTTATCATGCATCATTCTTTGCTTTCATATTGAGAATTTCTGTGAGATAAGACAGATGACACTCACATTCCTGTGAAATGCCAGGTGCACTATTCTGTCAGCACTCACATTGGATAATTAATTCATTGCCTTTAGAGTTTGAGATAGGTTGTATGGGTGTGCCCCTTAAGATGCATTTGGCAAACACCTATGAAGAGATGCAGTAAAAGCATGACACTTCAAAAGAACATATCCTGACCCCTGTTAGTCTTAAACTTACAGGCAAAATTCTTGCCACAAAGGAATATATTTCTAAAACAAAATTAAAAACAAACAAATAAACAAACAAAAACAACTGATCTGCTTGATTGCAGAGTCTGTATTGGTTGCCTAAAGGTTTACATTAACATAGAAGCAGTAAGAAAAAAAGATTAACTATATCATGCTATCTTTAGTTGGCCAAAGATCAGAAGCAATAAAAAATGTCTTATTTATATGGAAAATGTAGCGTTGCTGGAAATACCCAATTGCCCTTCTTTTTTGAGTACTTGGAGTTATTGGCAGATGTAAACCACAAAAATTCTTCTTTGCTAAGTACAACAGGATCAGTTTACAGCAGACAAATTTTTTGCCCGTCTCCTTAATTCCATCAAAAACATATTCATGAATACTTTCTTTGTGCATATTGTGAAGATCTTCCTTTTTCATATGTCTTATCTGAACTTCAGCTGTCTCCTCAGGAAGTGTTTTAGACAAAGCATTTCAATGAGACATCAATGTACAGAATGGGTATGAAGTATTTGACATTAGTTCACTTTTTTTAGAATAGACCTGACTATTTACCTCAAAGTGCCCTGTACATGTCAGCGAATTATAATAACGCTCACAGTATTTTCATATGTCTCTATTTTACACACAGTTAAGCTTATTTAGAGAAGCAGTTATGCAGCTAACCTTTGTTATTTAGGAAGCCACCTGCCAAAACTGAAAGTGGAATGCAATCATTTTTCTGCTTGGGACAGATTTTTTTTTTAGTTCTCTCCTAATATTTTTTCCCCTTCTCTTCTATAAATCCAAATAGCCCAGAGACATGAGTAGGGGAGACAGGGGAATGACAGGAAGAAGGCAGGAAAATCCAAGACAACATGTGATTCATAAGGATGGCGATCCTGTATGCTCAGATGTATAATCGGTATTTTTAAATACAAGCAGAATACAACAATCTCTGTGTTGAAAAGAAAAAAAAAACAACAAAAAGAGAGGACTGTGTTTTTGGTGAGAGTAGTTTTTTGCCTGTTTGTTTGTTTGTTTTAAAAAATGCCACTCTTTCTGAATCATTTTATGTTACTTTTTTGGGTTTCTCTAACTGACTGAAGGACTAAACTTCCGATTTCAACTTTCCCTCTTGTTTGTATCCACCAGCTGTATCCAAGCCCGAAAGAGTAACTGAAATAAATTAAATTGTATCTTAATTAAGCAATTCTGTAGCTAAGTGCTAGATATAAGTATGTTGTTCTAGAAACAGCAATGATAAAGCCGAAATATCATTAGAAAAGAAGAGCCAATATGTTAAATAAGCATTTTAAAAGAAAAGGTTAAACTTCGTGTCATAAAATGTGACCTATGCTTACCTTGACAAACAATTTCTATATACCAGGAGAGAACACATTCTTGGGATTAAGGAAACTAGTTTAAAGTCAGGTGTCTAGAACTCAGTAATTGAAATTTAATTTTAACTCTATTAAAACATTTTGGTTTAAGGCATAATAAATTGTGCAAAGGCAAATAGATGCTTCAAAAAACCTATAAAAAGTGATAACACATGCTTTCCATCTGATGTTTTGAAGTTATGTAACTGTGATTGAATCTTATAGTTGACGCACTGAAATTAAGCCTCTGGGGGATCCAGAGCCCAGTTACAAAATAGACTTGTCACAGAAAGAAGTGCCTTGTGAGGAATTACACATATCCTGAGTTTCATTCAGGAAGGATGAAAAAGCCTGCAGCTTGGCCTGGGATTGGTAAAATCCAATTCCCAAGTGCCACTCTTTGCTTTGCAGATCTAAACCTCCAGATCCATGTTCTGAATGCATTAAAATTAAAATATATATTTCTATGAATAGCTAACATGTTCAAGCTTTACCTCTAGCTTAACAGAATAGAAGTCTATGTTCAAGGTCAGAAAACAAGTGAAGAACAGCTTCCTCTGTGAGCTACTGATGTCATTCTCTCTCCTAATCTGGCTGTGAACAGGTCCATCACAAACTCGAGCAATCTTGTCTGGTTGGATTAGACCACTGCCAATCTTTCTTCCTCTGTGACAATTCTAATCCATGTCGACTCAGATGCTTTGACCTCTTTCCCAGTCCTAAAACACCCTCTAGGCTAGGATGTGAGAAGTAATCCTTGGAAAGGAGACTGTCTTCTAGGACAGACAGAGTGTATTTTCTACAACTATTGTTTGATTTAACATAACTCTTCCTACTCTGTCCCCTTTAGCTTCCCTCTTTTTTTTCAAATGTTCGAGTTCTGGTTTCTTTTGCTTTGGACCAAACATTGGATCTGCAGGGATAGCTGTTGCTCTGTGCTGTCAGCTGGTGGTCAGACACTTTGAGAGTCTTTCTAAAACTCTATATGTACCTGTCCTGTATATGATGTAAAGCCAGAAACATCACTGACACAAGCAGCAGGGAGATGTGCCAATACTTAGTAAATAAATACTGTGCAGGTTCTGTAGCTGTCAGACTGGGAATTATGCATACCCTGAGCCCTCTGATACTCTTAGACTGAAAAATCCATCTTCAGACAATCTATAAGCTTTTTAGAAAGACAATAAAATTGTCTGAGAGTTTTGACAGGAATTCTCTCTTGGGGAACCTTTCAGGTACTTTCAAACATTTTGTCTTTCATCTACTTCTCAGTCAGGAACCTCATTCTTTTCATCAGTCTGTTAGATGCTGTATCAACATTTCCAGATATGCTAAAGCCCTACTGGAATTTTTCTGGATTTTATTATAAGGCCTACTCTTTTGCTTCTGTCTGCAAAAAGCCCTTTCAACTGAGTATTAGGGTCTATGCTTGTAAGAGACACTCTTAAACACAGAGGCATCTTAACCACTGAAAAACATAAGAAAAATTCTCCACAATGACTAATTAAAACATTTTTTCCGTTCTCTTCTATAGATTACATCTTAAGAAATATCTTCCAAAACCGACCATAATGTCATAAAACATCCTGACATAGCAACAAAAAAATATCTCTTCTTCTTTCTTTACCCACTGTGCTTCAAATTTTCTCCTGTCCATTTTTTTCTCTCTTTTCCATTTCTCTTTTCCTTTTTCCTTTTTTTCTTATGTGCTGGTTTTGGCTGTGGTAGAGTTCATTTTCTTCGCAGTGGCTAGTATGGGGTCATATTTTGGATTTGTGCTGAACACAGAGTTGAGAATATAGAGATGTCCTTATTGGCAAGCAGTGCTTACACAGGGCCAAAGCCTCTTCTGCTTAGTGTATTTCCACACTGTTGAGGAAGCTGGGAGTGCATGGGAAGTTGGAAGGAGACACAGCCAGGACAGGTGACACAAATGTACCAAACTTACCATATTATATGGCATCAAGAAGAGGGGAAGAAGCTGAGATGTTTCAGTTACAGTGTTTGTCTTCACAAGTAACCATTATACATGATGGAACAAGGCTTCCCTGGAGATGGCTGCACTCTTGCCTGTCCATGGGAAATGATGAATGAATTTATTGTTTTACTCTGCTTGTGTGTGCAGGCTTTTGCTTTCCCTATTAAACTGTCTTTACCTCAAGTGACAATTTTTTTTTGCTTTTACTCTTCCGAGTCTCCCTCTGATCCTGGTGGTGGGAGACTGAGCAAGTGACTGCTTGGTACTTGTTTGCTGGCTGATGTTAAACCATGGCATCTGCCCTTTGCAATAACAACCCCATGAACACTTTTGACTATCTAACACGTGAAAAGATATACCTATCTTGCAGAGAAGTCTTTGGTATTCATGGCCAGTTCAGGGAATACTAGGGGCTGTACTGTCACACAGAAGACTACTGATTATGGATCCTGAAGATCTGTCCCACTCTTGGTCCTTTCACATTCACCACAACTGCAATGAGGTGACACAAAGAGAATTTTATCCAAAAAATGACAGACTCTGAAAGAAAGAGGAAATTGGGGGGTATTCTGCACATGCTGGCAGAATAAGGAATTTATAGTGCAAGTGGAAATTCAATTGCAGAAAGACAATATTCCTGGTTTTGCTCTACATTCCTCACTACATCTTTCTCTCTGATAGTGCCAAAGGTGCAACCTGTCCAGAATAGTGAGCAATTTTTCAGTCAGGCAAGGTGAAAATCCTGGATGCATCAGCTGAGGATGGGATCCAACAGTTTATAATGCAGCATTTTCGGGAATGAGGTAGATGATCTCCAACTCTTGTTCATTAAGGCATAGTTTAAAATTAAGAATTTTAAGGGACATTCATTCTTTGGTTAAAGTATTTATGATGTCTCAAATTTACTGAGAATTTATTCAGTAGAAATTGTATAAGCAACTGCTATGTAAATGAGCATAAGAGAACTGGGAATCTCCAACTCATTTTTCTCCCCTAATTTTACCGATTTATTAAAAACTAACTGTCAGCATTTTTATCTCACCTTTCAACCACAGAATTCAAAATTGAGCTGCAAGCATGAGTTAAGATTCAGGGTACCTGTGAAAGAGAACTAGAGTAATCAAAATCTTAATTCTGTAGTTGTATAAACATTGTATGTGAACTGAACGGATAAGGAAATATCCTGTGTCACTTCCCTTTTTCTACCTTTATGGTGAAAATTTGAAATCTAGCCATGATGAGGCATTCTGTGTTTTATTATTAGAGTAAAAGTGTACACTTGAATAATAATTGTGTTACTATTGTAACTGATTGTTGTGTAACTGAGATAGCTTACTTCTCAGGACTACAGCCTTGTGACTATTATTCATGAACTGAAAAACAGAATGTTTTTTAAATAGTCATGTGATAATCTGTTAAACATCTGCCTTTACTGCTTGTAGATAACTTATGTTATCTCTGCAAGTGCAGCTTCTAACTCAAAAGAGAGCAGCTGTCAATAAGAAACTGAAGAGCATGAAACATGGAGGACATCAAAAAGCAATCCTTAGCATGAAAGAGGAGCAAAAAAAGCCCAGGAGAGAGCCCTTCAGGAAGGCAGTAACTTATTGGCATAATTAGAGAGATATTGAGGGGAGGGATGCGAGAGCAAAAGGTAATGGCAGACGTGGCTGGGAGAAGAAAAGAGGTTATAAAATGAATGTATGAGGTTTTGTCTGTAAGTACTCAAAAAAATGATTTCTGCTCTAAAGTTTAAATTGTACTATAAAGCACCTTGAGGAAAAAAAAAATTGAAGTTTGACTTTCTATTCTTAGAGTCTTAGCTTCATTACATATGTGATACACACATGTTATTTCCTTCTATTTTCTTATTAGGCACCATTATTTCCATCATAGATTTCCTAGTTGCCAGTGTATCACCTGTTCATACTGAAAATGAAATTTTTTATTTCAATTTACTCATGTATTAAATACTTTCAGAACTACTTATTTTTAGTTTTTCATTGACTCTTTTTTAACATTTATTTTTTGGGTTTTGTTTTGGTTTTGGTTTTAATACATCTTACCTAACTTCTGTCCTTCACTTTCTTGATGTACGAAAAATGTTTTGATTTTTCTCAGGAAACACCAGTAAGAAAATCTTCCTGTAAGCTTTCAACCAGGGACTGACTTTTTTGGTCTAATTTCAAAGTGCCAAGAGACCAAGTTGCAAAGACGTAAGATCCTCCCCTATAGATATGTCCATCCATCACTTCAAGTATTTGAGGTACATTCACTCTTTTATAATTTTCTTTCTTTTATGATTAATTTATGATTTATACTTTGTCAAAATGACCTCTCTTTCAAATTAAACCCGTTTTGACTATAATAGATGAAATAAAAACCTATTCTGTGACTACTTTTGAAATATTTCTGTAATAATAAAATTTGTTAAACTTGTCTTCCTTTAAAAATAAAAATGGCAAAAACTTTCTAAGAGGTGTTTAAAATAGATGTGTTTTAATGAGACAACTTTTATTACAGTAGCCCTCTGAACAGGACAAATGATATGAAAAGCACAAGATAATGCTCTTAGCATGGCCCTGGAGTTGTAAATATGTGAAGCAAGGAAGAAATTTTGTTAACAGTAACTGAGACTAATTTTGTAAAGTACGGAGAGGAATATGTTCTCCTAATAATTTCTAATAATCATGAAGCTTTAGGAGTATGGTTTCTCTGCGTCTTGTTGATGTATTTAAATGTATTTCTTTGAAGTAAAGTCTTCTTTCTGGAGTACAATGTAGCCAGGCATGAGTCTGTATTTGAGAACCAGATTGTTTTGTGCTGACCCCTCAGGGTGTAAGCTGGGTGTTAAAGAAGCCTGTCAGGTGATAACTTCCTTCCAGGAAGTCATTAATACCTTCACACCCAGCCTGAGGGGTCATGTCTTCCAATGGAACCTCAATGATTCCAAAAATACCTCACGACTCACAGAGTCAGATCACCCATTGTGGAACTTCCCACCCTGGGGGATGTACTGGGCAGTCCCATCTGGACCTGAAGGGATATAATCTTGGGGTTTGAAGACCTTGGGGACCACTTGTCAGATCCAGAGGAGGACCAGAACCTTGACAGGACTGTGACCACCCCTCTCAACCAGACTGTGACCGTCATCTGCACTGACAGGTATTTTCCCTTCCTCTTACTTTGAACTCAGGGGAACCACATGGGTCTCAGCACAAGGGCCTTTGTGTTTGTGCCCCAGGGTGCTGAGTTATACTTCTGGGCTTTGTGGGTTAAAATCAATTTCTCTTTGTGTCATTGCATTTATTGTAATATTTTTTATTAAATTTTAATTCTGGTTTATAATCTCTCTTGAGTTGGGTTCATTTCTCCTGCTGGTTTACCTTTAAACCAGCACACAGAGTCAACCTTGAATCAAGTAGTCTCAGTGTTCTACTATCTATCTACTTTACTGAGAGCTCTAAATGCCATTGTTGAAAACAAGGCGGACAGAGGACAAAGACCAGATGGATGGCTTTTTACCATGTCTTCGTTCAAGTAATACACATTTACATTGTATATACTATATTGTATATAGTGTGTTTTGTATACAGACAATATTCACACCAGTAGTTGGAAATTGCCAAGTCCATAGTGATGGAAGTGGAAACAAACCCAGTATCTGTATTTCCTAAAAAGAAGTTTAGTTCATCAGGACATTTTGACTCCTTCAGTGAAAAAGGCTGCCAAACCCAGTCCAGACTTGCAAAAGAAGTATGTTACCAATCCATCTGTTTGAATGTGAAGGTTTTGAAATGGCATACATATTAGTTTAAATATGCAGACAACTAAAAAATTTGTTTTGTTTCTTATAAATATACTTGATGGGCATGGAACTAGTACCAGTAAATCTTTTCTATTCAGTTACAAGGAAATGTGAATAGAAAAAGGAATATATAAGAGGACAAGCTGTTCTGAATGTTGGTATGCTCTTGATTTTTATAGCCATTTGAAAATGAATCTGGTATGGTTTATTACAAAGCAGTGATAGAGCTGTATTTGAGTTAGCAGGTGATATCTTTTGCTTGCTGTTATGCTGTTATAGCTGAGCAGTATTAAAAATGAACATAAAAGAGAGGGCTTCCCAAAAATCTTAATACAAAGAAGTGTATGCTATGTATTCTGCAATTGTGTGGAGGAAGATTCATTAATTACATATTTTTATCATCTGCCTGCTCAAGTAAATTACATTATAATGGTAATATTATATATTTCTATAGTATTGTTACCAATGCAGAACTGAAAACTCAGAAAAATGTTCACCCAGCCTTGTCTAAGGAGAAAAATTTCTAAGTGTTATATTCATACCAAAAAGATCCCAATAGAACTCTTGTGTGTCCAAGAGCTTTTTAATTCTTCTTTAGACTTTTTAAAATATATATATTTATTTTCTTTTCATTTCAATAATTGAGGTTCTGTCTCTGTGCTGATACTGGAGTCAAATAGGTCTTGTGTTTCATAACTGTTCCATTATGAGTTTGTCAAGGAATATTTCAGGATATGCAAAAGTTAGCCCTCAGTCTCTTTAACCCTAGTGTTGTGTCACTGTGGATTTAGGTGTTTGTGTACTAAGGACTGAAGACTCAGCTTCACTATAGCACAAAGAGTGGATGGAACAGATACAGGAAAAGTATTATTACATGTTTTCAAAAGACATACTGTACAAGTGACAACAGATAAGGTCAGAACATGGAGACATATGTGGGCTCTGATTGTGTTATGTCACACAATATTGGCTTGCAGCTATGAGGTCTTGGTTACTTCTGACTTGCACTTTGTATAAAAATAAATCCATGCAGTAAAATAAAAAGCCTCTAAATGCAGTAGTGATTTCCTGTATACAATGAAATAAACAACAAAACCAATGAAAAACAAAATAGAAAGTAGTTTTTCTACATGAGAGTCCTGAAACTGTAGGGAAAATTAAAACAATAAATTTAATTCTTAATAAGAATTTCACAACTTATAAATTTATCAGGTGTTGTCTGGAAACTTAAGGATAGCAGCAACAAAAAGATATCCAGCTGAGGATAAGGCGTGATCGATTATATATATGGATTTTATAGATATGAACCTTCTTATAGATGAGGATTTTTTATATACAAACCATGAATTGCCTCTTAAAAACTCTTTTGTCTAGTGTTTGGTGGCTTATCAGTTTCATTACAGACTCATCTAATTTGTATGTGTTCAAAGGGATTTTTGCAGTTGCAGCTCATGAATGTTTCCCACAGTGTGGAAACCTTACTGAGATGCTTTTGCCCTTGACTGCTTTCCTGCTGCTTTGTCAGTATTCCTCATTGTGCTGATACATCTGAGATACCAAGCTGTGCTCTTTAGATACATGAAACTCAGCTTCAAGTGTAGATCTTCCTGGCAACAGAACTAGTAATACGGAGCTTGTGGACTGAAGTACCTTATAGTTTTCTAAGCAAGGCTTAAAAACAGGGAATCCACTTTTTTCCCCCTGATTAAAAATAGCAAGAAAATAGCAGAGAAGGATGAGCTGGAGCATGAAATAGTCAAACAAATTTTATTGACTGTATTGGTCTGCTAGTCAGCTTTGATTAATAAGATCTTCTGTGCTGCTGAAATGCATGAATCTGTTTACTCTCTGTTAAAGAACAAAATCCAGCACCAAAAACTAACCAGTTGTTACGTCTTTGTTGAAGAACATTAAAATCAAAATCTTTGAAATTGTTGGTGCCCTTGTGTTCTATATTGGGCTCTTACACTTTGACATAATGGCAGGGAAAGACTAATCATAAGAAATAATTGAAAAATATGGCAGTCAAAGATAATTTACAGCTTGTTCTGCTTGTAGTTAACACTCTTACATCCTTAAGTGCCCACACTTACTTGAGAGTTTAAGTTTCAACTGAAAGGGGGAAATATGGTGAAAATTATATTTTTTTCTATAAGTGAATATAGAAAACTACCTACCATATCACATTTAATTTTATGATCTAAAAATATTTGATGAATCCATGAAAATACCTTCAGAAAAAGAGCAGTGTTCTCATAAAAGTCTACTCAAAATAATCTTTTTCTTAGCTATATTATTCCTGTTCTTCCTGATATATTTTATATTATAAAGACAACGACTTTCTTCTAGAAGGTGCTAAGTGGAATTAAATAAGATAACACTTAGCTTTATGTTTGTGTTCAGGCCTTAAGTCATGAAACATGGAGGATAGGAGCCTTTAATTTATAGCACAAAATGAAAGACAATAAACAAGTTTTTTGCTCTAGTAGTCTCTCACTGCACCTGACTTTGCACTGTATAAATATTTATATGATTGCTTTCTCTGTCACTGGTTGGTTTCAGAACATACTGCTGTGAAAGTATGACGGAAAGCTACTTTGACTTCTAATAGGGAAAATTTATTTTTAACCAGTTTTTGTTTCTTTCTTTAGCTGTGGACACATGCCTTTGAGGGAATATTCATGGCTGATGTCCAGCTTGCCTACCTCTAAGCAGCATAGGAAAGGAGTAAAAATGGATCTAAAGATTCTGCACAGCATAGGAGTGAACAGTTATCAAAGACATTATCATACATATTCAAGCTTAACTGTGGTCTGTCACTCAATACACAAGAAGAAATGCTGTCATGCTCATAGAAGGCCTTTTAATATGTATGTCCTTTCTTCAATATTAGTCTATAGCAGATCTTTTAGAGGAAAGTGAAGCTGTTGTTATGAATTGTTAGGAATTTATTTGCCCACTAGGAAAAATATTACTACCTCCCTTTTATGACTTAGAAGTTGTGTTTGGGAAAAAAAAAATTACTTTTTTGTTTGGTTGGGTTTTTCTTTAATTTGAAAAGCTGGGTGAAATTACAGATTGCATCTTTTAAGGTCTCAGCAATTTTTGATTGTTTTAAGACAAGCATTTCTATACCTAAGACTGAAAACCTTGCCTGTGTCCTGGCAAAAAGTCATATTATCTTGAAGGAACACCAGGTACCTTGCATGTTGATGCAAAGTCTCTCCAGCATCTATCTGTGGAGAAGCAGCGGTAAGATTTCTCCTATCTTTCTAATCAACAAGAATATTCCATCAGAAAAGTGTAAAGCAACGTCAGGTATGCTATACGCATGAACCTGTTACAACTTCTTGCTTATATCAATAGAAGTTAATAGTGCTCTAGTAGTACTAAAAGGAGGCATCTTTTCTACTGTAAATATTAAATATTTGATACTGTTCATCTCATCAGTGCTGAGGTACTGGCAAAAAGTAGAATCAGCTCAGTATGAGAAGGTTCATAGAAGACTGCCACAGCATCACAGATATGAAAAAAAATCTGCCATCAGAAAATTGTAGGTTTAATTTAAAAAATGACAGCTTATGTTCACCAGATTTAATTATATTGAGTGGCAAATAAACATGATGAACAAGACCTGTACCAGAACTGCTAATTTTTCTTCAAAATTTTATAAACCTCTATCCAGAAGTTTTCATAGTTAAGTGTTTTTCCATGTGAGCTTTCCTCTTTAATATATTTATGACTGAGTTTTCACTACAACTGAGTACCAGTTTTTCTATATCTTTCTAACATTGCACATCACCTGACTTGCCACTATGTATATGCACTTGTGATGGCAGTGAAAGACAGTTGGGTCTTCCTGCCTGTGTCTGTTCCCTGCCCCACTTCCACAGTCTCTGATGGGCAATGAGGTTTTAACAGAGCCATTGAGGCAAAAGAGAAAATTACTGGAGTGCAAGCCAAGTCACAGGCTTATATGACACCTAGATGTTTGCTTATTGACACACCTATGACTTAGGCAAAGCGGGTTGTCTCTTCCCCATTATTGTATTACATGAATGAACATAAGTTTAATAATGAGCTGGATAATCTAACCCAGCTTGAGGAATACTTCATTTTATCTCCTGAGACTCATTTTTTATGCAAAGAGTGTTCAATGCTGAAGAAGAAATTAACTTTAAAAATGCAGTTAGTATCTTCTTGCTTAGAAGATCCCTCCAAGGCAAAATGCTTGTCCTTTTATACTTGGCAGGGATTTTGCTTTTGACTTCTATGAGTCCCAGGTTTACATGTAATTTAGCCAAACAGAACTATTTTTATATACATTTCCCTAAAGGCACCATTGACATTTTCCAAACTTCTGTGAGTTAATTTAATTTATATACTTATAGCAGTTGTTTACAGAAAAAAAAAAAAAAAACAAAATCAAAAACCAAACAACCCACAAATCTAATCTACTCTGTCCTTGTAAATACTGTCTTCTGCTACACTAAAATGTCAATTATGTTACTAATACAATGTATTTCACTTGACATTAGTGGTCCTTTTTATGCTCTCAAAACAGTGACTAAATGCTGAACTTCTGTACTTAAAGGGAAACTTGATGGATAGGTATGAAGTTGCTTCCCGCAAAATTACTTTTGTGAAGTGTACAGTTGCAAACTGCTGATGAATCATTTGCTGACCTTCTTGTGCTTCCCTAGGTTTACAAAATTTCCGTTTTTGTTTTTTTTGACTGACATCTGCCTGATTATAACCTACTTTCAGGTACTTGCAGAGAGGGATAAGGTCTTCCCTGAGCCTCTTTTTCTGCAGGCTAAAGAACACCAGTTCTCTTTGCTGCTCCTCATAGAACTTAGTCTCTACACCCACCACCACCTTCACTGCTATTCTCTGGACATGCTGCAGCACCTTGATGTCTTTCTTATAGTGAGGAAACCAAAACTGGACACAGTACTCAAGGTTATGCCTCACCAGGGCTGAGTACAGGGGGATAATCACTTGATGACCTCACTGTTGCTGATACAGCCTAGGATGTCACTGGCCTTCTCACTCACGTGGGCACATGGCTGGCTCATGTTCAGCTGCTGTCAACCAGGACCCCCAGGTCCTTTTCTGAGGTGCAGCTTTCCAGTCACTCTGTCTCACACCTGTAGCACTGCACAGGGTTGTTGTTACCCAAGTGCAGGACCCAGCACTCCATCTTGTTGACCTCACATAATTGACCTCAGCCCATCAAACCAGCCTGTCTGGATTTACTCTGTAGAGCCTTCCTAACTTCCAGTGGATCAGCACTCTCACCCAAGATGGTGTCATCTGCAAACTGACTGAGGGTACGCTTGATCCCCTTGTCTACAGGACTGGTGCCAATACTGAGCCCTGGGGAACATCACTTGCAACAGGCTGTCTGCTGGGCCTGGTCATCCAGCCATTTTTCTACCCAGTGAAGAGAACACCCTTTCAGCTGCGAGCAGCTCGTCTCTCCAGCAGAATGCTGTGGGAAATGGCATCAAAGGATTTTCTAAAGGCAACATCCACAGCCTTTCCCACATCCATTAAGTGGATCACCTTGTCATAGAAGATTATAAGGCTGGTGAAGCAGGACCTATCTTTCCTAAGTTCATGCTGGCTGGGCTTCATCCCCTGGTTGTTCTGTATATGTCATGTGGTTCCACTGAGGATGATCTGCTTCAGAACCTTCTGAAGCACTGAGGTCAGACTGACAGGGCTGTAGTTAGCTGGATCCTCTTTCTGATCCCTCTTGTAGATGGACATCACATTGGCCAACCTCCAGTTGCCTTGGACCTTCCCAATTACCCAGGACTGCCGAGAAATGATGGAAAGTGGTTCAGTGGGCTCTCCTGCCAGCTCCCTCCATACTTTTGGATGGATCACATCTGGTGTCATAGACTTGTACATGTCTTAATGGTGTAGCAGGTTGCTAAACAGCTTCCCTGTGTTTTTGACAATGGAGTTTAGGCTGACTTAACCTCAGCAACACCTCCAAGCTAGAGGAACTATTATATTCATTATTTTTCAGTTACACTTGCAGAGCCTCATACCTATTATACAAGGCTCCCCAGTAAGGTGGAATGCTTACTCGTAGAGGAGATGCACCTGCTGCAACAGAAAGGAACATTTTGCCATTGCCCCCTATTCCATAAGTCAGAGAGGGCACCTGTCCCAGGGAAGCTAGGATGTGATTTCAGTAGTCTATCCCTCTGTTGGACTGCATTCATCTTCATATTCATGGTGATTTGCTAATCATGGAATATCTTTACAGTCACTGGAAAGGTACTCATGAGGATCTCTGAGTTCAATCTTTAACTCCACAACGGACCCTAGAGGGGTTTCCTGACCACTGCAGCCTTAGTCATCGGATATCAGTACAAATTTACACTGCCATGCAAAGAGAAGAATTAAACTTCTTTTGCATTGGATACTTCAGAAAACACTTAAAATATAAAAATTTGTAATTATTTTTAAAGATCCTAAGATCCTATAGCAATCTGTTTCATCATAAAATTTCCCTACAACAAATCCATACTGGTCAGCCTTTTGACTCTTACATCCTAGCATTAGGTATGACACTGAAAGTGAGGAAAAGCCTTTTTTTTCTTTTTGCTATATGAGAGACTTGTCACTTGGTCCAAGGCTGAGATAGCATCTGCCTAAAAAAAATTTTGCCTTTAAGCAAAAGGTGGGGATGTAAATGTATCTATTGCTATGGCAAACTGCATGTCATGGGAGAGTACTTCTGGAGTAATTATCATTGGATAGTTGAAAAGTAATTCCTAAGCACTCATTTCTTTGTTAGAGAGTAGCATCTATAAGATTCAGGGTCTGAGAGGGTCAGTTGATAAAGAGCAGCTTTTGGGGCAATATAGTTAGCAAAACAGACTGAAATATTTTTCAGAATGAAATAATTTTCTTATAAAAAGACAGAAGTGTGCATATTGATAAAAAAATTCTTAACCACAAAAAACTTAAGGGTAAAGTCAAGAAAAAAGCAGATACATATTATAATAGGAAAACATACATTGTGGCACCTCCAAAGTGACATATGTAGAATTTCTGTGGCCTGGGACTTTATAGCTATGACTGGTTCAACAAAGTACTCATTGCTGCAAAGAAGCTAGCAATCATAATCATTGTGATGGTCTTAACTGCCTGGAACCCATCTCTTAACAAAGAACAACTAGGTTCATTTCAATAAACTGATGATAGTAGCAAGAAAAAGGAGGCTGACTTGGAGGGTGAAGGAGATGACTATATTGTTAATATTATTCATCACTTAAAAATATTTCAGACATGGCAATAAACTAGCTTAAAATCAGCACCCAAAACACTAACTTTGGAAAAAGATTAATGAGATGAATGTACTCACATAGGGAAGTTGCCTTGAAGATTGAAAACCATTGTTGTGCAATAGTTGTCCAGTATGTCACATAACCAAAAAGAGTTCCTTTTTCTTTTTTTTTTTTCCTTTAATCCCCTTTTTATATACAGGAGACTGGGTCATACTGGGAAGTGAAGATCTCAATAACCAAACTGTCTTTTAATTTCTGCAGGATTTGTCACTTCCAACTGTTTGGTATTCTCTTGGAGGCACTGCTTTTGAATCCACTAGGAATTCTTCAGTGGATGTTTCTTCTCTGACACAACCTCCTTCTTTTCCAGCTGTCTCATTCCTTTTCATTATCTTGCTATAAGGATTGAGATGGAAAAAAACATGGGTAGAAAAATCAGGCTGTAAAAGCCTCTTAATTGGCTCACCTAAGAAACATGTAAAATAATATTCAGTTAACATTAGTCAATAGTGGAAGTTTTGCATATTTTTCCAAGGTACAATGACTCCAAGAAAGAACTTTGAATAGGCATTTACAGGTAATTAATTATACAAGAAATAATATACATAAAAAGCAAATACTGTTACACCAGTCATACTAAACCAATTAAACCAAACCACAAAACTGAAATAATTCTGATGCTCATACCTAATACATAAAGCTGGTCATTAAAACAAGAGTAATAACTTTCATTTGACCAGGTCTGGTACAGATACAGTGATGGCATGGTGAAACAGATTAAACACTTGTTTACTGCCCATATTCGTTGTCAGACTTATGTTAGAGTATGGAACACTACTCTGTTTTTTGTGGTGAAATGAGGCTCATTGTCAGTAGCGTAGACATCCCACACACCCTTTTGTTACCAAAATTGATCTTTTGACACTCCTCACCCACCCCTTGGAAAACATTGCTAATTCTTGAAAATAAAAGTTTGCATTTCGGGGTGAGTAGTTTAGCACAAGCATGATTTTGAATTTTTTTTCATGCTCTGACAAGTATTTTCTTACTCTAATGGAGTATTTTCTTGCTCAAGCTGTCAGACTCTGCATATTGGTTGAGGGTCTACATTTACATTGTGGTGGTGGACCTTTACCTACCTCAAAGAAAGTCTCCAGTAAAATAACTTATGGATCTCATGATCTCTTCTTGTCACTATGAGATTAAAAAAATGTATCAGGGTGAATTAAATATCTCCTTCCTTAAGTAACCTCTTTCATAATAAAAGTGTAGAATGAAATAAGAAAATTATTCATGTATCTTTATCTAGCAGTGGTTTAACTATTCCTGTATCAAAAGCAGATACCAATCTTCTCTACAAAGGTATTTTAGAAGAGAAGAATACTTCTTTTCAGATTATCAGACTATAAAGATTCTATTTAAGGATTATACCACAAAAGGACCTATGAGATCAGAAGGGCTTTGGAAACAAAACAAGAAAAAAAATATTTCAAATCCTAGTCAATGTATTCTAAAATATCTTGTCACAATATCAAAAGTAAAAAACCTTCAAGTTGAGGAAAACACATATATAGATGGAAACATGCACCCTTTCATAAGTAAGCAAGGCAAGCAATCTCATGAAGGTGATGAGAAAATGAATGGATGACAGTCATAGATACTTTAAGTTGTGTTAGCCATGACAGAAATTTGTTTTTCTCTTTTCAGAAGAAAACAAAATAAATGTTCAGAAACAAACAAGAAGCAACATACTCTGATCCCATCAGTCAACTTTATCTTCCTGTTTGTATTCCTGTTCATTTCTACCAGCAAGCCACTAATAACAGCAATCAAAAGCTAAGAAGCTAAGAAGAGCATCAAGAAAAAGCAGCCTTCCACTTCAGTGACACAGCGATGAATTTTGCAATATTGGTGATAGCAAACAAGATTAATGTTTTCACTAACATAACTTTTCTTTGATACAGAATTGCTTATAGTATACTGTTGTCTTATCCTGTTAGTAAACCACCTCAGATTTAGTTTTGTGGAAAGGCTTATGCTAAACTTGGCTAACAGAGAAATCACAAGATTCATTTGAATTCAGCAGTCTTAATGATTATTTCTGTGCCAAGACTTGTCTTATAAATATCCCTTCTGAGAAAGTAGGGTGGACCATATGTCTTAGCCTGAAAGACTTAAAAATTATACTGCTGATTGTGAGCCTCTATCAGCTTTGGAAATAAGGTTCTTTAAGTTTTTAAAAGCAAGTCTACATCAAAAAAAGTAAGATCTACTGAAGGCTTCCACACAAGAAGATATTAGAAATATTACAAGTAAAGCAATTGTGATGTGTCCAGGACCTTCATTGATTTTCTTTTCTTCGTTAATAAGCATAAAGTCATGATTAATGACCACTTGTGTTTATATTTCTGTGTTTTTTCTTTTAATCACATTGTCTGCTAAAGCATGATAGAGATCTTCATTTAGCTTGTGCTTAAGTTGCACAAGTCATTCCCTGCATCATTTAAATGTGACTTTCAATGTTTGCCTTCATTTACAATTGATAGCTCTAGTTACTGCTATTAATCTTCTGACCTATGATCTTTAACCGGTTACAAATAAAAAGTACATTTCATGCTTTCACACTGGATGCTAAACGTTGGATTCTGCAGGTGATTGCACTTGCATAAGAATAGCATTTTGATAAATTATCAGGCTCAATACTAGTATAGCTGAATTTAAAAATAAGATGAAAGTTACACTGGTGACTTCATGTGCTGTGACAAGCACAGCATCTTCTAATACTAGAAGTATGCAATTGAGTTACTAATTGGTATTGACCCAAAAGATGTTTGGGAATTGTTGCCTGTTTTAAGTGCCTATTTTAGGCACTCATGCAAAATATAAAGTTGATGTCACTCATTTTCTCAATGCTTTTGCAGGCTATGTACAGTTTACTGAATGCTCAAATGTCATAAAATAAAAGAAACACTACATTATTTGTTCTACTGTTAAAACTTACTGAGCAGTAGGGTTTGTGCATGTTATTGCAGCCACATCCAAGAAAGCAGTGCACCCTTCTCTAAAGGACTCAGAGATACAGGAAAACTAGAATGCAACCAATTCAGCAAACTAGATGATAATAAATTTGCTTTTAAATATATGTAAGTAGTTTTAATATCTCTGCCCCCATTAATAGTTTGTTTTCTGGTCAGGTGCAATATTGATTGTTCTGCACTGAAGCTACTTTTCCCCCATTAGCTTTCCAAACTTTTCTTGCCTCAATTTTCTTCAGATATGAAACCTTAGCATGATTGTGTGAGACTTGTTGCTTAGCAACAGTCCTATTCCTAAAATGATAATGGCTGAGCACTCCATATCATCTTCTTATGAAAAAGTCACATATTTGTCCCTTGTTCCACATTGTTTCAAATCCCCTCTTCAGTTAATAATAATTAAACTCCACAATTATTAATTATTTCACAGTTTATATTATGCTGCCACATGCAACTTACATGCTATTTAAAATTGGTGCATCTGTATTTGTCTGTGTGAAAACAATTATTTATGTTTTATTTCCCTACAGAGCAGGAAAAAGTACCTGAAATGTTGCTGACAGCTAGCAAAATTAATGGAGGGATGGGAGAAGGGAAGAGAGAAGAGGAAGATTTTTGAGGAGACGAAAACCCATCCCAACTCAGAAATAATCTTATCCTTCAAATTTTTGGGACTTCTATGAATAATAGGTTCCTGGCACCTTAAGTTCTACAGACATAAAGAGTGCAGAGGCTTGTGAAAAAGAATTAACTTTTAATCTGAGAAGAGCTAGCATTGTTGTTTGGGTGTTTTGGGGGGGGATGGGGGTTGTGGTTTTGGTTTTTTTGTTTGGTTTTTGTTTGTTTGGTTGGTTTTTTGGTGTGTATTTTTGGTGTTTGGTTTGGTTTGTTGTTGGGATTTTTTTTAAGAGTCAGTGACTCATTCTTAAGGAATCTTTATCTCTCTTTAAACATAAAACTGAGTCAATTTGCATTCCTGCTATAACTGGCCACAAGTTGAAATTCTTCTATTTTAACAAAATTAATGTGCCACTTAAGGGATGAGTGTACATACTATACAGAACAGATGACAGGTCCTACAGGAGAATCATTTGAACAGTGAGAGAATATGAAGGACAAGAAAAATAAACAGACATGGAGCAGTGCTGTTTTTTAACCTCAGCTGGCAACTAAGCACCACACAGCTGCTTCCTCACTCCAGTGGGACTGGGGAGAGAATCAGAATAGTAAAAGTAAAAAAACTCAAGTATTGAGATAAAGACAGTTTAATAGGCAAAACAAAATCTGTGTGCAGAAGGAAAACAAAATAAGGAATTCAGTTACCACTTCCCATGGGCAGGCAGGTCTTCAGCCATCCCCAGGAAAGCCATGTTTCTTTGCACCTAATAGTTACTTGGGAAGGCAAACACCATCACCCTTTCTCTGTCTTCCCCAGTTTTGTATGCTGAACATAAGTCATGGTACAGAATATCCCTTGCACCCATTGTTCAGCTACCCTGTCTCCAGACCTTTACCAGCTTCTCAGCAATATAAAGCTGGTGGAACACAAAGGGATGTGTGTTCACAGATATGGTGTTTGTCTGCCCAAGTTACCATTAGGTGTGATGGAATTCTGCTTTCCTGAAGATAGCTGAACACCTGCCTGCCCGCAGGAAACAGTGAATCAAATGCTTTTTTGATTTCTTTGTATGCAGAGCTTTTCTTTGCCAATTAAACTATATGTATCTCAACCCATGTTATTTCTTACCTTTACTGTTCTTATTCTCTCTGTCACCATGCTGGGGCAGAGTGAGTGAGTGGCTGTGTGTGGCTTTTGCTGGCTGGGGTTAAACCATAACAGAAACACAGGATAAGAAGCAGCTTTTCTGCAGATGATCCTCCACCAGAAATTTACTGTTTTTAAGTAAGGAAAAATTGGTCCCAATGACTATATTTTGCCAAATCCTTTTTAATTAGCCCTTTGTTTAGGTGTTATTCAGTGAATTGAGGAGAAGGTCTTTTTGTGGAGGATTTTTTCTACTATGTCAAGGAGGATGGAATTACCAGTGTGCTATAGACGTGGCACTTACGATCATGCTGAGGTTTGCATTTTAGCTCAGAAGGCACAGGTGGTATTCTTGATTGTTATCCCACCTTACATCCTTGCTATCTACTATTTACTGAGATGCCAAAAGAAGGAAAGGTGTCTGGAGGGAAGATCTACTCATCATCTTTGGGGCTTCTGTAAAAGGTCCAAGGTCATAGTAATCTTTCTATCATCCCGGCTTTCCAGCTAAATATGAGTGCACTCCATCTTGCAATCATGATATACATAGCTGACACAGTCAAGTTATGTACAAAGTGGAAGGAGTTTAGTGTTCACTTAATCTCTTCACATGGCCTACACTTTTATGGACAGGGCATTTGAACCAAGAGACCAGAAAATACGGAACCTCAGTCATGACACAGAAAGGTATTTTCAAACCATCTAAGGTGGGAGAAATACAAATACTGAATTCCCATGATAGTGGCTTGAATGCTTACTAGGTATCTGAAAGCCTTAATAGTGTTCTTGCCTACAAAACAATGGTATCCTGGAACATGAGGACAATTTCCTATCATGGTAGTACAGTTCAGGGTGATCTACCCTTTTCTACCTCACATAAATATTTATTAATCACCTCAACTGTTATTCTTTGGTCCTCTTCTGGATAGGTTTAGGAAAGGCAGATTGTTGTAGTTTGGAATTTTTGTGTAAATTCTCTCCCCTGTCACTGACTACCCATGCCATTAGGGAACAAAGGAAGCAGTTAACTGCTACCATCTTCTTCTTGATCGGTTGGGTGGGGACAGGTTGTCTCTTTTGTTTCTGGGGGCATTTTTACTTCTTTCCACTTTTAGCTCGGCTGAACACAGGAGTGGTGTGTGTGTGCAGCTGGGGGGGCAGAAGCCGTTTCTCCTGCTCCTCGTGGCTGCTGCTCCTGGCTACAACTGTGGAATACACCAGCCTTTTCTCTTTGCCACGGCCGT
>JAOXXN010000364.1:41339198-41351028 GCA_026770055.1 Myrmophylax atrothorax
GTTCTAATATGAAGGGAAAACACCATGTACAAGCTTCTTCCAAAGCATACGACTTTCTGGGTGTAGATGATGATATCTATATAGATGGATATCGTATAATGAAGTAAAAAAAAAGAGGTAATTGACAAAAGAAATCCTGAGGCCAAAATAAAATATTTAAGAAATAATCCGTCCAGCAGAGGGCCTAAATGAATTTGAACTTTCCTAGTCCATATAGAGGAAGAAAAGGAATAACTTTTCTTTGGCAGATGAAAAATGCATTTATTAAGTGAATAAAGTTGAATTGACAGTATCCAGGCACATAAAAGCTGATAAAGGGCTCCCTGAAGCCTTCTTTGGGGAACAACTCCAGCTTTCTCAGCTTGTCTTCATAAGAGGGCTGCTCCAGCTATCTGATCATCTTCATTGCCCTGTTCTGGACTTGTTCCAATAGGTCCATTTCCTTCTTATGTTGGAGGCTCCAGAACTGGATGCAGTACTCCAGGTGGGGTCTCATTAGAATGGAATAGAGGGGCAAAATCAACTCCCTTGACCTACTGGATGTACTTCTTTTGATGCATTCCAGGATTCATTGCCAGCTTATTTCCAGATTTTCATCGACCAACACCCCTAGTCCTTCTCCTTAGAGTTGTGCTCATTCCATTCTCTGTGTTTGTGCTTGGGTTGACCTGACTCTGGTGCAGAACCCTGCACTTGGCCTGAACTTCATGAGTTTTGCAGAGGCCCACTCAAGCCTGTTCAGGTCCTCCTGGAGGGCATCCCTTCCCTCCAACACATCAAATGCACCACATCGTCTGGTGTCATCACTGAACTTGCTGACAGTGCATTTGATCACCATCCAGGTCACTGACAAAGTTGTTAGGCAGTGCTGGTCCCAGTACTGAACTGTGAGAAACATCACTTGTCACTGGTCTTCACTTGGACGTTGAACTATTGACCAAAACACTTTGAGTGCAACCATCCAGGCAATTCCTTATCCACCTAGTGGTCCATCCATCAAATTCATGTCTTTCTACCTTAGAGGCAAGGATGCTGGACAGTACAAAATGCTTTGCACAATTCCAGGTAGATTATGTTTGTTTCACTTTCATTATTCACCAAAGCTCTAACCCCAACATAGAAGGCCACCAAACTTGTCATTCATTATTTGCCCTTCATGAAACCATGCTAATGGTCACTAATCACTTCCTTATTTACTGTTTGCTTCAGTATTATTTCCAGGAGTGGCTACTCCATGATCTTGCCAGGTACTGAGGTGAGATTGTGTTTTATGTTGTGTTTCTGGTTAGTAGTTTTCTGTTGATAGTTAAGTCTGTTGTGGGGGATAAACTGCTAAAGTTCTGTGTTGAAATTTAAGTTTGGTGTGCTTGTCTTTAGAGTGTGTTTCCTGCTGGTTTCTTTTGGATTTTTTTATCATTGATTAAATACAATCATGCAGCTATATGTTAGCACTGGCAATGGGAAACCCACAATAACTGTCACATACTTGTATTAATGAAAGTTATTTCAGGAGCTGCTATAGAGAAAGTACTTTCTTGGTATTAAGTGTGGTCTCACAGCAGAGTGTCAAAGACCCTTTCAGCCTGTGTTCTTCCCAGTGTCAGGCAGGCAGTTCAGGGTTCATAAGACTTTGGTTGTTCTGGAGATGTTTACAGCTAATAGCTTTATATTAATACAGAGGTGACAAGAAATCTTTGCATTTCTGCCACTCCTTTTCATGTGACATGAGGATTAGGAATCCTAGTGACTGAGATTTCTGCAAAAAAAGATCAAATAGGATGTCTTAGATAGATTTGAGAACACACCCCTGTTTACTGGATGTGTAGATTTTGTTGTTCTCATTTAGAATATTAATACTTCTTTTATAAGGATTTAAAATTTATAAGGATTTTTAAAATTTAAACTGTTTAAATTTGGTAAGCTGTCTTCCATTTGAGAGAAAAAAGGTAATATATTAAGGAAGTAGAAGCAAGAGAATAACCGGGGTTTAACGCGTGAGAATTTTTAAAATTAAATTACAGAAATGTATTTCATCAAGGAAAAAATATAACTCCATGTTAAGAGTTTGTGATAAAAGGCAGTACTACAGTATCACTTTTCTCTTTGTCCACTGAGGATTTTGGGGCTAGGAAAGAAAGACAGAAAAAGAAGAAAAATGTTGAAAAATTTTGGCATCTCATCATAGTACAATGTACCTGTACTGCCAGTTGGAAGGTGTGTCACTTCTACGTAGAAGTCTTATTTGGAGAATGCAGGATGCATGCAAAGATATTTATGCATAGAAAAACAACTTAGCTGGTGAAGAGTCTGGAACACATGTCTCGTGAGAGCTGTTAAGGGAGCTGTAGTTGTTTTCCCTGGAGAAAAGGAGACTGCAGGGATATCTTACTCATCTCTACAGCTACCTGAAAGGACATTGTAGCAAGGTGATTATTGGTCTTTTTTCCCCAAGTAACAAATTTTGGGACAAGAGGAACCAGGCTCATGGAAGTTAAAGTTGGATATCAGGAAAAATTTCTTTATTGAAAAAATGGTCAGGCATTGAAACAGGCTGTCTAGGGAAGTGGTTTAAATACCTCGTGATATTTAAAAGACATGCTGATTTGGTGCTGGGGAACATGGTTTGGTAGTGATCTTGGAACAGTTAGGTTAATGGTTGGATACTCAGGGTCTTTTCCAACATAAATGATTCTATGAATAATAGCATTTTGGCTCATGGAGTTAACAAAAATAGGTAAAGCACCACAATGTCACAGGAATAGTTGAATCCTACAATTCCTTCAGTCCATTAAATAGCATTATATAGCATGAAGTAAGCACTGGAAGGAAAGATAGTTACATTTGTGTGTCTCTTCTCCTTCATGGAATGGAAAAAATATACAGGTGACAGAGTGCAATCAGACAGGTGAGATTTGGGTACATAAGAGATGAAGAAAATATGATGTGAGAATGAGTTAGAGAGAGCACATATTTTCCTGCAGCAGCTTAATAAATAGCTGTTGTTTCCACCCACCCCTCTATTTATCTTAATTATACTGAGCACCGATTTAAATTCTTGTTTATAATAACTTTAATTTGATTGCAATCTCTAACTTTTAAATATATGTTATTACATTGCAGATGCTGTAATGATTTTCCTCATTTTTTTTTTCCTGTTCTGTTATTTGGAGAGGTCTTGTTTAGTTTAGCTTGTTTCAAGCTATTAAAATTCCTGTGGCCTTTCAATTTATATTGACAACACAACCAGAGATGCTGTACTTGGGAGGCTGGATTACACAAAATCACAGGCTTGGAGACCCTAACAGTGGGTTATTGGGATGTTTTTATAACAGCATAAGAGAACTACTTTACCTTAGTCTTCCATCCTGGTCCTCTAGCTTTTTTAATACCATTTATTACATGGTACACTGTAAGACATTTCCAATGTTAGTCTGCCTGAATATGTAGAGAGAAGACAGGATTGACATAAATCATTCAAACTTCCTGAAGTATAGGGAAAATGAGGTATTTGGGGGATTTTCTTTCCAGACCATCCTCTGCAGTACCATATGAGAATGGACATTTTTCCAATGTCATGTGGAACCATATGAGCTAGGCTTGAAATTGCTATGATTCTGATCCAAAAAAGTCAAAAGATAACTCATCTATAGGCTGTTGGTAGCAGTGCACTTCATAAAATATGAGCTGCTCAAGGAAAGATGATTCCTACAATGTGGATGCTAGAAATTGGTGTCCTTTCTCAGTTAAAAGCATGTGAAGTTGCTGGAGGTACATGATGCCAAATAGTAAGATTGTTCACTTGAGAAATTATAATAAAAAATTCCATGTTTCATGAAGTGTTTCATCTTCATCTTACTAAATGAGAAATGGAATTGATAATCATCATGTAAAGCCAGCCAGAAAGTAAAAAACCCATCATCTCAAAACAAACCAGAAATTTATACCTAATAGTTTTTAAGAGAACTGTATCCTTTCTCTGATCTTCTCCACAGACAACCCCTTGTTGCGGGGGAGAAGCTTGAGTGCCCTCATGAGGCTGAGAGCTATGCTGGTGGCGGTATGTGCCTCTGGTAGGGTCTCCCATGCCAGAAAGGTCTCAGCTGAAGGGTCAGACAAAGTGTGTCCACGGGCAGGATGGGCTCGTTAGCCCTCTGGCAACCATCCTAGGAGAAGGACAGCTCTAACTCCAAACCCAGGCAGATGCAGCTCGCTTTGCCCTATAAGGCCATCCATCTAAGAGAAGGATACTCTAACTAAACCTACATCCTGAGGTCTTTGCTGTCACTGTCCAAGCTTGCTAGGCCCTGGCAGATGAACCCTAGGCGTAAAGGGTGGGGCCGGTTCCCCACACGCTGTGCCTCACATAAAAAATTCATTGTGCAGGCTTGAAGGGTTCACCCATATTGCAAAGCCCTGTAGCAACAGGTGATAGGAAGCGCTGGAAGCCGCAGACCCAACCCTGCATGCAGGCAGTTCAGGATATTGGTCATTTGAGACTGACCCCGGAGATGACAGTCTTGTGTGGCAACATCCTGAATGACCAAGCAGCCTTTTTTAAGGACAGCACTGCTTGCTCCACATGGAGAGGGGCCTAGCAAAGGTGACCTAAACAAAGCTCATCTCCTCACCCGGGTGGATAACTGCGGACAACTAGCATCTTCTGATGCAGTCAAACAAATCAAAGACAAAGAGACAAAGGCATATGCCTGCCTCCAAAGGTGTGTTAAAATTGGCACTCGCATGTTGGGACAGCTGAACCATGCTTGATTCTGGGGATAGTGGACATCCTGAGCACTGTTCTGCTCTAACTGTCAGCAAATTGTCGCAACTCAACATCAACATTGCTGCACTCAGTGAAGTTCATCTCCATGAGGAAGGCAGCCTTTAAGAACATGGTGCTGGCGACACACTCTACTGGTCAGGTAAACCCAAAACCGAAAGTCACCTTTCAGGAATTAGCTTCATGATTAAAAGCTCCATTGCCTCCAAACTTGAAACTTTGCTGACATGTCATTCCGATTGCATTTGTCTCTTTATGCCTCCCGCTATACAACAAGCAATGTGGGTTTTTTAGCATATATGCCCCAACTCTCCAAGCTGACCCAACAGAAAAAGACAAATTCTACAGCAACTTGCCCCACCTCACCCCAAATGTTCCTGCAGATGATAAGATCATAATCCTTGGTGACTTCAATGCCAGAGTGGGAAAGAACTCTGAAGCCTGGAAAGGAGTAATGGGCAAGCATGGCATTGGAAACTGCAATGAAAATGGACATCTCCTGCTAGAGTTTTGTGCAGAACAGCAGCTCACCATCATCAACACTATCTTTCAACAGACAGACAGCCTGAAGACAATCTGGATGCATCCTCGATCCAAGCACTGGCACCTCATTTACTATGTCTCAGTGCAACAGAGAAATGTCAGTGATGTCCCTCATACCCAAGTAATGCCTTGTGCAGAATGTCAAACAGACCACTGCCTTGTGCATTGCAAACTTAACCTTCACTTCAATCCCAAACCTAAGAGGGGTGGCATTCCAAGGAGGAAACTCCAAGTTAGCATCCTCAAATGGCTACAGCGAGAGACAGCTTCCAGGTAAACCTTCAAAGTAGACTTAAAGATAATCCCATAGCTTGCTCTCCTGAAGCACTTTGGCAACATATTAAAAATAGCATCCTGCAGTCCTCTGAAGAGTCCTGAGGGTTCTCCTCCAAGAAAAACAAAGACTGGTTTGATGAAAACAATTGAGAGATCCAGGAATTGTTGAAGAGGAAGAGAACTTTGGAGACTCTGGTCTCCAATTGGTATTCATGGAGACACACCATTCACAATGTTGTTGCTTCCTTTGAGAACACATGCAGAATCAGTCTTGAGGAAAAAAGATAATGTAGAAAGAACTGTTCTTTGCCAACATCGCCACAGGTGACGCTCCGCTGTGCCTTTTGTGACCAGACATGCCTATCTTGTATCGGTCTTTTTAGCCACCAGTACACTTGCAGTAAGAGTGGGTAGTGCCCTTGCCAAATCTTCGTTTGCAAAGCCTAGACATGATGAAAGCCACTACTCCTGTCTATGGCTACCAAAATTATTTGGCACATCTGAATCCTGCATATGAAACCTTGGAAAATTATGGTTCTAATGTTGAAATTGGGTTCTCTGCCTCTGTTTTGTTTCTTCTCTTTATCCACTTGTACCTGTGAAAATGAAGCTAAACAAAATGTCCTTGGTGTGTAAAAAATGGGTGACCATGTATGTTATATACTTGAGAATTTCTGTTCAGCCTGAATAATTTCATTCCTTTGCATCTTAAAATCAAAAATTTTTCTCTTCCTGTAAGTTCTGGGCATGTTAGTTTCATTATTTGTGGAATAAATCCAGCACTCAGTCTTTCTCAAGACATTTGATACAACATCCTGTGTAATTCAAGAAGTATATTTTTACTTTTCTCTTGTTTTGTCAAAATATTTTATTAAAGATTCAATCTATTTTTATTAATTTTTAATTATTTTTTCTTCCTTTGTATTTGCTTTACTGGAAGTATTGCTTTATCTTTTATTTTATAATATTTTTCCCTTTATCTTTTAAATTATTACTTTAGTTTCATGTTTTCAAGGTTATTTGAATCATTGTCTTGCTGAGAGTATTTTTGCATAGTTGATTTATCAGCATATCTTCCATATACCTTCTTTTCATTTAATATTCTCTGTCAATTCTTTTTCTGTTAATATTTCTCTCTTTTTTACCAATTAAAATGGTAATACTCTCCCCATTATAATAGTCCTACTGATACCTCATTAGGCCATGATCATATTTATTACAAAAATGCAAATAGTTGCCCATTCATTCTCCTTATAATAAACCCTTCCCTAACCTTCCCTTCCCTAACCTTCCCTTCACAAACTTTCCCTGCACAAACCTTCCCTAAACTTCTCTTTCCAAAGCTTCCCTTCCGATCCCTCACATTCTGTTTTGAAAGTTAAATTTCTCCCTTTACATTCTATTCTTTCCTTCCAGTTTAGCTACTGAACCAGCTTTTCTTCTGGAGACAAGCAGATGCCAATTTCTACCTTGAACTCTTGCATAGAGCTCAGTTCCTTACAAAAATACTGGATATACTGAATGATATATTAAGAAATGCTGTGCATTGGAGCAGGATAGACAGAAAAAAACCCAATTCTACACTTTGGCTGTTGCAATTCCTGTACCCAAATATCACAACAGCATTTTTTCCCAATTTTCTTTGCCTTTCTCCAAGCTCTGGTACAGAAATTGAATCAAATGACTTTCCAAGGCCTTATAAAAAATTGCAAACCTGTTTGAAATTATCTTTAGCAGATTCTTGTTGATTGTCAAGCTGTTGATCATATTGAGTGCTCTCTCTGTCCATGACCACATGGTTGAGGAAAGTAGCCACTCCAAGGAGCAAAGAATCTTCTTTCTGTGGTGAGTTTTGGAAACATGCTGCTAATTGTTATGGCTGTGGTTCTCAGTTTGACTGATAGCTCTAGGAATCAAAGCACTGTCTCTGGAGTTCACTGTGATTTACAAGTGAGCCCTCTGGCTTTCTTACTGAGTCACCATGCCAACCAGTAGTAGCATTTCTCACTAAATGCATAATACTGTCCACTGGCTTTTCACCGTTCTGCCCACATGGCTGTAAACGGTTGACAATACATTTATTTTAGTTCGCCATAGAATACAGTTCTCCCCTTCCTACTGTTTGGACTAGGTAGATATAAATAAATTAGATGTATATATAGAAATCGTACTGTAGAACAGTATAATTTGTAGATAGTAATTCTTCATGTGATTCTCCACAATAATTTTTGTTGCTTTTACCAGTACATAGGCATTTAGTTAAATAATGCATTGTAACTATGAAGGTTAATTAAAAATCGGTCATGTTTTTTTTTTTCTTCTCAGAATTTTTGCTGTAAGGCACTCAGGTGTGTTTTTTAATGATCTCAATATTGGAACTGTTTCTAAAAGAAAGAATACAAGAGAGTGTCAAATAATAAGAAAGGGAAGGTTTAGTATGAAAAAGATGGATTCTATATGATGATAAGTAAGAATACAATTATTTATGTTTTTTTATGAAGCTTACAGATTTATCAACTTTTTCGTCAGAAAATTAATATGAAATGTGAAGTTCTAGCACTCATATAAATTCATATATAATGTGTCTGTGTGATGGGTCTCTGCATAAAACACAGACTTCTTGTATTACAGACATTATTGATCCGCAATTTTTATGTGAGAAGAGCCATATGCTATTATCTTCTTGAAAACAGGTAATTAACCAAAAAACACCAAAACCAAACCAACCAACCAAACCTCACACCTCAAAAAATAAGTCTTCACCAGTATCTCCAAGGTCTCTGAGTTTAGAAAACAAGTGTCGAAGGAAAAGAAGGGTGGGTTGAATCAAAGATTACTAACACAAACTCAATCCATACAGTTCTGTGGGACCTGGGTGGGAGGCTACACCTGAGCCAGCTGAATGGTGTCCTTGTAAGACCTGAGTCAAATACCTTCAAATGTCTGTGGAGATTAGGGGGCATTATCAACAATTAGAGAAAGGCAAACTTCATGCCAGGTTTCAAAAAGAACAAGAAAGATGATGCAGGAAACATCCAATCAGTCAGCTTGACTTTCATCGCTGAAAAAGTAATGAAGTGGATCCTCTTTGGGAATATCTCTGGGCATATAAGGGAGAAGGTGATGGGAACAGTCCATGTGGCTTGAGTAGGAGCTGGTGCCCAGCCAAGCTTGCTGCTTTCAGTGCTATAACAGCTGGATTTGTGGATAAGGGCAGAACAGGGAATGTCAGCAAAGCTTCCAACAATCTCTTACAGTGTCCTTGAAGCCAAACTGAAAGGTAAGGTGTCTCCATGGGTGTCCTATCAGGTAGTTAGGCAGTTAGGCCAGAAGGTGGTAGGAACGACATTGTATCTGCCTTGAGGCTGCTACCTCATGGGGTCTTACAGGACATCTCCTGGGGCCTGTCCTGTTTAGCATCTCTGTCTCCTATCTGGGGAGGTCACAAGGGCACTCTATTGAGATGCCAATGGCCAAGACCAATTAATGCCCTTGAGAAAAGAGCTGCCAACTGGAGGGACTGGGACTGGTGGGAGGAAGGGGCCACTGGAGCCCCCATGCACTTGAACAGTAGTAATGGGAAGGCAGGCGGGGGCAGCCTTGATGAGAAGATTCTGGGACCTGGAACAAAGCAGTTAAGTATGACGAGGAAGCTGGGAATACAAGGATGGACAGACAATACAGCAAGTATTGGGGTCACCCTTTGTCTGGGTTAAGTAGGTTAGGTTTACGGCAGTCAGAGGAGGCAGAGGCAAGTCAGGCTGCAGTGTGATCAGAAGGCTTCACCGAAGATAAAGGACTTTACTTTTAGTAACAGTTTCACTTTTATCTACTCCTGTATATAACATGCCAGTACACTATTGGTCAGTAGTTCACCTAACATACATGGAAAGATTCTACAGATTACAAGGCATCCACATTCTACAGGTGGTTCTCTGCTCCTTAAGGATGCATTCATCAATCACCTCAGACCTTAAGAGATACACACACACACTGTCATCCCCACAGGCAAGGGCCCAAAGAGATGATGTTGTCTCCCTCTTGAGGGTTTCCAGCCTGCACCTATTAAAGCCCTGAGCAACCTCGTCTGACTCTGTGGCTGAGCCTGCATCGAGCAAAGTGTCAGTGTGGAGAGATTTTGAACACATTAGACAATCAGAAATATCATTTTATTTATAACTCACATGGCTTACAAGCATAAGGCTATGAATTTCCCCTTGAAAATTTTCTAAAGGTTCTTAAATATGAGGTCTGTGGACAACATTTTATATCAGCTCTTTTCCAGGTTTATACAAGAAAAAACATCTGGAAGAGAGGAATAAAAATAGGATCTCAGTAGCAGCTGACATTCAGATAGCAGAGGGAACTGATACAGATTTTCAAATCCCTCTCTGATCAAGAATTGGAGGAAATCAGTTTATTTGTTTATTTTTACATATTAACTGCTAAAAGAAACTTCTTTTCAGTCGGCAATGCTCCAGTACCCTGTAAGTAAATCAGATTCATGACTCTTAAAAATTAATTAGAAAAACTTCAGATGATGAAGAGTCCTTGACCTACCTCCTCATTAGTGCAAGGCTCCTTTTCGGGTGAGTCAGATCTGCTATTTTACTTTTCTCCATGTTTCTTTTGGATGAAGTGCTCCATGCTTTAGAATAGCACAAAGGCAGTAAGGTTTAATAGTTTTTTATGGGTATTACTTTCAAAATTTTTACCTACCAAAAAAGTACATTTTCCTGCCCTTTTTCCATAAAAATGTTAATTCAGTGTAAGATTACCTTCCAAAGGAAAGATACCTCAACTGCTACAGAGAGATATTTATCCACATGCCTACTCAAGAGTCATGTCAAGGGAAAATTTAAGCAGTCAACCATTTTTTCTCTTCGAGAAAAATCATAGCTCTACGTAAACTGCCAGAGTTTTGAACAGTGTTATATTAAAAATGAGTTTAATAGTGTCCAGGTTAAGCAGATACGTAATCCAAACTCAAAGTCATTCTCTTTGTGTAGAAAAGGATCTGTTTTTTTCACAACTAAAATGTAAGTTTGAATGTTAGATCCTCAGAATATTAAAACAGTCCTAGCAATAGAATGCTAAGAAATTTGAATAAATGTTGCCAACTCTTAAACCCTTAATTCATTTAGAATATATCCTGGCACCTTGTACAGTACTCTTATAGACTACTTGGCAACATCTTAATTCTACAAGTGGAGATCACAATTTAGCTCATTGGTGTATTCACCATCTTTCTATCTGTGGCCATAAGGCAGTTTTCAAAATAATTAGATTCTCTGACCCGTTGAATTAGATTCGGCAACATTTTTCCATCTTTATTGATCCTCTTCTTCACCTTAGCCGAAAATAAAAGTAGAGGGGGAAAATTTCAATTAACATAATATTTATTTGAAAAGTAACATGTCTAATGCAAATCTGTCTGACTGTACAGATATGCAGATACTGTACAGCCTAACCCTTGCCTCCCAGAGATCCCAAGGGTACTTTAGACCCATGTTCTAAGTAATTTATTCTCAGCCCAGATTTCACTATTTCCTCAAACTACAGGACTTTTCACTTTTATTTTGAGTTAACAACATTTAGATATGAATAATGTTTTTGAGGTAGACTACTGTGTTATGATCTGATTAGTGAGAGATGCCTCTACCTGAATTAAGGTGTAAATGGAACCACATGCTGAAGTAAATAATGTGGATTTCTTTTAACAATAAATGTGAGGTAAAGAGACAGAAGTAGAAAAGAGGAGGGGGGAGGGAGAGAGAGAGATCAAGAAAAAGGTAGTCACCACCCATGGCTCCGGCAGCATCCTGTTGTTCCTTCCTCACCCTGGGCTTCTTGATGATGGAAGTCCCAGAGTCATTCTTCCAGGGCTCCCACCCTTATACAATTCAAGTTCTTAGTATCCTTGGGTTGGTTGTAGATGTTCCCATAGCTTGGGTGTCATATGTCTGAGCAGTTGATACCCTTCTCGCAGTTTGCTCCAGTGGAAATTTTTGTCTGGATGCATTAGCCAGGATATACTAACCAGATGTCACCTCTTTCAGGCCTGGAATTAGTGTCTTCCTGTTGTAAATTTCTCTCTTCTGTGCTTTTCTCAAGTTCCTGCTGAGGTGGCATAACTTTTACCAAATTCTTTCTGTGACCTTGACAGTTTTGAGTCAGTCAAATGTGCTCTTTAAGTCCTAACAGATTGTCTCTTAGGTCTTTTGACAAACC
>JAOXXN010000364.1:41351128-41365101 GCA_026770055.1 Myrmophylax atrothorax
ATCCCAATTGTCAGATTGCATTTAAAAAGGGAATTAAAATTTTCATCACCTGAGATATACAAAAGGAAGTGATCAATCCTCCTGCCATAGGACCATCTATTGACACAATAAATTGACCCTGTTTCATTTATGGGGAAGTGAAGAAAAGGATTTATTAAAAACAAAACTCTTGGGATCATGATGGATCTGTAGCTTTCTCTGTGTGTGGTGGTCAAATATCCAATGGCTGGCATTGTTTTCTTACTTAAAAGAGAAATGATAAATATACAGTTTTATAGTGGATATAAATATTTTAGCACAAGAACCCAGGGGAATAAGTTTTTCAAAGGTGAATGAAGACCAGCATCAAATGCCTTGTATTCTCTTGCTCAAAGAGGGATACAATCAATTGGTTTGCAAGCCCATATCCACCCTGCAAGTGAAGGAATGTTCAAACCCAAAGATGCTACTGCTACAGCAGCAGTTGTTCCATAAAATATAAAGTTCTAGATATTTTACACATAGTTGTAGGTTTTACATAAAAAGAAATTAAAGGCAAAAGAATTTTACACAAGGAAACAAAATAGTTGAAACTGAGCCCTTCAGAGCTGATTTGATGTGCCTGTAAGCAAGAATGTTTTGTTTTGTTCTTAGTCTGAAAGGTCAGTTCCCCCTAGAAGAAAATAACCTTTTTCACTGATCAGTTCTGATTCATAAATGGTGCTTTCTTTTAACCTAATAAAGGAGAAAATAAAACAACTTACTTCTTGTAAGAGAAAGCATTGTTCCACCACCTCTTTTGTGAAATACAATGGAACAGAAATGTGTCATAGCTGTTTCATGATTATATTTCCTACTCCCACTTACTAGTAAATTGAAAAGAAACATCAGTATTCATTCATTGTTTCATCAGCTCCTTTTCTGCTATCTTTGTTCACTGGACTTCAATCCTGCCTCTGCTTGGTCTCTTTTAGTTGTGGGTGTTCACTATAACTCTATGTGTGTCAATTGTGGTTCAACTCTGGTGGACAGAACTGGAAAAGTAAGAGTGAGAAACTCATGAATTTAGATAAGACAGTTGCATAAGTAAAAAACTACAACAAACAAAAATCCCAAGCCCCCTTAAAAAAAAAAAAAAAACAACCAAAACCGAGGGGGGAAAAAGAAGGTGAGAAAAAAAGCTGTCTGATTTCTCCTTGTCAGCCAACTGGTGCATATCCAGTCCCCAAGCAGTGACAGTCCTGACACATTTCCTCTCCCCTAAGTTTTTATGAATGAACTTTATATCTTTGAACAATTGGGATCTGCTATCCTGGCTGTGTTCCTTCCCACCTTCTGCCCCAGTATCCCTGCTGATGATATGGAATGAGGAGCCGAAAAGCTTTGGCTCTGTCTAAAGACTGCTAAGCAGCTACTAAAACACTAATGTGTTATCAATACTGTTATCAACACAAATCCAAAACACAGCAACTATGAAGAAAATTAATTCTATTCCAGATGAAACAAAACCAATATGGCATTTTGGAAAATCCCACCAGCCAGAACGAGGTAGAATACTACTAAATGAACACAAGAGGTTTACTTATTTGCTTATTTATTTATCTTACAATGTGCCCCATCAGATCACTGTATTTTACGTTCTCTCACTTCTCCCTGTATAGCAGGTGTGACCTCCTCTTTCAGGACACTTTCCAACTTGTTGCTTCTGTCTGGTGTGAAAGGTTTTAGAGTAATCTGAACTTTGTACAGAATTTCAGGGTTGGCAGGATCTGTCTGCTTTAAAATCAGAAGGCTGAAACATTTGAACATTTGTGTGTAAAATACCAAGAGTGTCTCACACACAGAGGAGAACTGTACCCCCTATATATAGGCATTCTTGTTGAAATTTTTGTAATCTATATTGGAAAGGTTACTTTCTTTTTCATCCTCATCCTCTCACACTCTATTTTCCAGATTTTTCAGACCCACTTTCTGAAATTATACCATTAGCAATTTTCCAGAGTCTTGATAACTTTTTTTCACAATGTGATAGTTTTGATCCAGGCCTTCCCTAGTAACCAGTTGTACCTAGGAAAAGGCCCATTTCCCAGGTATTCCACACTTGGTTTTTTTGGGTTTTTTTTTCATGTAACAAGGGAGTGTAACTAAGAGAGAGAGAGGAATTTGCCTTTTTTTTTTCTTCCACCGAGGCTTAGGAGCAGGGCGTCCAGGCATCAATATCTTATCGGAGCCACTCAGGAGATCGTGAGAGGGGGAGAGTGAGAGAGAGCTGATTTTCTCTTGAGAGTTGCTAGTGGGATTGTATTTTGTCAGGTTTTTTAGGGGTTTTGATTGTATTTGTCTGTTTTGTTTCTGTTTTGTCCATCCTTTGTACCTGTTTCCCCTTATCTTTTCCCTTTTTTCCCTGGGAGCTCCTGATTGTGTGTACAAATTGTATATGTAGTTGTAAATGTTAGAAAAGATATATATTCTGATTTAATTCAGTTTCTTTCCAGTTTTTAGTTTCCTTTCAGTTTTCTATCAGTTTTTTTTCCTTGCTTTGAGGAGCGGGGGGAAAAAGGGAGGGCAGCTTGGACTGGGAGGCCAAGTCAAACCTAGAAACACAACAAACTCAAAATATTAATTTCAATTTACCCCAGCAGACCTTCCCACCCTGCAACCTTCTTTGCAACACATTGCCATTTACATGAGTAAGAGCAGCAATTAAGATAATCCACCAGTTTGTTGTCTCCAGCAGCAGCAGCGTGCAATGTAAAGCTGCAAGGAAATACAATTCTACAGGCCAGAATAAAGCAATGGCCAACACAGCACTTAAAATAAGTTCCATCTTAATAGACAATGAAGTAATTTTAAAACCCTTAAAAAATGAAAACATAACTAAAATCCCACACATCCTTAGAGATACAGATTGTAACATCATTGTTTAATTACTGAGATGAACTTCTGACTCTGAGATTGTCCACATAATATCTGCTGCTCCAATGTATCTGCCTGAAAAACCACATGCTTTCTTTATTCTTTTTCTGACACAAAGATGGAGAGCAAATTTTATTTTCAATTTCGCAATATTTGCACAAAAATAATTAATGTCTTTCAAGAGAATATCCCCCAAATTTTCATTATTTCTCTCTAAGAAAAAATATATTTGGTGTACCTAAAAAGAATTTTTTACAAAATATATGGCTTCTATTCCCCTCCTTAAAAAGATATAAACTGAATTTAACAGAATAATAGAAAATATTTCTTAACACAAAAATTGCCACTTAAAACTAATTATAGCCTGTATTTTTAAAGTTACTTACAACCTGTGCTAATCAAACTCCGTCTTTCTCTTTAGATGATGGACTGAAAAGTTGTCAATATCTTAAACATTGTCCAAATGACAGAAAGATTTTTTGTCAAACTGCAAGGAAGCAACTGCCTGTCTGCGACCACCAAAGCACCCACCTTCCAGTGCTTTCTGACTAGAATTTGGACTGTAACTGAGAACTTGAAATAGTACTATTATCTAATCATCTCAGGTCTGAGGAGAAGGCTTGGGGGTATGGACAAGAGGAATTTTGGGGGTGTGATGGTGAAATTTCCCCACAAAAAACCCCAGAATTAAACCCCCTCCTCTGGGAAGCCTACATACACACAGGACATTCATGTGAGCAGCTGAGAAGAATATAAACCACCCAAGATCTCCAAAGCACCACCCCTTCACCCCCCGCCCCCACCCTCCCGACTCATTCTTGAGGCCTTCCACCACCAGAGGACTGCAGGGGATCCAAGTGATGCAGCAAATCCAGAGCCTGTCACAAGAGATTGCAAAAGTTCCCCCCACAACAGGACACGCCTGGGCATCTCCTGAACATATATTAATATATATTAATGCATTGGACTCCATGTTTTTTGGGATCCTCACAATGGAGAAGACCAGAAGAACCCATGGGACACCACTGGATTCTATGGAGTGCTGATACATTTTCTATTTTAATCTCTCTGTCACTCTCTTTTTTCCTCTCCCTACTTTTTCTTACTTCTTTCTATCTCTCTTTTTCTGACTTACGTTTACTATTAAATAAAATCCATACTATTGACTTTTCACCTTAATTAGGGCAGAAACATTTCTAACCATCTTAATAACTGGATTAGGCAGTTCCATGCCACCCTGACACCTGATCCTGTCAGATCTTGGAAGCTAAGCAGGGTCAGGCCCGGTTAGTACTTGGATGGGAGTCATCCTGGGAGTACTGGGCGCGTTAGGTTGTAGTCCTGAGGACTTCACTGTCACTGTCCAAGCTTGCTCAGCAGATGAACTTAGGAGCAAAGGGTGGGGCCAATTCCACGCACACTGTGCCTCACCTAAATAAGCCACTGTACAGGCTCAAAGGATACACCCACATGGGTAGAGCCCTTCCCAAAACTTCCTTCATGAATTCTAGCCATACATACATACAATAACTGCATCATAACACTTCAGGAATATAATTACCTTTTCCTCCCTTTTGCCATGTTGTTTTCTACTAGGGAATCTTTGTACAGTTTGTCCTACTTCTAACTTTGTACAGCAAAGAAGAAAGCTCTTGATTTATCCGGTTTAATGAGGTTCAGCTTCTGGGTATAGTCTCTATCTAACCCAGTTGTCTCACAGAATTCCTAGTTGAAAAAACCTTCCCCTAAAAGGAGTAGAAGCAGATGTGCTCCTGTTCCTGAGTGATGGAAACCATATGAGTTAAGCCTCTTGGCTTTCCTTTTGCATGGCAATCACTGGACATGAAATATAACCACATTTTATATGAAAGCAAATAAATTAGATTTCTTTACTTGAAATAATATAAGCATATTCACAACCCTGAAATTATCTAAGAGTGTGGAAGTAGCTAGGATTGATGCTCTGTAATGTATGATGTGATTAATCTTCATTATGTTTCTTTTATCTTCATTTTTATTTTGTTTCAGTTGGGTTTTTGTTTGCTTTGTTTTGGGGTTTTCCAGATTTTTTTTTCTTCTTTACACTGTAGGAGTAACTGTACAAATGCTACAGCATATTGAATAACAGCTCCCTCTGAGAGGGAAAGTTAGTGGGCAATACTTGAGATTCTCACAGGCAGTACTTGTCAGAGGAAGTAAATTGCAATCATTGTAAATTGCAAAAATACACCTTAGAAGTAATTACAATCAAAGGCTTTTAGTAGTATACACAAAGGTAGCCATCAGATAAGATCTATTAAAGTTACTTGCAGTTAAGGTCCATGGATTGTTATATTGCTAGTTTGCACAGGTAATGAAAATAAATTTAAATAATTTCTATGTATTTTTACATATCTATCTAGGATATATATATGTTGTGTTGTGTTGTTTTGTTTTGTTTGATTTTATATCATGAAAGGATATCAAGAGTGGAGTATATCAGTCAAACTTTGTTCCTTGCACTGACATTCATAAGAGCTTTGTCTGCATGGAATAGGATCTGCTCAGACGTCAGTAAAACTTCTAAAGTCTCAAGCCACCTTCATCCAAATGGAGCTATGACAAATGTCTTCTCCAGCAAAGCACTCCATAATGCTTGAGATTCAAGACATGCCTGATACACATCGTGTTGATTTGGTAGATATCATTAATTTCCCACTTCCAACAAACCTACATCCAAACATCCTTCTATTTTCCAGGGTATTTGTTTGGACAATACATCAGATTTCATTTAGTGGATGCCTCTCATTAGTCCTATTTATTGTTCTATATATTGATGTTTCTTAAAAACATGATATAAAACCATTTTCTTCTCTACTTAGATCTTCTGCAGATATATTTTAGGTTAAAGAAAAAATATTCCAAACTCAAACACTTATAATTTAGAGTCAACCTGTGTGAAGTTCAGGTAAAATCTGCCAAGACAGAACAGAAGTTTTGAGGTTTCTTAACATTGCAGTGGTGAACTTCTAGCAGACAACTCATAGGCACTAGGACAATCCACAATCCAAGTGCCAACAAAGAGTGACTTGGGATATTAAGTAGGTTATTCGTGTAGGGTGTTTTAAACTGGGAGAGTCAAACGTGGAAGTAAACTGTTAGTTAAAATGAACTTTTTTTAATTAATAATGCTGCAGAACAAAGTGGATAGTACAGAAGGAAAGCATTATGTGACACCAATGAGACATAGATGGAAATAGAGATGTTTAAACTGAAGCTTTGTTTGAATTAAAATCTTAGTGCTATATATAATCAAAATAATGCTGGCAGGTGGCTGTGTGGAGTAGACTCAGTAAGTTTGATATGACTGCACTGAAATATCCTTTCAGTAACATAAAACTTAATAGACTGGAAGTGTATTTCCCATTATAATGAAACCCATTGACCTCAGTTGTTTCAAGACATATGGTGCTTGAGTAATTGCAAAATCACTGATACTGATAGCTTACTTTAACAAGCAGAAATCTTCTCATTAAGCTACTGAGAAAGGTTCTGTAGCTGCAACAGGGAAACTTATAAAATATCAAGACAGCCTGATGTTCACTTGCCCTTGTAGCCTGTGGATATGCATCCTCTTTCTAACCCCTCTTTTTCCACAGAAACATACTTCTACATCTTTCGGGCTGGCAGGCAATTGGCTGTCTGGAAAACTTTATTATCAGTAATGATAAATGTTGCATTACAGAATGACCTACACCTTCACCTCAGATGGAGTTGAACCCTTATATAACTCTTTGTCCAGAGTAATTCGCACCTGGGAAAGTTTAGTGCCTAGAAAGACAAAACAGGTTTTTTGCATAAGCTGAGGTGAGACAGCTTGCCTAGAGACAGATGGCACTTTGGTAATAGTGCCAGGACAAGGAGTCAGTCAGTAAGTGCTGCTGAACAGGCTTGGCTTACTGTCTGCAGCAATTTAGACCTTTAACTATATATATATGTAGTTACTTTTGAAAAAAACCATATCTATTTCAGAAAACTATAACTTTTGAATTAAATAAATCTGTTTCTAGATTCCTAGAAGGATACTATAAGTGCAATTTGTTCCAGGGTCTATTGCTGTAAACTGCAAAACCTGCATTTCAATTTTACTCAGCTTTCTAACCTCACTGGTAGAAGAATTCTTCTCCGAAAAAAAAATCAAAAATTCCTTGTGCCTAGAGTCACCACAGAACAACAGCATTGAGCACTTCTTTCTTTCTAGTAACTTGAAAACCAAATACCTCTAGCAGTATTAAATTCTGCATATGACTAGTCTCAGAAGTCTACTGCTTCATCTCCTTGTTCTTTGCTATATGTATATTGATGCATATATTTGAATGTGTTTGACACAGACTGGTTTGAAAACATTTAAATTCTCATGGCTATAGTAATATATTTTTCTCCCCAAAGAAATAATTTGGGTTATAAATCTACTGACATTGCATTTGTTCAAGTCTGGAACTTTTATGCATTACTCCAGTAGAATCAATCTTATTTCCGTATTTGTTTTTTAAAAAATTAACAGTAGAAGTGTCAACGTATCATACAGACAGCATAAAGGTTGTCTATATATCTCTCTGTATTCTGTGTATTCTAAAATGCTCCGTTGCATACCAAAGAGGAATATGGAAAAATAGTCCTCTGTTACGAGAGAAACACAATTTATTGGGGTTTTGTTGGTTTTTTTTTTTTTTTTCCACAGTGACTGGTTTGCTTTTATGAATAAGATATTAGAAATTTTTCAGTCTGGTGCAAACCACTGATTTTATTGCTTCATGGATATCTTAGGCTTAAGTAATTTCAATAATTATAATTTATGTTGTTGGAGGCTTATTTGTTGTGGGGGTTTTTTTTGTAATGTAAATTGAGAATTTTTGCTAACTTTTGCTTCCTATATAAACATCTAAGGCTGGATTAATATATTTATAAAAATATGTAATCAAAGTATAATAATGATGCTATCTTTTATTAATTTATTTTTGCTCTTGTACAAGTTGTAAATTAAGTCAGACACAGCTTTTCAGTATAAAAGGGATGCCTGGGAATAAAGTTTAAACTGCCACTCTGGGTTGCTTCGCAAGTTATAATGACTGTTTTACTGCAAGCAGAATTCTGTGGGGAAATAATAATAATGACGATGATTATGATGATGATGATGATAATAAAACTAGCCTCCTGCTGCTATATCTCTAACTGAAAAAAGAAACCTCAATCAGACTGTGTTATCTCCATGAAGGTGGCATCATAGTAACTCTGCAGTTCTCAATGGATAAAGAGACCCAGCCCATACTCCTGTCAACTTCTACTCTGTCCTTTCTCACCGTGATATTTTTCTAGATTCCAGTGTATACTTGTGTATTACTGTATATGTAATATTTATAGCATGATATTATATAATTATTATTGTCAATACAATATATTTAATATATTTAGGAGAATGAATATAATCAACATAAATATAATTTAGATGTTTGTACTGGAAGAAACCACCCCAGAGAAGGATCTGTCAATATGACATGGTCTGCAGTGGCAGAAGCTATGTCCGGGAGTGACGGCCTCATGGGACCCGAGCAGATATTTTTTGCTGAAGTTTAGCTTGTACTCTGGAGTCAGTGAAGTACTTGACTGCAAAGTGAATCTTGACTACAAGCTGGTGTTTTCTGCAGACAGGCAGCTGCTTTTATTCAAGTACTTGAGCATATGTTTGGCAACATTCCAAAAATAAATGGCTGCATTGAAATCCAACTGAAATTTTGGGGTTTAAAATTTAGTTTTATGTCCATGTTTCTTCTTATGGATTCCAGAATTCCTAGAGGAATTTCACTGGGAATTCCCAAGGTTTCTTTTCAGAGGAAAATTATTACATCAGTTATAAAAACTATAGATGAACTATAAAAAACTCTCCAAAATTGAACCAGTGTGTCTGTTGAAACAATATTTTTTTTCTTAACAGAAAATGAACTGTTACCTTAGATATAATCGATTGAAACTTTCCACATAACAGGTGATGGTCATACCAGTTCATTTCCAAACACGCAGATTCCTGCATGTTTGCCTATTTTGATTAGGTTTAACATCTGAAGTATACCACTAAGCTTTAAATGTCTTGCATTTAAGTATTTTTTCCCTTCTAAAAAACATTTTATCTTCATGGATTCCATCTTTCTTCTTCTCAACACCATTGAAAATAACAATTTAGTTGTTTCATTTATTGCTCTTTCACAATGGTGAGGGAAGTGGTTCTACAGTTACATGTTCCCCATTTAGTTTTCTTGATACTTTTCTTGATACTACTTTGAAATTTTTTGTTTTGTGTCTGTGGTTGGAACACAACTGCATCATGGAATCATGGAATCATAATACAGTTTTTGTTGGAAGATACCTTTTGAGATCATCTAGATCCAACCCTTCAGTGAGCAGGGACATCTTCAACCAGATAAGGTTGCTCAGAACCCCATCCAATCTGGCCTTGAATATTTCTTCATCCACAACCTCTCTGGGCAAAGTTTCACCTCAACCCCCTTCATTGTAAAGAAAAAACCAGAAAAAAATCTACCTTATATCTAGTCTGAATTAACCCTCTTTTAGTTTAAAAACATTAACCTGTTTAGTACTGAAAGGCCACTATAACACTTCCCCAGAGCCTTCTGTTCTCCACACTGAGCAATCATCATAGGAGAGGTGCTCTAGTCCTGCAGTGGTTTTTGTTTTCTACGTCTGCATTGCTCCAACAGGACCATGTCTTTCCAGTACTGAGCACCTCAGAGCTGGATGCAGTCCTCCAGATAGAATATTGTGAGGGATGCATGATTACTGCATCCTAAGCTGCCTCCAATTTATGTATCTGACTATCTAACTTGTGTCTATAACCAACAGATCCACTACCACATCCAATTTGGTAGGGCAGTGTGTTACCTGGCTAAAGAAATTACCCTCAGTGTAGTCCAAGAGTCTCCTGGATTGTCTGTTGTGGCTACTCTGAGAGAAAATTCTTGGTGACATATCACATGCCCTACAGTTTGGTTTAAAACAGAATAAATTAAGCTACATTTCATGCTTGAAGATTATGGTTAGTGCAGAGAGTGCAGAACAGGAAAGGATCAAAAGTGCAATGACATTATAGTGTGGACAAATCTAAATGAGATAACATCTAATTCTGCCAGTCGTCAAAATCACTTGATTTGTAAACCAGCCACCTCAGATGTTTTCATAAATCATCATAGTTTAAACTGCCTTTATATCACACTGCAGTTTAGGCTGTCTGAGATGTCTACTGCTTACTTTCTGGTAATCAAAATATTTCACACTTACAGAATCAGATTATGAAAACATAGCTATTTTCATTTAAAAACAAGATTGTACCACGAAGTCTCTTTTAACTTAGAGGGAGATTTTTTCCTCAGTTTCTACTTCAGCAAGTGACTACTTGCTTTTTAAAATACTTTCCCTGTAAAAAATATTTTGAAGCACTGAAGAGTTCTTTACTTTCTATAAATCTGTATATTTCAGCTTACTAAAATATACATATAGTCAAGGGTTTAGGGATGTTACTGCTACTGATTAATAGACCTCTGACTCCTCTTTGTCTAGTAAGGAATAAAATAATTTAATATATTATTTATGGGATAAAATAAATGCTGAATCCTTCAGTGACCATCTCAGAAATGAGAGCTTATGAGACTCTAGATGAAAATGTATACAGAAACCACAAGCATTAAAGAAGGTGCCTTTAACTCTCAAAAGGCACCATGCTTTTTGGGAAGGGTTCTTACCACTTAAAAATTTTAAAGAAAAGCTTTACTCATAACATACAAAAATAGTGGCCTTCTTTTCTTTTTTTACACCTTTGTGTTTGATCAGAATTTTATCTCAAGTAATTTGAAGTTATCCAATAATTGCAATGAGGACACACTAAAAGGTTTGAGGAAAATTTTAAGGACAAAAGAGAGATGAGAAGCAAACCCTTCAGAAACCATTGCACTTTGACAATAATAGTAAGTTCTTCTACACATTTGACTTAGGATATGAACACAATGTTTCTCAATCAGAGTAACAAAGCAGATGAACTAAAGTGCATGGACAGGTAACAAGCAAAAAGTTGATACTCTGACACAGAAAACCAAAAGAATAGCACTATGTATTTCTTTATAAGGGATACTAAACAAGTTTGCAAATGACACAAATCCTGGGGGAGCTGTTGATTCCCTCAGAGGCAGGGAGGCCATGCAGAGAGACCTCAACAAATTAGAGGACTGGGCAATCACCAACAACACTGGATTCTGCACCTGGGATGGGGCAGCCCTGGATGTTTGTACAGACTGGGAAATGAGATTCTGGAAAGTGGTGCCACAAATAGGGACCTAGGGGTCCTGGTGGATGGCAAGTTGAATATGAGTCAGCAGTGCCCTGGTAGCCTGGAGGGCCAACCATGTCCTGGCACAGCATCACCAGCTGGTCAAGGGAGGGGATTGTCCTGCTCTGCTCTGCACTGGGGTGGCCTCACCTTGGATATTGTGTGCAGTTTTGGGCAACACAATATAGGAAAGATATTAAGCTTTAAGAAAGTGTCCAAAGGAGGGCAAGGAAGATGGGAAGGGCCTTGAGAGGAAGCTGCGTGAGAAGAGGCTGAGGGCACTTGGTCTGTTCATCCTGGAGAAGAGGAGACTGAGGGGAGACCTCATTGCAGTTACAGCTTCCTTGTGAGAGAAGAGGAGGGGCAGGCACTGATCTCTTCTCTGTGGTGATCAGTGATAGGACCTGAGGGAATGGCCTGAAGTTGTGTCAGGGGAGGTTTAGGATGGGTGTTGGAAAAAGATTCTTCACCCAGAGGGTGTTGGAAAAAGATTCTTCACCCAGAGGGTGCTGGGCACTGAACAGGTTCCTCAGGGCAGAGGTCACAGCTCCAAGCCTGACAGAGTTCCAGAAGTGTTTGGACAACATTCTCAGGCACATGGTGCGACTCTTGGGGATGGTTCTGTGCAGGGTTGTGGGCTCCTTCCAACTTGGCATATTCTGTGACTCTATGACTCTATTAGCAGTGTAACTAGTCTCAGAACACTGAACGATACAGTTTTTACAAAAACAATATCAATCAAGGTATACAAAACCTGCAGAAAATTCACTCAGTGAGCTCAGACATGAGATGTTATCAATTCCCTTTTTTAAACACAACAGTTTACTATATCAGAGGTAAATGCAAATCAAGTACACACTTAAACCCTAAACTAAGATGAGAATGTTGCTCTGAACAGGCCCTCTTTGAAGAGAGCAAGTAGCCTTGAACAGACTGAACAGCAACCATTCCATGAGCAAGTATCTGTCCTGAGATGTTTAAAACATGTCACAGAAAATGGTACATTAACCAATTGGAGAGAGATATAACAATTGTTTCTTTGACAGAACACTAAATAAAAGTTTTCCTTACTTGAGATTCTCTGTTTTGACTGCTGCAAGTTAATTACTGTGCATATAGTGAATTTTACAAGTTAAGTAGGTCAGCAAATACAATGGAAAACTACTGGCCTAAGTTTGAAAAGCAAACACCTAATAGCATGTATGCAACATGGTCTTATATACAGGTTTGGATTACCTAATGTAGGATCAGTACAAGAACTTGCATGGCCATGGATAACTGTTAAAACTCTAATATTCTCATCCCCTACCAATGTACTACTCTAGACATCAAAAGTCCATCTGATTTAGAATCAAGAGGCAGATTCTTTCAAACACACAAATGCCCTGTTTAGTTTTAGAAGACAAATGCTTCAATGTTTAATTAGACTGTAGACACAAGACACAAATGGAAAACACTCTGTTCACATGAGCTTATGATCTAAGTGACAAAGGCAAGGCTAGGAGAAAACAGAACAAAAGCCAGGTGACACTGAGCGCTTATGTTTCATCATTACACAGTCCATGCTCCACTTTAAATGCTGCAGCTTTGCAGGATTACAAACAAAATAGAAAGTTTATACAGAGAAATGAAAAGCACAATGTATGCATAAGGAACAGAAAAAATCATTATTAAGGACCAGAGGGGAAAAAAAAGACCACAAAAGGCCACTTTGTCAGTAACAGAAATACAAGCAGAAACTCCTTTAATTCAGTTTTGAAAGCATTTGGAAAGCCTAGAATCAACACAGTACCCATGCAACAAACACAGCAGACACAGCTCCCAATACTGTGCTGCACAGCTATTGTCAAATAGTTAAGGAAACCAAAGTGCATCAGAATTGTCAATCACTACCTCTCCCATGTGAAAGCTTTCATTTAATCTACTGCTCAGAAATGCTGACAAAAAGCAAGGACATATTCTATACATCTTTACTGCTCTGTTATGTGCAACTAACTGCACAGTCAAAACTCATAACTGAGAACGCTCTTCCCTTTCTGCAAGTAATTCCAGGGCATCTCTCAGGAGTTATCTATTTTATATTAATACAAGAGACACTGAAAACCTGGTAGTCCTACTGAATAACCCCATGGCAATTTTACATTTTATATAATAAATGCATCAGTGCAATTGGTATTTCTCATTTTCTTCATTATGTAATCACAAATAATAGAAGCAACAGCATAACTCTTACTGTTACTGACATACAAAAAGAAATCACTTTCTCAGGCCAGTGTCTGAAGGGTATCAGAAACAGATTAGCATCTCATAGGTTAAACTACTCAGGAAAAAACACAGCAGAAGAGGTAAGACATCCTAACTTGCACTGATGCTACCAGTGTCATATGGTTCACAATACACAACCAACACAACCACCTGCATCATTACTAAGACATTTGTTGTCCCACTCTGAAGTCAAATTCCAGATAAAAATCCTACAGAAGTAAATAAATTAATAAATATACGTCAGAGGAACTGGACATGACACACAGACCAACGTGATCGAGTGAATGCCCATTTACTATACACCACACACGGTTTATATAGAGCTAAAGCCACACACCACTGGCTAAGTTAAAACCTCACACCACCAAGCCACAAACTTTAATTGGTTATAATCCATATCTCACAAGTCCAATGTTTTGGAGAACTTATCCTAGATGTTTTC
>JAOXXN010000364.1:41373624-41388382 GCA_026770055.1 Myrmophylax atrothorax
GAAGTGCTTACAGCTAATAACTTAATTAATACAGTTAAGACTAGAAATCTTTGTATTTCTGTCTCCCTCCCTTTCACTTGATAGGACTCCTTTAGGTATTTTTGAAAAGTAGGAGTGAACTCCATTGTATATTTTCAGTACAGATCTACCAAATCACAGAATCACAGAATCTTCTGAATTAGAAGGGACCCACAAGGATCGAGTCCAACGTAGCCCTGAACAGAACTGCCACAAGAGTTACTCCATGTGCCTGAGATTGTTATCCAAACCTTTCATAAACCCTGTCAGGCTTAGTGCTGTGACCACTTCTCTGGGCAGCCTGTTCCAGAACCCAACCACCCTGTGGGTAAAAAACCTTTTTCTTATAAGCTCAGAACTGTTTCACAGTACTCCATCTTAGGTATTCCTCATTATAGAATTTAATGCACTTTGAATGCATACTTTAATTTATATGTCTGCAGTAACAGCCGTTGACAAACATCCATCCATACTTCTCTTGCTAATGTATTTTATACTAGGACATATTGTATTTTCATAGTTGTCCATAAGGGGCTGCTCCATCAAACTGCATAAACATGTTTGATATCAAATCTAAAATAGTTCTGTCATTTGTTACATTCTTAGCACAAATTGATGAATATTTTTGCTTAGTCTGGAAACAAGATGATTAATAATTAACTTTCTCATTGCATTGACCAGTTAATAACATTAATAACCTCCCCCATTCCATTTTTCAGAGCTTGTCCAAATATGGGGGGGAGGGGGAGGGGTTGTGTTTGTGTTTGTTTTGGTTTTTTTTTCCAATCAAATGATGACACTAAAATGAGGACTCTGTTGTTACACAAAGAACTTTTTCTGCATTGAAAACATTCAAATTTGTATAACTTAGCAGTGTGTGTATGAGTGCAAAAACCTTCCTATTTTTTTCCTAAAATTTCTTCATAAATTTCTGTATCAAATCCAGCGTCTTTCAAATATTCTTACCAACACTTTAATAAGTCGTGAGGGGACAGGGGTTTATTTGGTTGTTTGTGTTGGTTTTACCTATTTTTTTTCCTGACAATCTTTGGAGAAAGGAGATTTTAAATTATTCTGGATTTTGGTTGTTCACCATTGTGTAAGCTAACCTTGGTTCAAAATAGCAGCCCATATTAGATAGTTGAATAGAAAAAAGGTTTAGACTGAAATAAAAATTAGTTCAGTAGCAGCCTGAGCTGTCCAAACAAGGAAAAAAAAAGAAAAACAACCAAACAAAAATTTGCAGATACTAATCACTCTTAAATCCAATGGAAGTCCAGCAAAAGAGCTATCCAATACTTTCAGTTAAGAAAATCAGTCTCTGTTTGACAACAAGGCTGTTTAAAAAGTTACTTCTAGGCTTTTTGCTGTGGAGGTTTTTCTCAAGGATAGAAAAGGACTCCCACTCAGCTGCAGACTGATTAAAAGTGGAAAATCTGGAGAAGATGTTATGAAGAAGTGAAAAAGCAAAATAGCTTCTACAAGCTGGAGACATGGGGATTCTGAGTAGAGAAATTGAGGTGTCAGCTGGCTTTTGGAAGTAGACTTTTCTTGTGGATGACAAAAGAAAATAATTCTGAGCAGTGGGCATCCACTCAGACTAATATGTTCACATTCTTTTCATAACAGAAATACTGAAATTATGCTGAAAGGTTTACATTTATGTCTTTCAGATAAATACTTTATAGAAAAAAGATAGATACTGAAATCATATGTTCCACAGAGTACCTTCTAATATGCAGTAATCACATTTTGAAAACTAATACTATTTGAAAAATATGGCATAATGTAGATGTGTCACATTAGGATTTAATTAAGAATAAATTTCCCTATGGAAATACATGTTTTTCATAAACTACATATCATACCTGAGACAAAAAGGAAATAGGAACAAAATTTGATAGAGCGTGTCTATGAAGTGTTGCAATCATAGAAGTAAATGCATACCTGCAATGATATAAACAGTATATGAAGCATCCTTGTTATTAGGAAAGATTCTGTAGAACCAGCCAGTAAAAACCAATCATCTGTACATACAGTAGTGTTTGTGTTACTGCTTTCTTCAAATTCTTCCTGCCTGGATGACTGTTTCATTTGACTTAAGTGTCAATCAAAATGCATGACTGGATGAGAAGTCTGAAACTGTGTTGTGACTTTGACATAATAGCAGAGTTCACTGAGAGTGCTTGCCACCAGTGAGAGCAAAAATTGCTGCAAAACTGCCCTGGATTCTTTAATGTGAGAAGTCCACATGGTCAATGAGCACGTCACTCTCCTGCCCTTCTGGCAAGCAGGCAGGTGCAGTGGGCTGAAAGTTGTCCTGAGCTTCATTACATCTCCCACAGATTACTACAATGCCTGGATTTATTCTTTCATTTATTCTGTAAAAAAGCAATTAATTATAAATAATGTGGCAGTAAACAGATCGCATGAATAATAATTCTTTCAATTATTTTGATTCAGTTAGTTTCTTTCCATGACAGGCTCATCCTTGTGGAATATAATAGTAATATCGATGGGCTAGTACCAGTAAAACTAAGCAGGAGTTTGAAGTAAAATTTTATTAACTTTATGGATTTTTGAGCCATATTCACAAAACACTGCATTTTTTTCATTATTAATTAACAGAATAAAAATTGATTTTCAGTAACATTTCACTGGTAGTTATTTTTTAAAAGTGAGAAGTGTTAGATACCAAAGGCATTCAAAACCTTTGTCTTCCTTGGAGATGGAGACCTATGCAAACTGAAAAGCTCAAGAATGATCCATTATCTGTACAAATAAATTTTTTATTTCTATGTATGAAATGGTTACTTAGATTATATAGCGAACACAAATAACATTCTTATTAATATTACTATAAGCTTCATTCTTGTGAATACAATTATTTGAAACCAGTATAGAAAATATCAAATCTCTCCTTTAAAAAGTTCTAAGTATACAAAGTACCAGTGAGGTTCTTGTATTTACTGTTTTTCCTTTTGCATTTTCTGGACTTTAAAAATCTCATGGATTTACAGTAGGTATAGGTATTTGCAGAAAGGATCATTATAAGTGCTATTGCATTAATCAGAAAGTGCATTAACAGATACAGGTTTTTAATTAATGAATAAAAGATCCTGGATGTCTTGCATTATTCTATTACTGAAGCATAACGATGCATGAAGAAGATACTAACAGTAATGGAATCAGCAGCAAATGCCATTTGCTGGGGGGAGAACAAGACTTGTGAGGTCCACAGGGAGTGTCTGAGGGGGTTTCTGGGTCCCCAACTCCCTTAATTTTTTTGTGTGTAGGACAAACTGGCAGCTGAGAGGTCTCACAAGAGAGGTGGGTTACAGCTGGATAGTGTCACAAGAGTTAGCAGTTTAAACTGTTGGAAGCTGCATATATCCTGCCCAGAGGGATGGACACCAGCAGACAGAGCATGAGGACAGGGTGGAAGTGGCATGGCAGCCTTCATGGAAGTTCATGTGGTAGGCTGTGCAGAAAATTATAATCTTGCTGTGTCCTCTGTTCATCTGCTGGTTTTGGTTGCAAACCCAGTCAACTCAAACTGGTGGCTATGCAAGGCTATCCAGCAGCCTGAGGTCTCCAGAGAACAAAGGGCTTGTTAGTTGGCCTTTCTATGTTGAAAACAATGTGGTAGAGACCAGGTACTGGTGTCTGCAACTGTGTTGTGGGTTCACCTAGGTGGGCCTAAATTTAGGTTTTGGGGGCCAGACTAGTCCTGAAATTGTCAGGTGACTTGAGCTAGGCCCAGAGTATTGAAGAATGATTTCTAACCCTTTGCAAAGCAAGAATACTTTGTCCAGCCTCCTTAAGTACATGTTTATCAACACATACAGTCTAGGCATCAGCAAGAACTGGAGAACTGCCCAGTCTGATAGTTCTGTTGTCATAAAATCACAGAAAGATGGTGAGAAAAATCATGTGATTGGAAGTCCATGATGCATGGTTACATACGCTCTTGGTAGGATAGGAAGGGAAGAAGAGGATTTGAAGTTGAACCTTGCATGAAAGAGAAATTGGATTGTATAGAGGTAAGCTATGGAGACCATGAATGTTCTTTGGATCAAGAGTGAAGTGATTGTCACTATGATGGAATCTTTTGTTAGCTATTTGTTATTGACCTCCCAATCAGGATGACGAGGCCAAAAAAACCCTTTCCTTATCTTCTCAAGGAAATCTTGGGTCAACAGAACCTCCTCCTTGAGATTAATTTGAGTTAACTTGAGATTTGGTAAAAACACATAACAATTACAAGTTGTTCATCAGATTAATGGAATTCATTGAGGACTGCTTTCTGATACAGATGCTGGACATGCTGATTAGGAACAGTGTATTATTCAATCTACTGCTCATAAACTGAGCAGACTTACTTGACAACATTACTACAAATGGTAGCCTTAGATACAGCAACCACAACATTGTGGATTTCAAGGTCTTGCTGAGCACATTGAAGTAGAGCAAAGACCCTGGGTTACAGAAGAGGCAACTTCAATATGCTAAGAGACAAGCTGTAGAGGAGTCCATGGGAAGAAACCGTGGGAAGTAAAGTAGTTTGTGCATGCTGAGAGTTATTCAAGAGCAGCCTCCTGAAAGCACAGGAAACAGCTTGAAGGTTCTCTCTTCATAAGGAACCAAGAAGACCAGAGGGAATTGGTACGAGTTGCACTGAGAGACATTTCATCTAAATATAATGAAATGTTTTGCAGTAAGATCAATCATACAGTGGAACACCATCACCAAGGGACACACAAGAGACTCCATTGCTGGAGGTTTTTGAGATGTGATTGGACAGAGACAGATAGATAACCTCATCCAAGCTCTCCTTCTCACAAAATACTGGACTAGATGATCTTTTAAGGTCACATCCAACTGTGTCTGTTCTGTGATTCTGTCTACTTACATCCTGTACCTCTATTTTCAAGGAAGACAAATGTGGTATAGAATATTTGCTGTTTTCCAGGATATGTTAAAAAATGCATAAAAAAATATTCCAACATACAGATATCTATTTTTTTTACCTTCAAATAACATATTAGTTTGTTGTTTACAATTAGTTAGTAATTCAGGTCTACCAGACTAGATCTACTTTTGCATTTTATTTAAGTTAGATTTGGATATTTTCTTGGTATCTCAGCATCTGAGAAAGTGAAAATGATCACTGTGAACAAGTATAATATATTTATTTACCCTTCTGATAAGGTTGCCTCAGTCTCAGAACCAGTTAAATATAACTTTAATAGAATCAATATGTAAGAATCAATTCAAAAATCCATGGTAATGGAGTCCCTCTTCATTAGTTTGATGAGAGGTTGAAACATCTGTGTTTGTCTCAGTGGTTAAGCTTCTGAAGATTTTAATATAACAGAATTTAACACTTATTTTTATGGGTGTTCCTTCATCAGCTCAAATAGGCATGAACCAAAATAATCAGACTTATTCCAGTATGCTCAATATGTTTCACAGTTCCTACAGATAAAAATTCTTCCTCACTGGGGAATGGAGTAATCTATATTTAAGTTTTACACCTACAACTCATTACTTAGCTAATCTAAATACACCTATTCCTGTCTGGGAAGCAGTGTAAATGTGTTTCAAGCATGCCTTCCTCACTTTCTACTAATGACTCTAATATTTTATTCTTCTCTTCTAGATAGTCTTGCTCATTATCCACCTATACACTTCTGAATATATATGAACATGACAATTCCTCATTCACTGAAATGTTTACAAAATCAGTAGGTAAAAAATAAATATGCAACAAATAGTGGTAAAAAATATCATTTCAAAAATAAAAAGTTATACGCATATGAAACTGCTCATGGTGATATTGCTGCAATAAGCATTTTCCTGTAAATGTTGTAACCCATGGAATTTAATTGGAAATTATGCATATTCACCTCTATAAATATTTAAAAAAGATTATTGAATGGTTTCATTGCTTTTGGAAAAATGCATTTTTATATCTGTAAACAACAAATGTATATTGAGCACTTTCAGTGCTAGCAAAACTCTCATATTTAGTACTTTCCCAGCACTTACTGGATTTTTACCATGGTCCCTGGGAAGACATGAGGAATTTTAGATTTCAGGCACATCTATATCAAAGCAACAACATAAGATAGTTGCCTTCAATTTCTTTGTCAGTAGAATTATTATTTTTATGTTCAGACTTAATCATTAAGGTTATAATTCAAAGCACTCAGAATTTTGAAAAGGAATTACATGAAAGATGTAAAGCAGTACCATATATCTTGCTTGTGAAGATTATCATGCAGTCTTTGAACACAGAGTCCAGTTATTACTGACCCCCTTTCCCCTTCAGTGTATCCAGACTGCCTAGCTGTAAGAATATATCAGAATTGCTGCCTTCAGGAGGATATTGCCTCTATGCTTTAGCTTAACGTGTTGAGTAACCCAGAGTTTATGAATGGATGGGGCAAACATTTCTTCAGTCTAATGGGAGAAACAAGGAGAAAGAATGATGCTTCAGCAGAAGCAGCTGAGCAATTTTTGGTAGCAGCTCTGTTACAGGGCTTCTGCAGGAGCCTTGACAAATGATTAAAACTAAATTTTGCAGCATACATCACAAGTAGTTTGTTCTGCTCCAGGAGATGATTTGTGGAAGTGTTTACTAGAGAAAGCCACAAAGTGGCTAAAAGTATAAGTAACCTGAAAAATCAGAGCACAGATCTTCAAAGGATGAAAGGTATATTAAACCATACTGAGCTTTACAGAGCTGAGAAGAGATCACTACCAACACTTGACATACGCACACCTGTAATTTGGATATACATCTTTATTTAGGAAGGCAAATTAACTTTTTTCCACCTGAGAACCAGAAATTAAAAGTAGGTGCACAGCAGCTATCAGGAGACTATTTCATTATTTTACAAGACTAAAAGGCAAATCAAAGCAGAAAAATTTTTAAGCCTTAGTTCATGGAGGTAAAGCGGTGGAAGCTTAAAGTACCCACCAAGTTCTTACTGGCAGCAGTCACAATTATACAGAGTTCCATACTTCTGTCTGCTTTCCCTCAAAGTGTAAGTGACTTCCAAGGACTAAAATTGTCAAGGTTAAATATGGATTTTCCATCCTCAGATTTAGAGATGGAAGTATTGTGCAAAGTTTCATGCCTGGACATATCTAAACAGCAGCTTCACATTTTTAAGATGTACTAATTAATTAATTCTTGATTGGGGAAAGTGTCCTATTTTGTCGCAAAATCAGCAGTACACATCTTTAACATCTCAGAAGAACCAACTTTCTTACACTTAAGTTCTAAGTTATATATCTATTTAAAACATTACAAGACAGAAGAAACTGGTTCTGTAAAGATATCTCAGTCTAATTTAAACATAATTAAAACATACTGTTCTTGTACTGTTGCTGTGCTGTTTGTTTGAGAGGACAGTCATTGTACAACCTCACAATATATCCGAGTTCAGTCACCTCCCTGCTCCAACCCTATCTCTTTTCATAGATCTCATTTTTCGCATTGTTCTGTGTGGGAGAAACATTGATTTCTCATTTCTGTTAGACCAATCCAATTTTGACCAATCCAATGTTAACTTCTGTTTACATTCAACTTCAGTTGAAACCAAAGGGTTTGACTATGCCATCGCTCATGCATGACAAACCCTCATCTAACTGCATTAGTTCCAGGCATTTGTGTTTCGGACATCACTCTTGATCCTTTCTGGCATTTCATGCTCAGCAGCCAGCGGGGAAATGGAAAGGCCATTTCAGTGTTGTTTCTCAGATTCTAGATAGCAGAATTTATAGTCAATGTTCCTTCAACACCATGGGGTTTATCACACTGTAATGGAACATGCGATTTCTAAACTCACCAAAGTTGTACATTGCAGTAACCAATAATGGTCCCTGAAGAAAAAATATGAAGAAAGTAATTGAGTTATCAAGTGTGCTCCCTTAATAAATGACAAAAATAAGCTCTCAAATCTAACAATAAAATAAATAAACCAGATCTCAAATAAAATAAATTGAAGAGAATTTAAAAACATTGTCACCATGGTGTTATGTCATACATGTCTAAGTTATGAAAAGAATGTGTTCTGATCATGTACTACACATTAAAAGTAGTTAGGCATCCACTAGTTTCTTGATTTTGTTTATACTCAGACAACCTCTGATATTCAGTCATCTATCAATGTCACACTGCAAAGCAATCATGAGCCTTATCTAATGAATGCTAATGATTTTCTTATTGAAAAAATGGTAAATCTGTATGTCATCAATTTATCTAAGGCAACTTAATCCACAATTAATTTAATTAACTTTTTCAATTAAGACAGAGTTGGAAATCATAAGTTGAAAAACTCACATTGTTAATATGTGCTGCAACCATAACAAACAATTAGTGTACCTTACTATTTGATTGGTGTGATTAAAATCAATCTATATTCACAGAGCAAAAGTTTAATTGAGGATGAAGGTAGTTGAAGGCAGAATAATCAGAACACAGATAGAAAGGTTTGCCAGCATTTTCAATGCATTCTGTACTAGAAAATATGTAATCATCAGTAGCTGTGCAGCAGGTCTCATCTCTCAATTTGTCAATTCTAGCAGTGAAAGGTACATTGAAAATGTTGAACTGAAATCCTAAAAGCAGTCCAGGTTACTTGTTGATTAAGTTTACAGAAAATTAAACTATGAGGGGACATGTATTATTTCCACACATATGTATGTAGCTTATACAGACACATGCTAGAGAAATTGAAAATCAAAATTTTTCAAGCAAATTTGGTAAATGACACAGAACTTAAAATGGAAGGTATTTTGTATATTGTATTGTCTCAGTAGTTAGATGGTTTTGTTCTTCCTTACCAAGGAAAATACAACCCCTATATCAATCTTTTTTCTGCATTAAAACCTATCTTTCTTATCACTAGCTTCATTCAGTAAGGAATGAAGCTAGTCCTTACATCTATTATTCAATGTCATTCAAAATAGTGCATTCAATCAGTTGTAAACAATAAAGGAATAAAAGAACCCACTGTCATGGTGAAGAAAAGGTAAACACACAGGCCATACTTAGAATATAAATATTGTAAACTCTAAGAAAAGTGCTCATTTCATGTCAGTGAAATCCATTTTGACATCTTAAAAGTTGGCCAAGAGTTTAATAATTGTGCAACCATCTTTGACCTCAGGGTGTGCCATTCTCTCACTTTTTCAGCTTTCCCAGGATATTAAAAATCACACTGTTTTTATGCCTGCTTAATGAAACACCAAAAAAGGTTCAGCTGGAAGAGCAAGAATTAGGGATTTCTACTGGAAACATCTTTTTCTCAGGAATAGGTAAAGAGCCTGATTCAAACTTCATTGATACTTAAAATGCTTCCTTCAGTCTCATGGTTTTATGTTTGTTTTTTTTTTTTTTGCTAAACTCTACTATTTTTTAGCTTTCTGCTTGAACCTAGCTGTTTTTCAACAATATAGTCTACCTTTTTTTTCCTCCACTCTCTTTATTTCTTTTCTTCTTTCATCATAGTTTACTGGGCCCTGCCATTTGTTGTAGGAATTTATGAGAATAAAGGTACACAGTTTAAGTATTTAAGTTGAAACAGAAAAGCTGCACCTGCTTGACTCATGTTTGAATAATTTATGCACCAGACCTTTCCAAAGCCATGTGGGAGGCAAGGCAGACCTGAAGCTGAATCCTAGTGTCAGTAATATTTGTGTAATGCCCTTATCAAAACCAGCCTACACAGTTATAGTTACTCTATGCTTTCAAGGAAATACAACTGTTGGGGAAATGGGAAGCAACTGAGTCCTTTTCCCTGTTTTCTTTGAGGAGTTTCTTACCTTTTATCTCTTTATCCATCTTTTCCACCCCCACAGACCATTTGCACGGAGCTTTTCCTGTGTTAATGACCGTTTCAAGAAGGAATATCTTTACTGGTGGCTCGGCTGAGCCTCAGGGCAAGGTTTAGACTAAGTCTAATAACACTCAGGTGGATATTAAAAAAAAAAACAAAACAACAAAAAACACCAAACCAAAATAAACCACCAAACCAGAAAAAAAAAAATCTTTAAAACCACTTCTTATGCATGGCCCACTATAATAGTAACAGTAGTAGCAGTAGTAATGACAGTACCAATCACTGAAAGAAAATTTTATTTAGTTTTTTTCTTTGCTGTTTCAGTACTGATACTATGCATGATTCAGTTTTCAATATTCCTAAGTGATACCAGAGAAACTCCTGTCTTCCTTGTACTGTGCCACAGCTTTGCATTCATAAAACTAATAACACAGTAGACCTCAAAGTTAGTATGCTGTCATGTTTACAAAATAACTGGATGTATATGTGCTTTACTGTCTTGACCTAAATGCTGCTATATTAGTATAATATCACTATATGATACAAGAGACCTCTTCTATGTAACAGCCATACAAACTGGATTGTCACTTACAATCAAGGTTCACAGAACTGTCTAACCATGAAAAACATTATTTCAGGTTATTGTGTTTCAATCCTATATACAGTCATCCTTTCAATTTTTCTTAACAATTGAGGTATGACAGTAAAAGTGACTGTGAATGAGGTTATAGCCTAGGATTATATCTGTCATAATATGTTAGGAAACTATGTATGGTATCTTTAATTATAAATTATGTATGTTAATGATACAATATTTGTGTATGCCATGTTACTTTGATAAACAAAAAGACCTTGAGATTCCAAGGTTTGAAAGTTTATTTTTCAAAGGTAAAAGTGTTCAAACCAGATGGAGAAGTCTTTTGCTTACATATCATAAATAAGGACACTAAGAGGAAAGAAGAAAGCAACTCTTAAGTACACTGCTTTTTTTTTAATTATCTCACAAAAATATCTGAAGTTTAAGGTTCTTGCAGATACTCAGAGAGTGATTAAAATACCTCTGAAATGACCCTAAATTCTCAAATATCTGTTTTACTATCTAAATTTTGAAAATAAAGGCAACTTCCACCTGATAGTCCACCACTAAAGACGGCACTAGAATTATGATGACTTTTGATTTCTAATATTGCAGGAATAATTCCCATATTTTCATTCCAGAAAAAGCAGTAAATCTCAGAAGTCAAGGTGACCTTCAGAAAAGACTACAAATTGCTAAAACTTAGGTATTGTGAAGCTGATGATAAAAACTAGGTGTTTGATATTTAGAGCTTTAATGATAAATGAATATACTCTTCCTTTATTAGTTTAAGAATACTGATTCTCTATTATTTTATGCTATGTTTTTCTCCTGTGTCAATCTGTTTAAACCATCCCTGTCAATATACATCAACTTTCCAAAATTTGTGTGTTCAGATAGATGGAGTGGTTTTTGTGGTGTAACCCTTGGTTTGAAGGCTAAATAAAACCTACATCAAAATTTATTTTGGTGACAGAGAGTGATTTCTCCATGACTAAATACTTTTAGTCTGTTTTTTTTTTTTTTTGAATAGCAAGATTTGAAAGCAATTTTGATTGATTTAGTTCTCATGCTTTACTTTGTGAATACTACTGTATTATTATTTAAATTCTAACATTCTTAACAAAAATCATAGATGAAAAGAAATAGTGTGTAATTCATTTCTTAACAGGAACAGTTGTAATCTATGTACATCAAACATTTAAAGTAGATCAATGTTTGGTTTAGTCTTGCAACAAAGGTTGGTTTGAGTTCATAATATGCTAACACATCACAGTATTCAAGCACTTAGAGGGTAGTTACAAATAGAATAGAGACTTTCTCTTTAGAAGAGCCACATAAGGAAAGCCAGAGTCAATGGGTAGAAGTTGCACTGGAAGAGGTTTCATCTCAAAATACAAAGCAATATTTTTGCATTAAGAGCAGTAATGCAGGTGAGGATGCATACAATTAACCATCTGTTTCCTGAAAAGAACTGAATGCACAGTTTCACTCTGAATATATATATATATATATATACCACTCTATCATTACTTTATGTTGGATCTTTCATTCTTTCCCCATCCATCTTCATATGTGTAACTAGCTCAGCATACTTAACCTGTAAGTTGCATTTTTCTTTCTCAACACCCAGTGTTGTTTTATGTATGAGAATATTCTTCAAGAGTATGGTGTATTGCAAAATCATTACAATAATACTTTCTGACAAGATTTTCTGTGACAATTTTCAGAGAAGAAAAGAGTTGAGCACATCTGTCCTCCTGAAAATATTTTTTCTCTTATCTTTTCAAATGGAATGGTGTTTTCTGATGATTTAAAGTGTCCTGTTACCAAATTCTATTCACAGACTTTCTATTAACCCATGTGATTAGATACTTATAATCTGACTTTACCATTCTTTTTATGGCCATTCAAATGCTTGGGTGTATATGCATCCATCTCCTTGTATCAGCAAATATGTGATTATATTGTCAGTTTAGCTACATTCTTGTGGCAGAATATCAGAAGTTATCTGCATATTATGATAATCTGTAATTGTTTTTATAAGGAAGCAGACTGCAATGAACTCTCAAGCCTAAGAGGACAGTTTTGAACCTTGACCCCTTCCTCCTGTTGTTGAGTTGGTTTAGTACTGGGATAAAACATAGCGTGCTACCACATCAGAATACCTTAGTATATTCAGCAGAGAAACAAATGGTGAGTCAATGCAGTACAAAGTAGTCACTTCAGTTCCACAAGGATGTCGAGCATGAGAAAAAGTTTCTGTAGAAAGCTGCTGCTTTGATCAGCTCTAGTCACGACAAAAAGATAAAACATGGTTGTGAAAGGCCATTTGTGCCCCTCCATTATCCAATAGCAGCAAAATCAAATGGAATATGCTAGCATTGATCATAGTTCCCAGTAAACAGTAAATATTATGCCAAGATCACACTAAAATAAGGAATTATGTGTCTGTCGGCACTTCCAGTCTTTAATTTAGATTCTTCTTTCAAATTAAGACAGCAAAATCTGAAATAAAATATTTTTGGAATCTCTGAACCTTTATTTTAAAATATTCAGTTTGAAAGAGCATTAAAACTGGACCATTAAAAGAAAGCATAAAGAGTAGCATTGAATCTCCAGAAAAATTTCATTTCAGTTCTTGAGGGCAAATATGGAACACATGCTTTAGAAGAAGACAATATGTGGCCATAAGGCAGGAAAAATGGATTGTGAAGAATTTGTGTTTATGCAGTCAGTGGTCACAGACATCCATAAGTATGATCATTAAAAAATTCTGCTATTAGTTCTGGTCCTGTCCCAGCCCTTCTCCAAACTGAGTATGTCACAGCAAAATAATAGTTCTGTAGAATTTCATAGGGAGTCTGGTCTACATGTAGCTGGATTTATAGACTCCACAAAAGGAATATAAGAGAAGCAATACAGGAAAAAAACCCCCATCATTTCCCCCATTTTGATTTAAATGTAGCTTACTGTACTGTAGGGAAACAAGACAGTGGTTCCCTACTACAGATTTTCACTCTGGGGATACTTGCGTGTGAATTCAATGTGCTAGATTCTTCTTTTCCTAACCTATTCATATGATCCTTTCTGCAGACTCCAAATAATACTTAGAAACTAGAGTTAACACTGAGTTTGAGCATTCAGGAAGCAAGCCACTGCTCACAGCCTCAGTTCTAGTTATACCTGGCTGAGCTAAATCTTGAGGAATGCTTATCCTAAGCTGTTCAAGGGAAGAGTTTGGAGGAAAAGGGAAGCAAAGGGAGAGGGGTAAGCAGCAGTGGTAGCTAAATGAGCCTAAGTGGTTGGCAAATACAAATGCCCTCCTTCCCAGTTCTACCCCTATTCTCCTACCAGATAAAGACTTCAGATGATACCCTTTGAAAGGAATCTGTGCTATTGGCTATACTTTAAACAGTCATGTTATCTTGCTATTTGAGAGGGCTGTTGAACTCCACATATGCTGAGTAAGGCATTAAGGGCAGAGGAAGAATACATAAACAGCGGGAAAAAGAAAATGAATAATTGATAGCAAGAATTGATTTGTTAAATATTTTTCTTTAAAAATCCTTATATGGGAAGATTGAAATCTCACATAATGAGAACTAGTATCTCCATGCCAGTATAAGGTTTTACCCTTTTCCAGTATCTATCATACTGAAACTGGTCTGAAGATGCGTCCCACAAAATGGGAAACAAAAACAAGAGTCATGATCAGCTATGATGCTCTGTTCTTGAGAAGAAATCAACTCTCCTGTAGTTAGTGTCATAAGCTCAATGGCTCCAGGAACATAACAATTCTGACATGCCAGTCTAAAAGGACCAGAAACTCCATTTTTTATCCCCCCCCTTTGCTTTCCCTCTGTCTTCCTGTAAGGAACTCAGCATAGGTCTAGCTAGCATCTCACCAAATATAGATTGTAATAAACAAGTAGGTTGCAGGGTCTTCATTTTAGTGCATGCGTAGTTTAATGTTCTATTAGAACATTTGATTAATGGATCATTCAACTCCTAAATACTGGCAATGTGTTAATATCATAATAAACTAATGTGATTTTAAGAGAAATTAAAAAACAATCCGGTCTCTGAAATGAGATAGAAATCAGCTGGTTTTTTTTCCTGAATAGTGTATTTGCACAAACTGCAGTCTAAATATACATGTAAATGATTAAAATCTAATAAGCAATCATAGGACACTTTGATTTTCAATATAAAACTTTACATAGAATTGCTGTGGGTTCACCTTGGCAGGCCTGGATTTGGGTTCTGAGGTTTGGACCAGGCCTGGAATTGTCGGGTGACTTGAGCT
>JAOXXN010000364.1:41411064-41424528 GCA_026770055.1 Myrmophylax atrothorax
GGCAGACAAAAACCATTACTCCAAGCATTCCCCTCTTCTTCTTTCTTCCTCCAGATTTATACACTGAGCATGATGTCATGTGGTGTGAAATATCCCTGGGGTCAGTTGGGATTGGTTGTCCCAGCTGTGTCCCATCCCAACATCTTGTGAATCCCCATGAGGTCATTTAAGCACAACTCCACCACTCCTCTAGGCTGCAATTTTGTACTCACACCTACATCAGTTTGTTTCTCCCATGCAGCAGAACGTGCCTACTCTATACAGAAAGTCCATATGTCACCATGAAATGGTATATATTAAGGATAAAATCTTCTTTTTGTAATTAAATAATTTTAAGTGATAAAACCATGTACTTTATGGCTATTAAGAAACTTTTCCAAATAACCCTTGTTTAATTTTTTCCATGCATTTTAATACATACTTTCACCTATTATTAACAAGCACTTTCTGAGCATTTCTCTGGCATCATAAAAAGTTCTAGAAAAGTGTCTTGAAAGTTTCAAAAGTGTCTTGAAAAGAGTACGCTCAGTATCATAGCTGAGAAATGTAGGGCAGGTAAATCTGTTACTAGCATACAATAAAAATACAATTTTATAGTAGCAGTGAAGCATTCCCCTGTGCAATCTGAACAAGATTTCATACCTTTGTAATTCACATAACATGAAAGTGAGTAGCTCTTTCTTTTAGTGATGATTGTCTTAAAGGTTTATTGTTTGCACTCTGGAAATACAAAATCTTTCTAATTTTATCATAAACTTTGTTGAGGTATTTTGAAAACTAAAATCTAGCCCATTGATTGGCAAAATCCAGATATCTGAACCTGAGTCAGGACCACTGTATTTTCTCCCATATGAGCTTTTGACACCTTAACAGCTAACAGTGTGAGACAGGTTCACCTCAGTGATAAACTGCAGAGAATCTTGCTTTTGAGAAATGAGAGAAGAAATGTTTCCTGTTAGCTGCAGGAGAAAAAGCTTTTATAAAACCTGCAGTATAAAAGCACAGCACTAGATTTGCCTGTGACATAGTATAGTTGATGTTTGAATAATCATGCAAATGTTTTTCATAGATGGAAATAAGAGCTTAACTTTGTCTGATACTAACAAAATCTGTGTTCATATACCACTTTGCTATAATGCAATTTATTATGTCCTGACAAATACTTTGAAGGTACTTACTAATAATAAATAATTTTAAAAACAGAACAAAGTATTGTTTGTTAAGCTTTCTTTATCTGGCATAGTGGACATTATGAAAATAAAAAGAAATGTATTATGCATATGTACTTTGAAAGTAGAAGTGTGAAATCACTGTGAAGAAGAAACAGAGAGTGCTGTAGGTAAAACACAGAAAAAACAGAAATTCTCTTTTCAAATGTTTTTTTAAGGCTAAATTTTCATGAGTGACCTGCAGGTTGCTAAGAAGGAAGACAGTCCTTCTGCCTTATTATTTTCTTTCTGTTTTGAAAGCTGTCACTTTCTGGTGTGTATCTTTAACAGTAACGCTCAATTCTCTGAGGAAGCAATAACACACAGTACCTCTTTCAGAAGTGTTTGTATTTATTTATCAACCTATTTCCTTCTACAAGCCTCAAATGAATACTCTAGTTGCAAAATTTAAGAATACAAATGAGTCTACAATTTTGTATACACAGAGGTACATGAAAAATCACATTTGTAAATATATGTACATATATATCCACATGTATAAAAGTGTTACATCTGTGTATGTACATAAGTACGTATAGTCCCTTCCAACTCAGCCTACCCTGTGAGTCTCTGATTCTGTGACATACGACCCCCAATATCACTTATTTAATGTTTTAACTAAAAAACTATCCAGAATTTGAAAATTTGTTGCCGAATTTTGTAAGTTGCATAAAATAGACTTGAGCTTCCATTTACATAGATAGACATGTATTGAAATGAATGTTGCTCCAGATATTTGTCTCAGAAACTGTCCAAAAGCAACAGTTGAAAAGAACAAAACTCCAATGACATAATAAGTATCAGCAAAGTATTAGAGAAATAATTCTAACCACTGACAGAGTTCAACTATGAGTTTTCATTCTTATAGTTACAGTTTTCACTCTATTAGCTATAAATTACCATTCGTAACCAATTAGATGTTTGAGAGTTTTGAGACAAATTTTCCTGTCCTTGTGTGTGGATACTGTAATTTACCAGGGATTCAAAAAAATAAGCTCATCTCCTCTTGAGAGTGTTCTCACTTTCCAAAGCCTCATGTAATCATCAGTGTAGCTGCAGTCATTTTGGTAGCCAAAAGACTCAAATAATTGGGTAGTGATGAACACCACAGTGTATTACAAAGAAGTTAATCTTTGAGATTTTTTAAAGTTGTGATTTTATTTCACCCCCTTTTATCATGATAAAGTTGAAACTAACTGGGAAATGCCTGCTATGAAGCTGGTGGTAACTGACCATCATTTGTAGGCTAAGCTAATGATAGACTTTTAAGACTACCTGTTTTGAATGGCAAAGTTTTCCTTTGTGCTTTTCCATGACAAAACAACAAAGGAAAAAAATGGGGAAAAAAATGTCGTTTGCATATGAACTATTACTTTTACTATATCAGAAATTTTTCAATCCTATTTGAACTTATTATCCAATGCAGAAGAAGTAAACATGTTTGCCTTTTACCTGATTCTTCAGGAATAAAGTGTTTTTCCAGATTACTCAGAAAGAATTGGCAACACAAATTTGATTTAAACCTCCCTGGCTTCTCAGCAGTAAAAATGTTACTATTTTTATGTGTTTTATCATACCAATTTTATCATTTTAATATGAAAATAGGTCATTTTCCACTAACCCACTGACAAACCATGACATTTTTGTTATCACTGTTACCTCTGCAGTGCACTTAAATTTGATTTATGGGAATATTTTATATGTGTTTGTCCTTAGAAGGCTCCAAGCAATGGGATAAAGAGTACTAATATGAATTGTTTAAAGAAAAAGAAAAAACAACATACAAACAAAATAACCACAAGTACTTGGATGTTGATTTGCTACATATTTAATTTCAACAACTGAAATCGGAAATGAGCAAGAAGAGATTGAAATGTTTTTAAAACTACTGGAATAAATTGAGATAAGAGGTGAGAAGTTAAGCAGTTCTGTGCTTTATATGCAAGATACAGGTGTTTGAAATCCCCCCAAAATGTCACCAAGCAGATTTTTTTTACTTAACTTGAGTTAATAAAGTTAACTTCACTCAAATATGATCAGATCTATGCTTTTACAGCTGGTCTTTTTTCAAATGAGGCTGTTAGAAATGAAGACTTTCCACTGAAGGTTCTACACATCTGCATTTCCTCAACTCTCTACTGGTTTTAGATGGCTAAGGTTTTGATAGTTGAAAGTGAGCTAAGAGTTGGAAAAACAAGTTTTTTGATTCCATCTGAGCATTGATCCCTTTAATATCAAGTCTATTTAGATATATCCCACTTTGTCTTGAAGGTAGCTAGCTGTTCAAAATTTGTTGTTTCTGAAATTCTGGGTTAATTTAAGGTTGTACTGAATGTTTCTGTTTGTTTCTGTTCATTTATATTAGTGCATGTATCTTCAGGGTAGTCCATCTAGAAATGTATAGGCAGGTCTTCAGTTGAATCCTTCTGTCTTTGGATTCCATTAACCCTTTGAGTTATGATGCCTACATGGTTTCTTATTTGGAAGACATTTCACAAATTTATGCATTAAAAAACTGGAAGTTCCTGTAGAAATTTGGAAGCAAATGGTTGTGATAAATTCAGAGGATTTCGTTCTCTTTTGCTTTTTATGGTGTGACTAAGTATTCAGAAAGGATGAAATTAGTGCTTCTGAGTCAATTATAAGTACATAAACAGGGATGGTGTGTGTGTGTGTGTGTGTTAAAAATTAATTAGATGTCTTAGTCTGCAAGTATGTAGTGTTTAGAATATACAGAACTAATTGCTCTGGATAAATTTAATATAAAATTAAAAATATGTAATATAATGTGTAGCTTTCAAGATGTCACATATATACAGCATTAAACAACAACAATCTGTTGCAAAACTGAGGCCTTTATTTAATCAGAGATCCTGTCTTGTCTTTCTCTAAAGTTCTTTTGTTTCTTTCTGAGTCCTTAGGATTAAGGTTAGGGTTAGGTTTTAACAAGTATATGCTCAGTGTCTCAAAAAGCTCTTTTAGAATCATAATCATAGAATGTTTTTCTTATGTACATTCTTTCATTAAGACTTTCACACACATTTAAGAAAGATATATCTTTTGCTTCAAAAGCATGCAATTCTAACATCTGAGGCACAAAGCCTATATTAGTTGGTAGAGATATGGGACCTGTGGTAAGGCTCAGGAATTTTTGAATGTTGACAAATTGGTTGTGGTGATGCAGATATTATGGAGCTTTAGTCTGCAAACATTTACTTCTGTAATGTGTCCTTATTCCTGCTGCTGGCTTAAATCAGTGATCTGAATCATGGACTGCTTTCAGGACTATGAATATATTCAGGTTGGAATCAGTTTTCTAAGATGAGTTTTTCTTTTTTTTTTTTTAATACTAACATTCTTCATAAGCAGTAGACTTGACAATATATCTAAAAGGTACTTTGCAATGTTGACTCTTTGGTTAGTGAGTATTTCATCTATTCAAATCTTTATTTTTGCTATTTATGTAGAAGGTTGTTTTCACAAACAAGGATGATTGTCTCATTATGTTTCTACAATGCTTGTGTCCTTCTGGAACTTTTCTGTTGCATTCTTTAACTTTTTTCCCTGTTTTCAATGGTAAATGAAATTGCAGAGAGAAAAAAATATTCCTGGGAAACACATATATGTTGAGACCAGTGCTCACCTCACTGGTTTTGACAGTTTTGGTTTAGCTTTCATCAGCAAGATTCCTATTATTGTAATGGAATTCTGGTCAACATGTAAATGAAAAATACATCTGAGCATACCATTTTAAGAGCAGAAAACTCACCTCAGATATGGAAATCCTGTATTCAAGTCTTTCCATCTCAGTTATATAATGAATACCCCAAATCACAAGATTACAATTTGTTTGAAGGTAAATTTCTCCATCTGTTTGGCTTCGAACAAGAAGACCAGAGATTAAAACTAGGGACCATCTTAGGGGCTACTAGACATTTGTCACCTAATGTCCAAGTGCCTAATGTTTGATTCTTGTTCTAATGACTTTTAATTATCTGTACAAGTTACATCAAGTGAGACTCATAGAATCACAGATCAGAATCCTATACTCAAGAATGCCTTGGCTTACAATGGACTAAAAATCATGTACTTCCAACTCCCCTGTCATGGGGCAGAGGGGGACTAAGAGAAACTGTATCCAACCAAGGTCCCAGTAGACAGCAAATTTTAATTTGCTATGACATATATACATTCAAATGGTTACTAGTAGCAACAGCAAGAATAATTCTTAATTTGTAGCATTGTTAAGGTCAGGATTCATAATTATTTATGGTATATCAAGCATGTAATTATTTCATTGTATATTGAAAGCTGATTACAGACTAAGTTTCAAGGATGCAAGATTTTTTTAATAAAATGTAATTATGCTAATAAATAAAATGATCTGTATGATGCTCATGTTAACATTGAAAGAGCCAACTGATTTTGCTTTTCTCATATTAAATCTCTTTTTTGCCAATGAAAATTCACCTACTTTATTATGTCAGGAATTTTTTGTGACAGTAATTCCTCACTGTTATTCTTCATTTTCCACTCCTCACATCTGCGCAGATATGATTGGGGCAGGTGGTTTTCTGTTAATAGAAGTCATTCTGCACATTTGCTTTTTCAAAATGCAGAGCTCATGTCATATCTTTCATTATTAGCTCTGGGTGAATAACACAGAAAAAAATACTGTGCACATTACTTAAATTATTCCTACAATTTTATTGCAACAAAGCTCTTGAATGCCTGACCCACTATGTAGGAATTTAATTTTGCTTTCAGACCAAAACCATGTTTCAAAAACTCAAGCAGATATATATTAAATGTTGGCAAAGTGCTTACTAATGTGTCAAAATGTCTCTGTGGCCTTGTGGTCTCTTCTGTTCAGTGGTGGATCTTGGCTGAAGATTTTATATCCTATGGATGTTACAGTTCATCTGGAACAAAAGTAGGGGACTTTGATGTCCATGGCATGTGAGAGATTGTGTCATTATTGAGAAATAGCACAGCTTGAAATAAGCTCCCCGATTCTGCCTCTAAGTTATTTCAGAAAATGAAAGCATATGTCTTTGCCTTTTACTGGTGACCCCATTTCTTTTTTCCTTTTCACCTTCAGCTTTTGCAATACTCCTACAGAATTTAATGGGATTTTAGATAAGCAAAATTACAGCAATTTTTCTCTCCTTTCATTTTTTAAATTTTTTTAATGAGTATTAAGACTGTGAAACAGATTCCATCTTATGAAGATAAATATTGGTGTGTAACATGGCCATTGTAAAACCGAGCTGATTTTTTCTCTGCGATCCTGAGCTCAGTTTTTAGTAGCTCACATGGTTTCAGTCATAAGGTCATAGAGATTACTGTGATCATAACTTTATTAGGACATCATTTTAATAGAAGTGAATCATCTCAACACAGAAATACACGTGATGACTAAGGTAATAAGTAGATGGCCTGAATTCTTCACAGGAAACTATGTGAAATAGTTGTACACCATCACAGGATTTACTATGAATTCAATATATTAATGCAAATAACAAAGTCATACCTGGTTCCTAGAATAGCTGATCAAGACCTGAGACCCAGAATTATTGTCTTGAATAATGTTATGACCAGAAATACAAGACATATTTACGTAATACTATTACCAGCAAGATGATTAGGAAATCCGTTCTTCAGTAGCCCTAGCGTTTTCATGAAGACTTACTTCTTTGTGTGCCAGGTCACTTTGCCATGTGTCATAAATCCCTGAAAAGAAATCAAACTCCATCTGGCAGCTTTAATATGTAAATGTATACGAGTGGGAGATCCAACAGTTGTCTTGAAGTCATAATTTATGAATTAACTTCAAAGGAATAGATGCTCATCTGAATTGGAGACAAAACACAGAAAGTTTATTATGTTTTCATTTTATGAAGGTGTTCCAATGCCAGTATTTCCATGGGAAGAACAAAGACAGAAAATACTCTGAAGAGGAGACATAATTTTCTTTGAGGTTGATGATACAGATAACATTGAAAATACCACAAAACAGTGAAGCTAGCAAGTAAACAGTGAAGTAAAAAGACACAGTATCTCTTTCATGGATTGTAGATTTTGTTCTCATTTGTTTGTTTGTTTTGGGTTTCATGGGTGAGGAGAGGTTTTGGTTTGGTTCTTGTTACTGGTTTTGTGTGTGTGTGTGTTTTGTTTGATTCCCTTCATTCTGCATTCCTTATACTCCCAAAATCTCACAGCTGATATAATCACCTCTGTGCAGTTGACCTTAGTTAAGTGCTTACTTCATTTACACATCACTTCTTTCATTCTTAAGTTCTGTATTATAGCATGGGCAGGAGTGTTGATCTGATGGAGGGTCAGAAGGCCCTTCAGAAGAATCTGGACAGACTAGGTTAATGAGCTGAGGCCAATTCTATGAGTTCAGCAAGACAAATTGCCAGGTCCTGGAGTTGGGTCACAACAACCCCAGGCAGCACTCCAGACTGGGCAAAGAGTGGCTGGAAATCTGATGAGTGAAAAGGCCCTAGGGGCGCTTGTTGACAGAAGCAGGACATGAGCCAGCCATGTGCACAGTTGGCTGAGAAGGCCAATTTGCATCCTGGATTGTATCAGAAATTGTGTAGCCAACATGACGGGAAGTGATTGTCCCGCTTTTCTTGGTACCAGTGAGGCCCCACTTGTGTCCGGTGTTTGGTTTTGGGCCCCTAACTACTAGAAAGACATTTCTTGAAGACAAGCTCTTGAAGGGACTGAAACAAAACTTGATGGTTGGACTCAATGATCTTAGAGTTCTTTTCCTCCCTAAAATATTCTCTGATTCTACAATCATCTCAATTTTAATATCCTTATTTCAGAATTAAGAATCAGTCTGACTCATGTGTACTCTATTCCTCTTTTTTTTTTTCCTCATTATGAAGGTGATGGTATTGTGGTATTTTTGAATAAAAGTAATATTTATGTGGCAGGCCTCGCAGCAAAGTCTGTATGCTCAGTTTTAAAAAGTTAAATAGCTTCCTGAATTGTATTTTATTGCTATACTATCTGTTAATAGTTTGCTTTGTTGAGTTTTATTTTTGGTAAACAAATTTCATCTAGACTTACTGAAAGAAAAAGTAAAGATGAATATAAAACTTAAGGTCTCTTCTTTTTTGCTAGTATGTCTTGTCTAGTCAAGCATAATTCACCATCATAAGTTCCCACACCTCTGTGCCTGGAAAGATCAGGGAAAAGATCCTCCTAGAAGGCATGTAGAGGACAAGGAGGTGATTTGGGAGACATAGCATGGTTTCATGAAGGGCAAATTCTGACTGACCAACCTAGTAGCCTTCTGTGATGGAGTGACAGCATCAGTGAATAAGGGAAGGGCTAGCGATGTCATTCATCTGGACTTCTATAAAACCTTTGCCATAACACTTTGACACTCCTCCACAACACCCTTCGGTCTAAATGGCAAAGAAATGGAACTGATGAGTGGACTTTCAGATGGATAAGAAAGAGGTTGGATGGTCACATCCAGAGTGTAGTGTTCAATGGCTCAGTAACAAGTGCTGTCCCTCAGTGGTCTATATTGGAACCAGTATTATTTAATATCATCATTAATGAGACAGATGAAGAGAGCAAGTGCACCCTCAGCAAATTTGCTGATGACACCAAGATGAGTGGAGTGGTTGAGACACCTGAAGGATGGAATGGCATTCTGAAGGACATGTAAAAGCTCAAGTAGTTGGCCCAGGGGAATATCATTAGCTTTAGCAAGACCAAGTGCAAGGTGCTGTACCTCATATCAGTACATGTTAGGAGATGAACAGATCAAGAACAGCCCTGCCAAGAAGGACTTGGGGATGCTGGTGGATGAGAGGCTGGACATGACCCAGAAATATGCACTTGCAGCTCAGAAAGCCAATTGTATCCTGGGCTTTATCAAAAGCAATATGTCCAGCAGGGCAAGGGAGGGGATTCTGCCCCTCCACTCTGTCCTGGTGAGACCCCACCTGGCACACTCTGGGGTCCAGCTGTGGGGTCCTCAGCACAGGAGAGACATTGGCCTGTTGGGATGAGTCCAGAGGAGGCCACCAAGTCAATCAGATGGATGGATCACCTGTCCTATGAGGAAAAGCTGAGAGAATTGGTATTGTTCAACCTGGAAAATAAAAGGTTTCTGCTGACTTAGTTGTTGTCTTCCAGTACCTAAAGGGAACCTACAAGATGGACAGGACTTCTTACAAACACATGTAGTGATTGGACAAGGGAGAATGGCTTCAAACTAATAGGGGGCAGGTTTAGATTGGATATTAGGAAAAAATCCTCCCTGTGAGGGTGGTGAGGCACTGGAAACAGCTGTCCAGAGAAGTTTCCCCATCCCTGGAGGTCTTCAAGGCCAGGTTGGATGAGCAGCCTGGTCTAGTGAAAGGCATCCCTGCCTATGGCAGGGAAATTGGAAGAGGATGACCTTTAGGGACCATTCCAACCCAAACCATTCTATCATTCTATGACTCAGTGATTTGCTTAATCACATTTTTTAATGTTTTCAGTTCTGATAACTTTACACAATCTCAGTACTCCAGTTTTATTTATCAATCAACAAAATTTCAATTTTCATTCCCTGAGACATGGTTTACTTAATTTACAATTGACTTGAATGTTTCATTGGTTTAACAAGTAAAATAAAACTAAATATAATAGCAGAAAATCAAAGCATTGCACTTTTACTTGCAAAATTGAAGGCTTTTGAAGCCTTTTCAGATTGTTTAAATTTATCTGCCTACTTATCTCTGACATCTTCAAAGATTACATGACAAAATCAATATAATTTTACATGTGACTTCCTTCAAGAAATTTGGAGTTTCTTTTCTGGAATTGCCAAAAAATAGGAGCATCTTACACTGGTCTCTAGTAGTCACCTGGCAATAGTGCATTCCTAAAAGAAAAATTATTTCCCCTCTGGCATGTCTTATAGGCACTTTTCACATAGTGCCTTATGTCCTTTACAAACACATGATCACCCTCTCCCTGCGCACAAGCATGGTTGAATCACATTATTTTTAATTTATAGGCATAGAATTCTAAATTGCATCACTAAAGAGTTTAAAATATGTGGGTTTCCTTTAATGCTTCCCATGACTGACTTCAGTATTCAAATGACAGATGAAGCCACTGGAAGTAAATTTATTTGTAATACAGGTGAAGCTCATCAATATCCAATTGCATTTCAATACTCACCTTCTACCTTTTTAAACTGAGTCAAAACTAGCCATGTACATGTGTCTTATCCAAACTTTACAGTTTGAAGAATAGGTAGAAAAGTCTCTCCTGTCAGACATTTAAAATACTGCATGCCAGGCCAGTGTACTTTTCATACCCTTTTATAGAAATTAACTTATGACTGATACTACTTAAATATCTCCAGCCATGCAGAAACTTTCATAGAAAGCTCTCATCTGCCTCTTCTGATGACTAGCAAACCCCAGACACTTACAATGAAATTTTTTCTGACAAAGATAAACTTCCACATCAATCATGCAAAAGCATCCTCAAATCCCAGATAAACAGTAAGAAAGACAAGGATCAAAACATCAGGAAGCTAATCTGCAGCAATGCGTTCCAAAGTGTTAATGTTTTTTATTTTTTCATATGAAGCATCAAAACAGTTTTCACATTGAAAACACAACAGGAGAAAGAAGAAGGGAGACTAAGGAATCATTTTTTATCTAAAAACATTACTTATGAAGACTTTCACCATATTTGTTCCTTCCAGAGAGTTTTTTTGTGAACTTACAGTAAAAGAAGTGTGTGGGGGGAGTTACATCACATTTAAGAAACAACTACTGTCATGACAGTATACAACTGACAGCAGGGTATAAAGGGAGTATCAAACAATACAACAGACAGATGTTTGAGCTGTAAATGCCTTGCTGGAAAGAAGACATGAAGTTATATAAAGTAATTGTATGTTAGTAAAGCACTTATGCATGTTCAGTGCTACCAGTTATATTACAATGACAACTGCATCTAATCTTATGCTGTCTGATCACAACTTTAAGACTTTTCTTTGTGTATCAATGTTAAAAACAATACAATATCATAAATAAAACATATATAAGTATGTATAATACATAAATATATTACATATGTAAAATAATTTAATCTACCTGTGCTTGCACTATGACATAATCTCATCCTTATCAAGCAAGTTAGAGACTTGCTGCTCCTTCCACATACTAGGCCCTTTGTGTGACTTTACATCTCAATTTAAAAACTGTAACTTCAAATTTTAGCTACTCACCAAAAAAATCATACCAAAAGTGTTAGCTAGAGACTGATAACACAAACTACACTTGGGTGGGCAAACAAAAATTCTAGCTATCAGATAACCCTTATCACTTCCATGCCATTTTTTGAATCTTCGGGTTTGTATCATGAGGAAACTCAGCTATAGGAAAAAAAAAAAAAAACACACACACACACACCCCCCCCAAAAAAAAAAAAAAAGAAAAAGAAAAAACCCTCACCAAAACAAAAACCCCCAAAAAACCTGCAAACAAAGAAAAAACAACAAAAAACTCTGTAACCATTGGTGTTCAGGTATCTCACTTTTTAAGTTCTGCTTTGAATCATTTAAAAAACAGAACAATAATATAGATCTCTTTGTATGTTTAAATAGTTTTTAGGCTTGCATATATTTCCAAATTCTTGAGGTTATACTCCTGAATTTTACCAACAAAGTACACAACCTGAAAGCTCTTTTTGAGAGGAAATATTTGTAGGAGTCTCAGATGAAACATCCAGTTGGAAAGTCACTTGATTAATCTACTAGACTACTTAGATTCTTAATCTGATATATTGTAAAAATATTCCAAATATACACCAATTATAATTTATAGAATTCATTAAGTATCTAAATACAGCAATTCTGCTGTAGCGACCTGCTGAGAAAAGTACTTCTGTACAACCAATTTGTAACAGTGGGGTATGGAAATCCAATGGCTTCAGGTTCTTTTGAAATTTGAAGTGTCAGTGAATTGTACCACAGAATGCTAAGAGAAATAATTTCCAGTTATAGGGAGTAACTATATATATGAAAATCCATGGTAAACTTATTTGAATGATATCTGTCGAAGCACTTATCTGAACTATTATGCAAAGGAAACACCTTAGAAAGGATGTGATTTTAACTTTGAGTGCAAATAAGGGAAACCATAGTGGGCTATTGTATTGCATTTTGTTCATAAAGCAGGGTGGAACTGGTGTACTGGAGCAGGTAGGTCATTTGTTATTTTGTTTGATTTCCTTTTTCTACTCTCAGTACTATAGGAAGTTTGCAGTGACCTATCAAATCATAATTGCAACATGTATCAGAATTTCTATGTAACTGTCTATCCTAGCTGATTTCCTGCTACGTGTTTCATTTATAGCATGGCATATTTCCATTGGACTTTGCATGGCCAGAGCTCACCTTTTTGAAGGGAAACTGGTTTAGTTCTAATTAATTCTTCATGATAGTTTACTTTTTTTTTTTAAGTTCTGTATAGACTATCTGTACCTTTGTTACTCTTAAATAGTCCCTTAGCAACTTTCGTGATTTCTGAACATTTCCACTTGAACCTTCAGCCTTCTAGGAACAGTTCTGGGTCATTTAACTCAAACCAGAGAAATTCAGCTTTCCATATCCAATTGTCAAGAATCAAGTGCAAAATTACATTTCTAACTAAATTTCTCTAGTTGCTAGCTGTTACACAAAGCTTTGAGGTAGCTTATATCACAGAGATTTCTGAATAAACACGATGCCTTCCAAAGTCATCATCATCATGGCTAGGCTTCACAAATGAAGATTTGGGAAAGGCACTACTCATGCTGGCTGCAAGTGTGTTGGTGGCTAAAAAGGCCAATGTGGGATAGGCAAGTCCAGTCACAAAAGGCACAGTGTAATGTCTTCTTTGGTGATATTGGTGAGGAACAGTTCTTTCTACATTATCTTTCCTCCTTACGACTGATTCTCTGTGTGTTCTCAAAGGAAACAGAAGTGTCATGAATGGTGTGTCTCCATGAATCCAAGCTGGAGGCCAGAGTGGACCACTGGTGGCAGTCAATATGGCCAAGGCTGAGGTATTGTTTCAGAGAGTCCTTGTATCTTCTCTTTTGAGCTCATCTCTTGTGGCAGCCAGTGGTGAGTTCACCATAGAGCACAATCTTAGGGAGGCAGTGGGTGATCCTCTATCCTGGAGATGTGCCCTGCCCAGCGCAGCTGCGTTCTCATCAGCATGGCCTTGATACT
>JAOXXN010000364.1:41452347-41462858 GCA_026770055.1 Myrmophylax atrothorax
TCTCTCTCTGGTCGCTGCCGCAGTGGGGCAGGCAACACATACTGCTTCAGCGTTCAGCCAGAGCTGTGGATGTCCCCCAAACCCAAAAGAGACAGTGCAAACCAGTTGTCTGCCACACCTTCCCCCACCCAAAATGATCAATCAGGAATTGGTAGCAGATGACTACTTCTTTTGTTAACTAGTGGCATGGGGAATTAGTGACAGGAAGAGAATTTTTCCTTTAACATCCTGAAACTGCAACAGTTATTTTTGTTCTTTTTGGTATCACAGTATGTTCTCCCTATCATTAGATTATAAAAGAAAAACAGTTAATGTCAGTCCAGAAGGTCTGTGAGTTACACACTGCAGGGTGAGGCCAGAAGGGTCAGAATGAATACTCTGAAAGAAAAGAGGAAGGTCCCATTTGCAGCAGGTGTGCTGCAGTGTAAAAAAAAAACATTATGGGATTCCTCAGTCACTATGGTCCAGCAGGGTTCATGTAGGGTTTGTGTGCTTCCCCACAAAAAGTGCAGTCACACCAAATAACTAAAACACACAGCCATGTGTTATTGAGACTAATCTCTGGAGGCTGTTTTGCAGCTCACCACTGTGTCATTTTGCAAAATCTGTGTAGTGCTCTGCTCTGTGAAGCAGAAGCACACTGCAGGGACACACCAGTAGTTTATGACTCTACCTGTTGAAAACAAGGAGGTGGAGGTGGGAAGTACATGATGATACGGCTGGCCCCTGGAACACAGCTGTGCTGAAACAGGCTTATCTCATGGGAAGACAGGGACTACGATGCACAACACCAAAACAGAGGTTATGCAAGGATAGACACTCTCTTATTTAAGCAGAAGGAACTTGTCATAATTCTGACACCCAAAACCTACTGCAGTTTTGAAAGCCAGATGCAGAGAAAGCTAGAAGTGTATTTATGTACAATGTGCTGACCTGTGCTGCAAAATGGACCCTTCATCAAGAGCCAAACTAGAATGACTCAAGGAAGATAATGTTTCTATAATAGTTAAACATATTTCTGAATATTTAGCTAGCCAGTTCCTTAATCCCCAGGTGACACCCCCGTACATAAATCTCTATGGGTAATCATAATACATAAACCTGAAAGCATTAGAGATTAAAATTTAGCAAGAAAGCCAACTGAAAAAGAATACATTATTGTCCAAAGTCTTTTGTTTGCAATTAAAGTGAAAAAGGCTTGGATGCTAGAACACATCACACATATTGTAGTTCCACTTTTTGGACAGCAGAAATTAGAACTGATTAAAAAGTACTCCCTCTAATTTGCAATGTTTTTTTTTTCTACATGTGATTTCTTCATTGCTGAAGGCATCTAGTGTGTGTGTTAGTGACCACAGTATGATCTTACTAGTATTCTGGCCTTGTAAACAATTATGGCTGATGACAACAATCCCTTAGTGTAAGCTGGTTAATAGAGTTGTATAATATTATTGATGTTACTAAGGGAATAGAAAAAGGTGGATATACCATCTGTGATTTCTACCTAACTGATTTTTACAGAAAAAATTTTTAGAACAGTGTGGTTAGGTATAAAGGAAAGAAACTAAATTTTTGGGGGAAAGAAAAAGCTAATACCCAACAATTCTTTCTCTGTTTGTTTCTCTTTGTTTTAGCTTGTAAATAAGAACAGAGATACAAGATGCATGCTTGATGAACATGAAGGTAGGACAAGATGAAAAACATATAGACTCCTCATGTACTATTTCAGGATTTAAGGTCCAATTATGATGGTTTTTTCATGCAGTAGTATTAATATTTGAGTAAAATAATTTTGGAGGCAAAGACTAATTACACACTAAGGAGAATAAGCTGATATCTGAATATACATATTGATATTCTATGCCAAGATTTCCTTGTGGAGGAAAGTAAGGAACAGTGATAGAGCAGGTAACGTATTGTCTAAGAGGTCTTTAGCTTTGGTATCTTGGGAAATAGAACTTTGGAAGCACTAGAGAGCATAGCTACTATGTATTTACAGAGACATACTGACACAATAGCTTCCTTAGTTTTACCTTTCATCTGACTTTACAGACATTAAGTCAAAATCTCATTAGGTACATATTAGCATTATGCTATGTAACATACCTTTACGTATGTTACGTCTGAGTCCTCCTACACAATATGTCTTAGTGCAAAATCAGTAATAAGTACTTTTGATTACTCTTTCAAAAGCCCAATTAAAAATTAAATTTAGCAATATTCATGCTTGCTGCATGTCTGTTTTCTTAAAAGCAAGATTTTTTTTTTTTCTTTTAGCAATATTCATTGATATTCAATGGAAAAAAAAAAAGGTAAAAAGAGCCAGAAACTAAAATTGTAATAGTGTATCAGTAATGGCAAAATAAAGAGGCAACATATTCCGGTAAAAATGTTGCTGGAAGGGGGGGATCCAACATTATTTCAATTCTCAACATGTGCGGCTGTAAGGAAAAGCTTTAATTTTAGAGGGTTCTCTTTTCCTTGTTTGTCCTGTCATCTTGCAGGTTGTAAAGTCTTTGAAGTATTTTATGTGTATAATGACTACTTTCGTGGAGTCCAGTTTGAGTTCTGTCAGCAACTGTCAATTGTAACAAATACATATACCAGTGAAAAAAAGGATAGCAAGGATACAATTTGTATAGCTAGTCAAGGCAGCAAGAATTCTGAAACTCAGGTATTAGCCATAAATTTTTCATAAGATTGTTCATATAGAAAAGACATGCACTGCATTATTTATGAAGAGGATACCAGTCCTTTTACTTTTTAATTCTACCCATGTTTTAACAATACTTTTTTCTATTCATTCAAAATTCAGCTCACCTTCTAGGAAGCATAATGAATCTCCAGTTGTCTGTTACTGTTTATTGGCATTGCCTTCTGTTACCTTTCCTTTTCATCTACCATTCCTGCACTTCTTGGAGTGAACGTGAAAGCTGTGAGGCATAATCTCATAATGAGGTTAGAGCAAGGGATAGAAGGAAATAAGATAGAGATTGGTAGAATTTCTGACCAACCTCTTGAATGAAGATGCTGAATTCTGCACTCTTGAGTTCACCTTGGCAGGATTTTCAGTAAGCAAGCAGAAATCACTGAGCTGCTTCATTTAGTTAAGGTCTTTACACTACTGAAGAGGTGTGCAGTTCAAGCCACCTCAAAGATACCTGTCCAGGTCATTGACTGGCAAGTAAGGGCAGGATGCCATTTGCCTCTCCTTACATTTTTGAGCTTTTGGCATCATAACACACTGGTTATTGTGATTTTTAATCAAAATCAAGTGCACTTTCTGAAATACAAAAACTAATCTTCCAAGAGTTGAGCTTTGAAAATGAATGAGGAGAGAGTTCTTGTTTCTGAAATTATTATCCTTAATCATTATAATTGGCTTTTATCAAAAACAATCAGATAAAATGTGTCAAGTATTACCTAAAATAAGGTGGTGTAATTCCCATAGCAACGTTCTGTGACAAATACATCTTGGACAACACTCTGTAGGAAGAAACACTCTCAAAACTACTCAGTACACAGGTTTTTGTCTTACCATTCAAAGTTTGTGTCAAACACCTATACTTGCTAGGTTTATATGGAGAGTAGTCTTAAAAAAACCCCAAAAAACACACACAAAAAAACCCCCAAACCAAAAACCCAAACCTCACAAAACCCCAAACACACAAACAAACCTCAAACAAAACCCACCAGAAACCTGTTTCCTTTCATCTCTGAACCACCCACTATCTATTTTCATAAACAATTGTTAGTGTTTTCTACAGGAATATTCCTTCCAGCTATTTTTCCTCTTCTATAAAAAGCTGTTTCTAAATTGTGACCCATACAAAAGAGCTTTTATGCTTATCTGTTCTTATCATGCTAAAGATTTAAGTTGTGTAACTAGGGAAGGACAATTAAAATGAATTCTCAAAATAAATATGTCATATGGAAAACTATCCCTGCCACCCTCAGATTTTTACTGGAAACCTGGAAAAGGATATTCTGAGCAGTGAATTTGTATTCAAAAATTATCCTGCATCTCTGGAATACTAATTATGTTGTCAAAATATGCAATTACATAAGATAAAGGAAGCTGTGAATAGATGAACACTATTGAAACTGCAAGTGGGAATGACATAAGCAAAGAAAATTTCATGTGGCATAGAAAACAGCACAGGCTTTCAATCCCACACAGTCACCCTTGAAGAAGGGTAAGCAGGGAGGAAAAGGAGCTCAGCCTTTCAATTTCATTTGTATGACATATGACGAAAGTTGATTTTATTTAATGAAAGAAAAAGCTGTGTAGAAACTATGATTCATTTACAAGAAAAAGGATGTTCTAACCTTTCCTGATTAGAGGCAATTTTTAGGTGTGACTTACTATCCAGAGGGAATTTAACTGGTGCATATCCTGCATCTTCCATTTTGTCACACAGACCAAGTTGCTAATTCAGCCTCCAGAAAAGGAGGCTAAGGGGAGACCTCAGTGCAGTTACAACTTCCTCGTGAGGGGAAGAGGGACAGGCACTGATACCTTCTCTGTGGTGACCAGTCATGGGACCCAAGGGAACAGCCTAAGGCTGTGTCAGGGGAGGTGTAGGTTGGATGTTAGGAAAAGGCTCTTCATCCAAAGAATATTTGGGCTCTAAAACAAGCTCCCCAGGGAAGTGGCCACAGCAGCAAGCCTGACAGAGTTCAAGAAGCATTTGGACAATGATCTCAGGTACATGGTGTGATTATTGGGGTTGTCATGTGCAGAGACTTGATCCTTGTGGGTCCCTTTCAATTCAGGATATTTTATGATTCTATGGTTCTAAGGCCCTACCTTAAGTTTTAAACCTCATCTATATGGTATAGCACAAATTTTCTGGTCCTTCATGAAGGGCCTACACTGTACTGTAAAGGAAATGAGCCTCTTAAACGACCTGACCCAGGTCTGGCATTATTTATTTTCTGGAAAAACTTGCTCTAGGTGTGTGAACTCACTCACACTCCATGTGCTTCCAGAGGACTCATGCACTAAGTCAGCAAATTTTTCATGAGAAAATACAGGTTTAGAAAGCAAATGGCCCTGAAGCCCTGGCATCTGATGCTTGTTGGGCATGTTGGGCAGCCTGCAGAGCAGACTGACAATCAGGGATGGAGCTGAGACATCTTGCAGCCTCCAAAAAGCTGACCTGTACGAGGCAAAATTATGTGCCTGGCTTTATACATATGTACTCCAGGGACAATGGGAGATCTCTGTTGCCCTCTTCCTCCTATTTGTCACCTGCAAATCTGGGCAGAGACTCACTTTCGAATTCTAGAAACATGTAGTCTAAGCTTAGTATTTGAGGTAGTAGAATTAAGCCCTCAAATAACTGACAGTGGTTCATATCGCCCAATTTTCTCATATGCTCACAGTGAGGCTGGATCTTTTATTATTAAAGTGGGAAAAATCCAAACCCACAAAAGCAAGTGTGACTGGTAGCTATTTTGATTTTGACAGGGTGTCTTGGGTTGAGCTGGCAAAATGCCCACTGCCCAATACAGAATCAAGAGCCTCCCTGCCCTGCCCCAAGAAAAGGGAAAAAGGAAAAAAAACACTAGAACTTGTTTAAACTTAAACTAACTATATATATTTATACAGAAAAGAGAAAATGAAAACTACAATATAATATACACTTACACAAGTTGGATATAACAACGATTTTCTACCTTCCACTGAAAACATATTTCATTACTCTAGATCCATAGAATACTCTAAAAGACACCCAGCAAGGCAAAAGAGAGAGCATAACAATAAAATGTTTCTACTTCCCTGAAACTAAAACAAAATACAATGTAGCAGTGGCAGGAGCAAGGCCCATGACAGCAGGGCAGCAGTAGCACATCCTGCCTCCACTGCAGACATGATGGAACTGAGAGAACACCTCCTACTCCTGCATTCATATCTCAGGTTTGCGTCATCTGGTATGAAATATTTCTTTGGTCTTAAGTCAGGTAATACCTGTCTCTCTTAATCTACGTGGATTGTCTGAACTTACTAAATTGAGGCCTAGTTAAAACTAAAGCCCAAACTATCACATGATGTCAAACCCTTCTCGCCTCCAAAATACTGTTTTAAAGAAGTAAATGTGTGGAAATGTGGGTAAATGAAAGCTTTTCTGGAAAGCATAAAAAAAAGAACAGAAATCTAAACAGCAGGCCTGGCATGTACCTTTCTCAAACATTTATATCTGGGTAAATCCAGATTTATTTATATTTTATGGCTGCCACTGAGGCTCTCTTCTGTGCCTTTATTCCCAGCCCCCAGTGCTGTTCCTCAGAATTTGTTGCTGTTGTCTCTTTAAGCCTCCCCCATTTAGAAATATATTATTTAGTCTGGCAGTCTACAGAGTGGAGTATTCTCAGGAGGAGAGCATTAGGGGAAAGCAGGTATTCATCTTGATATTTTGAGTTGAATAAAAATGATTAAGAGAACAAACTGCTGAATCTGAAGATAATTCCCTGGCTGGAATTTATTCTTTCTTGTGGCTTTTCAACATCTTGGCTGTGGCCTTTTTTAAAATCTGAGATTTACTGTTTTTGTGAAAAATACAAAACAAGTTATGCAGTTAGACTGAATTGGCTTAGAACTTAACAATAGAAATGTTTTCTTTCAAGATTAGCAAAATCTTCCACCTTTCCAGTTGTCTGCAAGTTGGGCTTAGCTCACCATCTGCTCTCACTGAACTTCTAATGGAGAGAGTGTGCCACCTCCATGGGATGATACATCCCATCTGTTAATCCAAACCAAGACAGTACCTTCTCTTGGACTTCTTTGCCCTGCCTTGTGACCTCATGTGTTCTCCTTTCCTTCTCTGGGTAACAGTGGGCTGAGGGCTCCCTATAGACCCTTGTGATATTGTGGATTCTGATAGGGATGTTGGAAATTTATAATTTGTTCTTGCTTGGTTTCAGACCATTTTAGTGATATTACAGCTGGTGGGAGAAGCAACAGTAGCCATTAGTTTTCTCATTTAACGTAAGCACTTTGTTCCAGACTGGTTGGTAGGGGAAGAAGGCATCAACAAAGTGAGAAATGCAGTCAGAAATAATAAAGATGGATCAGAATTACTTTGTTGAATGGATGGTCTGTGATGTAGTGAAATAAGATTCCTTTGTATTGAATAAAAAAATGCTCTGTGAAAGGACTTCATAGACAGTGCTGTCTTATGTTTCTCTATTTTTTTTCTTTTTGTTACTTTGCATTCACTTTTCCCTTGTGCATGAGTTGACTCAAAAAGTAGGAAAAAAATTATGAAACAGGAAAAGAAAACTTTCAATTTGATATAATATCCCTAGCACCTGTTTATTTCTCAGAGAAAAATAGAAAATATTTTGCTATGTGGTAAGATTTCAATCTCAGTTTCTGGAGCTTCTTGAAATCACCAAATCCTTATGTTTTTGATGGGGCAGAAGTTGAATTTCTCCATAGCAAAAGAAGCCTGTGGGCAGCAGGTGCATCCTTGGGATTCCTGTGATACTTAGAGGCCAGTGAGGAAGCCACTCCTTTATCTCTGAGGGCATTCTGAGTGCAGCCATCACACTGTGGGTTGGTGGGTTGCCTTTTGAGGCATCCTTAAGAGACTCACTAGAGCACACACAAGAACAGAAAGGCATCCTTGGTTGGTTTCCACCACAGCCACAGGCAGCTGGGACTAATGTGCTCAGCATTAATGTGCTCTCAGCACTCAGTGAGTTCCCCCTGACCAGGAGGCTGGAGAAGGATTTGCCTCCAGCTCCTCTTGGAATGGGATGATTCTGGTGTTGCTGAGGTGCTCTCTGCTACCCTTTTTCCTTCCTTTGCATTGTGTACAACTTGGTGCCCATAGTTTTTCTCCTTGAATTCTGCCTGCTATTACCATTGCAAATACTGTTGTGCTGTCAGCATGATCACCTTTCTCACCTTCCAGTACTTTAGCTCATGTCCTTGCTCTTGCCTTAGCAACAATTTCCCTAGGAGAGCTGAGACAAGGTTGGAATGCACATAACCAGATCTTAGTCACAGTCCCTCATCCAACAGTTACATTAAGGAGTTCAGGATAAGCTGAAGTGAGGAGGGGAAAACAGGACCAGTGGCAGCAGCACCTGTGCAGAACACTGGTGGAAAAGTATTTCATTATAATGAAGTTGTGCTCAGCACTGTGGATGTGAAAGGAAGCACGGTATTGAATTCAGTGAGGACAGGGGGAGCAGGAACCACAGGGAGAAGATTACAGGTGCTCAGCTGATTTCCAGCACATTTTGTCTTTGGAAAACACACATAGGTATCATTCTTCATAGAAATACTGGTTTTGAGGGGGAAAATGCAGATTTATGGCATGTCAGCTTTTAATGATATTTGTTATTTTGTCATATTTGCTGAATTGTTCATACCAGCAGAATAAGAAACATGCTACATTTTAATACTGTGACTTGAACTGCCTTTTGAGTTAATTTTTCACTTTAAGAGTTTTTGGCTTTCACTTTATGAAAGCATAAACAAAAAGATTAAAAGCTCAGTATTCAAGTATTTTTTTTCAAGCTATCACTGCTGCTAGGAACTTCAAAACTGATGTCCTGCACAGAGCCATAACTGCCTTCTGCCTCAGCACCTCAGCACCAGCCCCTCCATCTGAACCAAAGGGCACAGAGCACACAACATGTCCTTACTGGGAATTCTTTAAACAATGATAATGCATTGGCAGGTCTTGTTGAATTAAGGATCCTTTAAACCAATGAAAATAATTTGTTATTATGGTTATTATGACTGCTTTGCAAAAATTTTCCTTTGGGTTTGGGGAATTTCCCCCATCTCCTCCATGCTTCCTATTGAAAGATCTGGGCACCTTGACTTTCCAGGCTGTCCATGGTGAAATTAGAGATGCTGAGATTCTTTATGGCTAGAGCTTCCTGTGTATAAACATCATAAGAGTGATGTTAAATCATCAAATGCATGAAATCTTAGCCTTGTGAAGTGAATTTTGGAACTTGCACTGAATTCCTAAGACATCTGTTAAGTAAAGGTTTGGGTCAATGCAAGACGTAAAGTGGCAACTGAAGACAAATTTTTCAGTAGTATGAGAGCAAAGAATACATGGGAGGAGCTACCCTGAAGGTAAAAGCTTGAAGAATTTCCTAATCTCTTTTAAGCTTTGAAGTTTGCAGTGATTCTGTGGGTAATTTTGGGCTAAGGGGGTGTCTTTTGGTGAACAGCAGCCTTTTTCTGCCTCCAGTCAGAAGGAAGAGGCTGAAGCAGGGAACTGGCCATACAGAGCCCAGCAACAGAATGCTGCAAGGTCCTCCTACTTGGCTGGCACATGTTGAGTGTGGCACTGCCCTGGCAGGTGCAAGAGCATGTGTGTAGCACCAAGCCAGCTCAGTGCTACCTTTGGAAGTGCCAGCAGGATGGAGTGTAGGACCAGAGGAAACATTTAGAGTCACTTCCCTGGAATAGTCTCCATTTGTGGCTCAGGGAGTTTCTGGGTACACTCTATCTGTCCATTTAATTTGTCCAATCTCCCTTTCACTGTCCTCTTCTGTGGCTCACCCACACCTTGGGAGAAGGACTGACCAAGTTCGGCTCTTCTAAACCTGTTATGTGCAGCTTTGCTGGATGCCACCTGCTTCTAGTAAAAAATCTAAGGTAAACTGAACGACTTACCTCATCCCCCTTTCCATTCTCATTCCCTTCATAACAGTACAGGAGGTTTTGTCTCCCTCAACCATCTTTCTCAGGCTGAAGAATCCAGATTCATTAGCCATTGTTTACACAGAAGTTGTTGCAAAACCTTTTCACTCTTCAGGGATTGAAACAATTTAAGTTCATTATCAGTTTCATAAGTCTCTAAACGCTCATGGAGGACTTCTGTGCAGGGTTTCAGAAATTCCAGGTAGGATTTCCACATGTCCTCTTCATTGTTTCTTTTGGAATTAAGTTCTCATTACTTTTTAAAATACATTATGCATCACTGTACAGTATATCAAACATGTATCAAATATGGACAACATCTTAATTTTCTTTTAATGTAATGACTGGAATTTACTGAGGCTGTTTCATGAATTCATTGCACTGGAAACAGAGTAAAGGCATGTCTTTCTTGCTGTCTCCTTTACACTACTTTAAAATGAATCATCCTGTGCCACAATAGCATATGACAGCTGTAAAGAATCACAGATCTTGCTCTGAGCCAGAATTTCCTTTTTAAAAAAAAAAAAAATCCCAAGCCAACACAAGGTTATTTCAAGAGATTTCTTTGTTGGTCTTTCTTTTCTATACCCCTATAGACCTAGAAATGTCCACACTGATTTATGAAGCACAATCTGTAGTCCTAACCTGGTTCTGCACATTCTGTCCTGGGCAAGGCTTATTTAAAATGGAGATATTTGGGGCTATAAACAAGAAATTGTTTGGGGTGATGCCGAAGGGGTTTTTGATTTATGTTCTTCACATTTTGTAGATTTTAGGAACACGGTAGCTGTAGCAAATGTAGATTTAATGTGCTAATATTCTAGTAGCTTAA
>JAOXXN010000364.1:41478262-41494041 GCA_026770055.1 Myrmophylax atrothorax
CTCTGATAGGCAATATAGTTTGTCCTAAGATAAGAACACAGGGGAAATTGTATTGAGATAAGAACACCAACTGGGAATTGTAGAAGGAAATGTCTGAATACTTGAGTAAATGATGAATTCCAGAGATGGGGGAATTGTGATGATTGTGATTGACTTTGGTACACATCAGCCTACAAAAAGGTATAAAATGCTGCTGGAGACTAAGGAATGCCCATAAATTCACCTGGGCAAACTAGTCTTCTGAGGTTGCAGGTCACTTTGAGGTGAATTCCCACCCTCAACCCTGGCAGAGACACCTGTGGGGCAGATTCAGCCCAAAGACAAGGAACACTCACTTTTGAATAGGTGAGCAAAAGCACTAAGATCTGGTTACATACGGACAAAAAACATGGGTGATTTGTTGCTTTTTAATCATGCATTCTGCAAGGTCAAAGACTATAAACTACTGTGTTTCTAGCCAAATCAGCTTATATATAACCCTTAGACCTGCTTATATTTCGTACTTCATTGATAATATTTGATACTGTATTAGCAATAAGTGAAATCATAATCATCCACATAATGTCATATTTGTCTCACCTGACCAAGACTTCTCTCTACTACTCTTTTGCACTCAATTTGGTTGCCTCACCTGCTCCACTTCAATTAAATGTTCAACATGATAGATTCATTTAACACATCTCCTGTCAAAACAAGGGCTAATCTATACGGCAAGCTGATGATATATTGATGTAACTCATACCTGTTAGTTCATTTTCATACGGAATCCTGACCTACAGTACATGAAAAGGCCTTAAAAGTCAGAATAATGTGAGGCACCCATTCCTTTAAGGAAACTCTGGTGAAAAAGTCAAAAGTGTTAGTTTAAATTACATTATTCATCTTTATTTATGTTTAAATTAACAGTTCATGTCTTTAATTTCTATGTTTATGCCTTTTCTGTATGACACAGCTATTTTTGCCTCATGAAGGATCATACGTGCATTAAGTAGTGAAATGATAAAGTAGAATAACACTTGGAGAAATGACACATGTGAACCCAAATAGTGTGATTAAAATGGATGACTAAGTTCAGATCTCACTGTTTTCTATTCTGTATTGATAGATTGCCTTTGGGGATGTACATTTTGCACTGTTTTCAAGTGACTAGAATACTTAATATCTTTGTTTGATGTTCTCCAAACTTTCCAAGTCTCTAATTTTGTTGCATAAGAGTCCCATAGGACACTTTATTTTGACTTAAGGTAGCTTCATTTGCATAAAAATCCTTTGCCTTGAATATGAGAAGATGCTCCACATACAATGTATGTTATCTCTGACAGTATACTGAATATTAAAAAACAGGATTGTATAACTCATCCTCCAGAAGGGGGTTGACACAGAGTTTAATATCCCTTGGATACATGTGAATCCCTGTTTTTCTTTTTCTGTATAAGCTTCATTACTGAAGCAACCACAAATGTCATGGAGAAAATTCTCCACTAGGAAATCTTAGCCCCTCTGTTCATGCCTAGCTCATATAATTTTTTTCTATTCTATGGGGTTTGTTTTTGTTTGTTTGTGGTTTTTGGTACTGGAAATATAAATAATGAAATTAGTTACGTTCCTATAGATATGTATTTCTACTTACAAAAAATTATATCACAGAAGAAAAGACTCACATAACATTTCTTTAGATATTGGAATCTGAGTTGTATGTATACACAAGCAGCAGAACTTTAAAAAATATGCTATTTAAATGCTGTATTTTTGTCATGTGTTAGGCAAGACCTACTCTTAGAATGCAATGATTGACCTATAAAGATCAATCAACAGAATTAAAATATTTTGAATTGAATTAGGAATACTGAAAAGATTGAGGGTGATGGGTCTTACCATATTTGTGTTTTACCACTGTTATGAAAATATTTCAGATTTTCAACCACCAATACATCATGTTCAGTGTCAAATGTGCAACACCATCCTTTTTCCGGAAATGACCTATGTCACAAGTTCTCTCATAATCTTTTTTTTTCACTCATGTTAATTCTGTAAATATTTTTATTCCACTACAGACTTTTGACTAGATCATTTTGAACAAAAATATTTACAATTACTGATTACAGTCATAAATTATGAAAAACGTAACAGGCCTGCTGTTTACTCCACCCATGGACAAAGCCAACTGTGGAGTAAACAATTCAGCTGCTCATGAATTCTATTCTAATCACTATGTCATTTGTATGATACTACCAGCTCAGTCCAATGATGACATTTAACATTCCAGAACCATGGATAAATTGCTTTACTGCCAGTTTCCAAAGGAACAGTTGATTGGCATTATGTACCATTGTCACAGCTCTGGTTATACAATAACACTTTTTTTCTTTGGTATTCATTGTATAGGGTCTATGCAAAACTTCTTATTCAACTGTTGTATTTAAGAGGGTACGACAGGGGGATTTTTTTCCTTACACCTCCCTACATGTCTTCTCATACTTTTCTTTCACGAATGTCATTATCTTAGATCTGAATTAAACTACCAGTCTGACTTCAGAATTCTGCCAGATTGAAGGTATTTTGTGGACTTCCTTACCATGTCATTTGTTCTGTTCATTCCTGGCTTTTCTTCAGCCAATGCTTTCTTACAGAAGGAACCAAAGTTATAAATGAAATGAGCTCCATTATTGCTGGAATTTTCTGTATATGATTATTTCCTTACTTCTGTAAACATTTGTTATATACATATAAATCTAAATTTTTTTAAACAAGATTTTTTTGTCCACATATTTTTTAAACTTTTTGCACCTCTTTTAATATTTCTCGCCAAAAGGTTTAAGAACTGAACTCAATAGCAGCATCAGTGTTAAGAGCTCTGTTTCTCAGAGCATCGTTCTGCTGTACGATTTCAAACACCGAATAGCAGCCCTGTTGAACTGGTACCTTGGCAGCATGAGTAATTCTCTGTTCTTTTTTTTTAAGTGTGACACTTGCTTTTTGTTTTATACACATAAGAAACTAACCTGAAAACAATCTGTTCAGTGCTGGATTTGTGCCATGCATCCAAATCTATTTCTTATAAGAGAGTTTCTTATTAGTTTTCTGCTCAGCTGTCTCAGGGATTGTTTATATGGCTACTATGTAATAAAACATGCTTTTCCTTCTTGACTTCTTTTTTTGTTTTAATGTTCTTTGGATGGGTTCCCAGGTTTGAGCTACAGAGTTTAAAACTCAGTAAATTCTATTACTCCTGAGTAATACTAATAGTTGCATTATTAAAAAAAAAAAAGCATTTCTCTCTAACATCTGATGATATAATCTTAATTTAGTATAATAACATATAAAAATGTAGTTTTAATTTCAGTTAAGAGTATTATAATAAAGCTAATATGTCTCAACTTTTTTTGTCTTACAGGTATGTCTAACCATTTATATATTGTCCTTGGGGCTAGCTGCTCCAGATTTCATGACCAACTTTGAATCTGTATCCCCAGTGACTTTTAAGAAAATCATTCTCTTCAGATATCTGGGTGTTGGGGTTTTTTTGTTCATTTCTTTCTTTGTTGTTTGGGGTTTTTTTTGTTTGTTTTATTTTAAATTTAACCATTTACATTTAAAACAATGTTCTCAGCCTAAATGTGGGAAGTCTGAAAGACATTCAGTTACATGAAGCAGGATCTGAAGAACTTCCCAGGTAATAAGTAGTTTGAGTGAATATAAAATTTGGCATGGCTTGGACATGACAGGAATGATACAAAACTGAATTACTGTGCAAGAGTAATATAATGTGTTAACAACATTGCAGGCAGTCTTTAGTATGTTCCTCACTCTTTATAAGAAAACACACAAAACAAACAGAAAAGGAAACACACTGTAAGGAATAATTATTTGTCTGTAGGAAAAACAGCCATGGCTAAGCTTTCGGTTGCATTTTTCATACATTAGGTCTTTAAGGGGCAACGTTTCTACAGATCAGTTTACAAATACCTTATATATGCATAAAAGAAGCCTCAGTAAATTTTCTTTTTTTTTAATTCACTTTTAGTCAAAGTGAAGAAATTTACAATTAATTGCATTTAGTATTTTGTTCTCAAAAATTCTAAAAACAAATAAAAGAGTTTTCTACAATGCATTTTTTCTTAACTGTTTCTAGGACTTATGTCTGCTAGAATTGGGAAGATGCTACTTAATAGTAAATTTCTGTTCTGAAAAAAAATGATTTTACATTTATGATAGATCAGATTCCAGGTTTTTAGAAAACAACTGAATTTATTCTAGAATAGATTTCTTTAAGTAACCCACAATACGTATACACTTTTTATAGTGTCATACTTTGCCTTCAGAAATAGCATCTGATTAGACCTGATCAGAACTGTTTGTACTCATACGTCCTTTTTCAGGATAATGTATCTATTCAGAGATGAAGAGGTAATTGAATTAAATCCTTTTGAATTGTTTCTTATTTTTTTAGGCGCAAGTAACACAAAGAAGTAATGCTCATGTATATTACAAAAAATCCTCCAAAACAACTAAACCAAACCAAACCCAAACCCAAACCCAAACCAAACAAAAACCAAACTAAACTTCACAATTTTCAAAATACAGACAATCTAATTTTAGCATACTGTTCTTATATTGACTATCAAAACTCCAATTCAAATCCATTCAAGTGATTTAAATTACTTTACTTTGAATTCATACCTGCTAGACAAAACCCACAAATATATGGCTTGTTTTGCAAAAGTTTCTACTTCATTATGCTTGGAAATATTTGTTATAATAATGCTTAAAAAACAATCTCTTTCAGCTGTTTGGTAGATTTAAATAAAAAATTGGTCTGAAAACACTAGCTTTCACAAGAAAAAAGCAATTAAGATATCCTGTGGAGATAACTAGCAAAGTGAACTTCCTGTACATATCACTGAAGTGCTCTGTAATCACCTTTTTCATCAGAATAGAAGATCACTCCTGAAATGTCTGTCCACTCCCATTCTGACTTTGAGGGCAAGAATTCACATAATGTTTTTCTTCAAAAACCTCACAGGGGCAAGAAGACAGGATGCAACAGCTTTTTAGAAGTTGGAGAATGGAATTCTGTTGATATGGCTTTGTTAGATTATCCAATAACCCTGCTATATGTGGTTTAAATTTTTGATTTTTTTTTATTGTTTCTTTTTATTGTATGGTGTGGTGGTGTGCCAGAGCACTTAGAAATTTCAAATAGACGCTTCCACACCTCCAGAATAACACAGAATTAGATTCATTCAATGGGTCAAGAGGCTTTTAAATGGGAAAAAAACCCAACCAACCAAACAAAAACAACCACAAAGTTTTATATTAACAAAATTCTGAATGAGTGCCACCAATTTTTAAATGAAGAAATATACCAGTACTTGGGAAAGACATAATATAAATATTTATACACAACTTCCACCTGCCAATTCTCATTTTTGTCATTGTTTTGTTTCCAATGAACTTAATCAATTTCTGAGCTGTAGCATATACCGATTCCTTCAGAACTTTCCCCTTCTACCAGTGTAATTACTGGCTCTGTTTCCTTCCCAGAAGTCTCTGTTTCCTGGAAAAGATGTAGGTTCCAAACTCTGTGCTTAGATTTCCTTTCAGTCATGCACTAAGTCCTCTGCACACTTCACTACACTGAATGAGCTATCTGAGATGGAGATTCCTATCTTCCATCCATAGGAATATGACGTGCTTCTGTTAAATAAACATGAGGCACATTGAGAACAAAATGTACATCTTCCATTATATCACTGGAAACACTTTAACTTTCTTGCTTCTGGTTGATAAGATTTTTTTCTTTGAGGTGCAGGAATTTTAACTATTCATTTGACCCCTTCAGAGAAGACAAGTACATGTATGTCTGAGAATAACCTGTGGAGAATCCCTGAAGCAGATTTTTTGGGGGTGTCTCCTTGTATTGCTTGGGGAAATCGGGAAAGGGGTCACAGATATTATTGTCAGATACTATCTGTCTCATGTCACCAAAGTTTGACACTCAGTAAGAGAAGAACTAAATTGGCTGATTTTTCTAAATGCCATTTTAAGTCAAGAAAGGGATACACTATAAAAATGAAAGTATGCCTTTAAAGGAAGGAAAAGGAAATATCTGCTTACACATGCATGAAATCAACCTGTGGAACTAATTCATTAATACTAATTCATGATCTCTGTGGCTGAGGTTTTGTTGGGGTCAAAATCAAGGACTACAAACATTTTTAGAAACAAAAACATCAGCAGTTGCATTAGTTTGAAAGGGTAAGGGAGGCGATCAGAGAAGTTCAGAACTCTTTTATTTGATGGGGATGACTTTCAGCAGTGCTGAGGTACCCATGCAGCTGAAACCAGTAATCCCATAAACACAGTTCTTACTTCCTTCAATCCCATCCAAAACACTGTCTGCTGTCAGAAATATGATACTGGATTATTTCTACTTTCAATATGGTGTAAAGAAGCAATTTCTATTTTCCCAAGTTCTGTCTTTCTAATTATACTAATTAATTATTCATTATATAAAAATTACAGAATCTCAAATGACTAATTCAGTTCCATGATTCAGAAATAAAACATAGCCATTGTTCTTTATAGGAAAGTGAAATACTTCTCTGAGAATTCACTTGTTTTTCTCAGCTATAACTGCAAATGTGAGATTCACAAAGACCTTCAGGGTAAGGAAAAGAATGAAAATGGAGAGTCATTGCCATAGTTTGTCTTTGCAAAAATTGTCTTTGCAAAAACTGTCTTTTGAAAGCCTTTCAGTCTTGCTTGTTCTGTTTAGCACAATTAGGTTGATGTAATTAGGTTTTTTAGTTCAACAGGATTAGGTTGATGGACCAGCTCTGACATTTTTCCCTCTCCTCTAATGATGTGGTACAAATTACTTCAAAAAGTGACCTAACCACAGTTTTTGAACTAGTTTGTCATAGAGGAAACTCTCACTTATTGTGAAAGTCATCCTGAATTTCCTTGTCTGAGATACTTATATTTGAAATCCAGAATTTATAATAGTTAATTGTTTAATTTTTTAATATTTACACGTGTTTAACATACGGATAAACACATAGTCTGTGAGTTTTACAACTAATTTGCAGGCTAGACCTTGTGGATAATTTGAACCTCCAGTAAAAGAATCCATTCGATCCATGTTTCACTTTCAGAATCTCATTTTGTATAACCCTCCAAACTGTCTATGCTAGTCATTTTTGTGGTAAGTTTCTAATCTTTAAAGTTTTAATCTTAAAATGCTAATGTACATAATTGTATTAGCCCATATCTGCTAAACTTAACATACATTATTGCAGCATTTCAAAGGGCTAAAATCTTCAATTCTATCATAGAAATGAGTATGACACCATTCTTTGACTTCATAGCTTGTTATAGTAAATTTAAATATTCTAGACAAAATGATGTGTTGATTAGGTTAACATGCTAATCATGTGCTTAAAACTTTAAGTAAATATCTTGTCATATAATAAAAATAGTTTAAATATACAGATATACATTTCAGAGCTTTTGTTTATATATTGTTCTTGCTGATTGAGAAAATATATTTTTACACTTACTTCTAATTCTAGAGGAGTTGAATTGTGACACGGATCACAGAAGACATACTAATATATTTGACTTTGGCAGAAAAAAAGGAAGTAAAAATCCAGGACACTGATCACACTCAGAGTGAGAAACTTGTATTTAAAGGTAAGTAATATTTAATTCTACCTTCAAATCAGGGATCAGACTGTATTTTTCTCAGCTGGTGGTGAAATCTCTTAGGGCATGTTTACACCAGAATGATGGGATTTCTTTAGCTGTCCAATGTTTCTGACAACTTTTTTTCATCTTTTGTTCTTGAGTACCAAATTCTGTATTGATATCAAAGCCTTTTAAATGTAACTTTGTGAAACTTTGTGGCCTTACCTTTTGCTAATAGGTTTTTTAATGCGAACTATTCCAATTTGATTAGCCCCAAGAAGCATAAAATTTTGGCAACAAAGATGTAACAATTTCCAGTGGTTAACTTCAACACATTGAAGAGTTTCTTTGGTTTTGCTATACCAATTTCAAACCAGACAAGTACAGCACTGCTTGCAGGTTTCTTATCAATAATCATCTGTCTATTCTTCCATGAAACCTTATTGCCTTATTTTTTTTCTTCCCTTTCTTCTTTCTCTTTCCCTGCTTTCTTCTCTTTGCTCTTCATACATTGCATGATACTCTCTGTTAGATTCATCTCACTCTCTCTGGAGTTGTCATTTTGTCTATGAAGAGTACTCGAATATAGTATCACCAAGCAAAGGCGCTGCCGGTAAAAAACATGTCTTTTGTTCTGCCACTGAGAAAAGTCTTGCTGTAGCTACCTGCTGTTTTTCAGAGTGTCACCAGCTCCACTCAGGTTCAGAGAACTCTCTGTGCAACAAAAAGCAGTTGCACTTTTCTGCTTGCACGTTGTATTCCTTTTGCTAAATGCAATCTTCTAATTAGGCTCTCCATGGCAATGAGATAACTTTAGTAGACTGAAACTACTGGGTTTTTTATGTTGTGTCTGATACTAAATTGCTTTGAACTATTGGAATTAACCAGGAAGGATAATTGTTTAAAATGTATTGTTATTGGATAGAGAATTTAAAGGTCACTAATGCTTCTTCTCTTTCTTATTATTTTGAGATAGTATCTCTGAAACACCATAAATGACTGGAACTATGCACTCTACTGACAGTCCCATGGAAGCATCAAACATACACAACCATCTACCTTTTCCTCTATAGCAAATAGATTCCTTTTCCCAATCATTCTCAACTCCAGAACACTTCTTGAATTCTAAAAACACCCTTGACATCTTCATATGATTCAATGAAAAATTCATGTACCATGAGTTATAATTCCACTCACTTAACCATAGCAATGAGCTCTTCTTAACTGAGTCTGTATGTGAGTTTGATTGAATTTGGTAATTTTTTACCTCTGGAATTGCTTGAGAACTTCGTCTAAATTTCAAGGTTGGTGTTATGGGTTTTTTTTGATTTTTGGTGGGAGTTTTTGGATAACTTTTATAGTATTTTATTTATTGAAGCTTGAAAGAGACTAAAGGCATTTAAAGTGTAATTTTAGCATGTCATATTAACTACATTGATTAAGATACACATTTAAGAAGCGGATCCAGGACTATTCTCTTGTCTTTGAGTAATTAAATAGCTGGTTGTTCTCTTCAGGAACAGGTCATAGAGGATATTTATTACAGAAGAAAGCCCCTAGCAACAAAGACAGCTCAGTGTAGTAAGTTGTCCATACAAACATTATTGGTCTCTAAATTAGGTCAAAATTGCCTCGAGGAAAATGTGAATTGCTTGTTATTTCTACGTTGGGCTAGTTAGAAAGGGAAGAAAGTGTTTACAGAAACAATCAACATGGGACTGGATATGTTGACAATAAATTGGTAACTCTTTTTGATACAAAATTTGTAGTAGGGTGAAAATTTCTGCAATAATTCATTTAAAAGAAATGGTCAGGCAGATACACACAACTTGAATTTTGTTAAAAAAGGCCAGTTAGGTTGAAGTTTGGCATAGCATTATTTTAGCAGTGCTGGACTGAAAGACAGGATGTGCGATGAACCACAGTATGGGTACGTGTTTTGAGACACCTGCTAAATGAACAGCACATTAAAAAGGGAGTCAGTATAGAAAAGAGAAAAATTATGATTGTTGTTGTTGTTCTTTGTTGTTGTTTTATTATTATTACTATGATGATGATGATGATGATGATGTTAGTTATGTTATGTTGGCATTTCATCTGCTATTTTATACCTAGCAATGAGTTTTACTAACCATAGATGGAATTGAAATTTGAGTCATCCATTCTGATCTGAAATCATCAGATTAGAGAGCCTGGAGTTTTGTGCAGAAAGGTCTGGAAGCAAATTCTGCTTTGGGAAAGATATTTACTAAAGAAATTGTTTTAGACCACCAAGATCTATAAAAGGACATAGTTATATAAGCAAATCAGGAGTAATTTCATCTTTCAACTGTCTTATTAACCCATTTGTGCAAAGCATCACAATATCTAATCAACTGGAAGGAATGTTTGTTTGTTTGTTTGTTTTTAAATTTCTTTTAATAACAGTATTATTCACAACTCAAATAACAGCATTTGCCTGAGAAGTCATCATGGTTGCCTTAGAGGTAATAAGTAGTCCCCACACACTCACACACACAATGAGGACAGGCATGTTTCATTTACTGTATTTTAGGGAACCAGCTTTCCAAGTTCCAAAACGCATCCTAAATGTTCCTATAATGCAGATATTTTTACAAGCAGACTTGTTTGCTGAGCTTTTCCTACTTATCCAATAAACATTTTGTTACCCATGTCTTCCATTTATTATTGCTAAAAAGACAGCTAATTCCAATAATGCATTATAAGTTAAACTAAAAAATTCTGTTGCATCATATTTTTCTTGCACTAAGTATGCTGCCACCTATTTTTTGATATTATTCTGTTCTTTTCTCATTACTTGCAGAACATGAATCTCTTTCACTGCATATGTGGTAGAGAATACTGTGATGAGTAAAGTAGAAAATGAGAATGATTTGTTACACTAAGGTGGTTACTGTGAACTAAGCTAAGGAATATATTAAAAATAAAAAATATCTTCTGTGCTAAGGACAGTTTTATGAAAATTCATTTGATTTAATCTAAAGCTGGAAAAGATCCTTCTAGTTAAGTACACAAACTTAACACGCAATGGTGTACTAAATAATTACAACTTGATTGTATTTACTGAGACAAGTCTTTTTATTGTCTTTATGCCATTGCTGAGCTAGTTTACAAAAATACTTCACTGCAAAGTTTCACTTACTTGTGAAATTATTTTAAAAAGAAATTTTTAAAAGTTTAAACTTCACTTTTATTTTAACCTTTATACTGCAATTCATGGCCCATGTTATACCAGCAAACCTGGTAATAAATACTTCCATAAGCAAAGGCAGCTATCTGCTCTCTTTAGTACAGAAAAGTGACATTCAGAGAGACCAGCCTAAGCTTGCATATATGAAGTGTATGAAAGAGTTGAAAAGGATGAGTGCTTGGAGTCAGAAGCAAATGCTGCAACTTCTGAGCTACTTTTGTGTTCAATGTATTATCGAGAGCTAATTGTGTCCTAATTTAGTGATTTTCTTCACTTCCTGATATTTATTGTTAAAACTGAGCAACTTCTGGAAGTACACAGGTGTTTGTGAAGCCTCATTGCCATATGTTTTGCCAAGACTCAGCCAGTGGACAGGTGAAGAGGAGGAAAGTGATCTGTGCGGTTGCTCTTCAAGTCTACACCATTCTCTGGCACAGGCTGCTGTTACTCTTCTAATTAGCAGTTTTCCTGCAAAGCAGAGGTACTAGCTGTGGCATACTGGGTTAGGGCTCATTCCTTCCTGCCTCTGCCTGCTGTAATGAGAGGGGCAAAAACTTTCCACCCTCAGGGTACTCTCTGCTGATCCCTTTCAATGTCAGTGTTGCTAGAGAAACTTATAGCAGGGAAGTTACAAGGAGATTGTTTTTCTTTATATTTTAATTTGTATTATCAAGAAACTGATGAGTAAGAGGATTATGAGGTTTAAGATTCAGTGGATAGATGCATAGCTTATGATTTTACAGGAAAATTAAAACTAGTTTGTTGTTAAAGAGCTGATTAACTATCTCATTGTGAAAGAAACCTTCTACATCAGAAACAGATAAGGAAGAGTGCTTTTACAGTGTCACAGTGGGTCAACTGGTCCAACCTCCCTGCTCAAGCAGGATCATCCCAGAGCACACAGTACAGGATTGCATCCAGATGGTTCTTGAACATGTCCAGTGATGGAAACTCCACAACCTCTCTGGGCAACCTTTTTCAGTTTTCAGTCACCCGCACAGTAATGAAGTTCTTCCTCATATTGCAGTGCTTTAGTTTCTGCCTGTTGCCTCTTGTCCTGTTGCTTCATACCACCAAGAAGAGCCTGGTCCCATCCTCTTGGCACTCCTCTTTCTGATATTTGTATACACTGATGAGATACCCTCTCAGTTGTCTCTTCTAGAATGAATCAATCCTGATGCTCTGGAATTTTTAATTAACTGTGAACATAACCAATAAGGAAATGGATTTGCAATGATGTCTCTGTCCTGTACCTTTTACATTTTGCTGGAAGTCTGAAAAATATCTACTGATGCAAATTCTAAGAAGTTTTCCTTATGCTTCTGATGCCTTGGGTTTTTCTGATTTTTGATTTTTTAATTTTTATAGATTTTAGAAACAATTGTCGTGAGTGTACATTTTAGTGTGTTTAGTACTCTAGAAATGTAAGCTCAATACCTATGCATGCTAACCATTATTCCATATCAATTCCTCAACATTCCTGTAACTGTTTAGACTTCTTTTCAAGGTAGAAGGCTGAATAATGTCTCAAAGCCTGTCCTACGAGACATAAACATGGGCACACTGACCTCGAAGCTCACACAGAGAGAGAGACAGGTCATCATGTATTCCTGAAGGCCTTTGGCATGGACATTAAAGCAATCTTTTTAATTTATCCTACACTAAGTTGGCTGGAGTCCTGGTTTCTGCGGTCTCTCAAGGCATCACTTCAGGTAGCCTGTCTTTGCAAAGAAATTGCTCTTGCTGTTTTTGATATGTATGTATATATATGTGTATGTTTATATATATATATTTATTTTTTGTGTGTGCGTGTGTGTGTGTATGCACACACACATATATACACATATACATATATATATATATAAATAAAGAATAATTCTCTGCAAATTTATTAAGGTATTCTTTTCCTGTTGCATACCTATTGGTATAGTGGTTTCAGTATAGTTGTCCACATGCATATTTGTACCAACATCTCTTTCTTGCTCTCTCTTTGTGCATCAAAGGTCTAGCCCAAGCTTTCCAAAGTGAAAATTAATGGCTTTTTGTTCATATGGAAAACATCAAGGAATACTTTATAAGTTGTTTCAATACTGGTTGACTTATTTCTTCTGTCAAAACATAGGGATTTGTTTACCGTTATAAAATTTGTCTGTGACCAGCTCAGAAGATCAGTTACTTCCTCTGGATGATTTCCTAATATTTGTCTTTTTGACAAAAATATCTTTCTATGGAACTTTTTATAAGATCTGAACTGACCCTGCTCTTCATCAGTCTTTTTCGCCATGTCAGAAATAATAAAATAAAATTTAATATTTACGGGGAGACAAATGTAGGAGAAGGATGATGTTTAAAGGCAAAGTTAATTTCGTGAATAATTTTTTAATAGAAAAAGCTTTCTGACAGTTTCAAATCTGATGTGGATTTTTCACACACTACTGCACTGTGATATGGGATAATATATAACAGTCAGAGATTGTACTGTGCACTGTAGTGTAAATTTAAGTAGAATTCAGACCAGTTATTCTGCATTGTAATGTAAGTAGAGTTCCCCCAGAGTAGACTGGCTACATTTTAAAAATTTTAGTTGCTATAGTATATACTTCTAATGCACTGTTTTATCTATTACACAGGATGGGAAGGTAGGCAAATTGTATTTCTTCCATTTCTAATTCACAATATCAGTAACTTTTTTGTATATTGCATGTACATGTATGGAGAGGTTTTCTGGGGTGCATCTGAAGGCAGAAGTCTTCAATACTGTTTCAGAGCCTCCTGCAGGCTTGCAGTAAGGTCCCCCATAAATGATGTTAGGACTACATTTCTAATACTGCAGTCCAGGGATCACTATTAATGTTAAACAGCTTTCTAATGTTGATTCTTTTTCTTTGAAGGAACTCCTGAAGATCTTTGCATAGAAAAGACTATATTTTCAGAAGTATCTAGGGAAAAGAGGAATAACTCTTTCTATCTCTTTCACAGGATCAACCAAGTTTGAAAAGACCTCTGAGATAAATGAGTCCAACCCATGACCTAACATCACCTTTAGACCATGAAACCAAGTGCCAGATCCAGTCTCTTAAATACCACCTGGGACAGTGATTCCTCCACCAGCCTAGGCAGCCCATTCCAATGCCCAATCACTCCTTCTGTGAAAAACTTCTTCCTAGTGTCTAACCTAAACCTCTCCAAGTGCAGCTTAAGACTGTGCCCTCTTCTCCTACTGCTTGTTGTCTGGGAGAAGTGACTGACTCCCACCTCGCTACAACCTCCTTTTAGGTAGTTGTACAGAGCAATAAGGTCTCCCTTGAGACTCCTCTCCAGGCTGAACAATAGCCGCTGCCTCAGCCGCTAATCAGAGGACTTGTGCTCCAGATCCTTCACCAGCCTTGTCGACCTTCTCTGGGTATGTTCTAGCACCTCAATGTACTTCCCAAACTGAGGCATACAGAACTGGACACAGCACTTGAGCCGAGACCTCATCAGTGCTGAGTACGCAAGAAGAATCTCTTCCCAGTCCTGCTGGTCACATGACTCCTGATACAGGCCAGATAGAGGCCAAAATACTTGTTTACATACCTACAATCTTGCATTTTCACATTTCTGTGCTTGGAGTAGGAGTGTGCTGTTACAAAATAGGACCTCTAAGTGGATTCACATGAAGCATCTCTCTTGTCCTATGTCCTACCTTCAAATGTGAAGGGGTACTCCAGTGTCAGGACTGTAGTTTTCTCTGGTAAAGTTCAATCCTCACTTTTAAAGTATGCTGCTCTCTGGAATTTCCTTAAATGCAGGAGTCTTGGTTGCATTGTTTGCATAGGAATTCTTTGACATTGTTGTCAGAAGTCCTATCTTACAAATATGAGGTTGTCATTACTTTTCAAACTTACGTCTAAATCCTGCTTTGAAGTTATGGACCTATTTTACAAGGAAATTCTGTATTTACCTAGTAGGGTAGATACTTAACATCCAGGAAGATGATTTTACCAGGCTTCATCTCAACCGCAGGATTTTTGGAAGGAGGAAATATTTGAATTTCTGGAGTTGTTGATGAGACATGTAAAATAGCACGCATAATCAGACACCTACAGAAGACTAAAAACATTAAAAGCATATATGAATCTTCCTCCAAGTTCAATTATTTCTAGCTCAGTTTAATAACTCTTCATGGGTTAACAATAATTTAGAGTAATTTCTAAGTAATTTTTGTTCAGTCTCTTCTTGAATGTATGAACATTTTCCATCCTGGACATACTCCAACAAGAAGATGCATGGATCTACTGCTCACTGGATGAGAATAAACTTTTTATCTTTACTTATTAATAGTGTATTTAGTTTTAGATTTTTCATGGGTTAGTGCCACAGTATTTTAAAGATGAGGTCTTGCTTATTGGTTGTTGCTTATTATTTACTGATTTCAGGCTATACCCTAACGCAAATGACCTGTTAAAACTCTGTATTGTCAATATTGTTCCTATAGCATATGCTTACTTGTTAGTACACCAAGTCAGTAGTAGCAACACAGTGATGGCTATGAAATGTTGGTAATGTGATTATTTTTTAATATCATTACTGTAGTTGTTTTGTTTTTTAAATTGCTAAGCCTGAATTGTTGTCCTCAGGAGATTGGCTTATATGTATAAGGTACCTTTTGGGATAACTTTCTTCATTTAGACAGAAAGGTATACTTCTTGTGGTATTTTGATGGTTTTCTAAAATGAGAATATCCTTTGCAAGATAACTCCCCACTAAACTATAATCCAAATCCTGCCCAACTTTGATCTGTATATTAACACAGCAGGAAAATATAATATTCATTCTTACTGGCACAGCAGCTTTAAGTAGATAGAACATTTAATAAGACCATTGTGTAAAAGTTAAA
>JAOXXN010000364.1:41496894-41516619 GCA_026770055.1 Myrmophylax atrothorax
ACTCAAACAATCAGTCATTTGCAGAGGCAGCAGTGTGTTTGCTGAGCTGGGTATGCATTCACCAGCCAAAGGGGAGGAGGAGAGTTTTGGATGTGTGGTGGTGAAGCCTCTGATCTGCATAGGAACAGCTCAGGTGCAGAGAGGATAAGCACCCACCACTGGAGGATGACCACAACAAACCAACTTTTGTTTTAGCAATAACCTGGGGTTTGAACTAGATAAGGGAAAAGGCCAAAAAGAAGCACATCCTGTGAAGTGGAATAATGCTTTTTAATAATATTTTTTTTAATAATAATAATAATTTTTTATCTTAGGCAAATAATTCAAGTGTAAAAATCTCCCCATCCCACAGAAGATGCTCAGTCTATAGGATTATTCTTCCCCAGGTGCAGGACCCAACATTTACCTGTGTTGAACTTAATTATGTTCATCTCTGTACAGCTCCCTAGCCTTTCCAGGTCTCACTGAATGGCAACTCATCCATGAAATTGTCTTTTCTAACATTCAACCTGAGCTTCCCAAAATGCAGCCTATTTTTATTGCTTTAGGTAACACTGTCTGTAACTAGCAAGCACATTTTAACTCTGTTGTCTTTATAACTGTTCTATAGACATAGTTGTGGAATAAAGGACTGTGGAGATGAACCTGTGTGCCTAGCTATGTGGCAGAGTCTCTAACGTGGAACTAAATGAGTCTGAGGACAATACCCTAAACAGAACTTTAAAAAGGGAATTGTTCCCATTGTGTGGGTATTTAATGGGAAAGCGAGTGGAAAAGCTTTTACATAGTGAATTAATCTTAAACATAGATTGAAAAAAATGCAAAAGTTTTTTTAAGAAGTTTTTTTATGATATTGCTAGATGTCCTACAAGAAAACATAGGAGGTTTTAGAAAGATGATATACGTAGTCTAGATCTTTGTTCATATTATCTTAAAAGATATGATAGCCTTAAACAAATCAAATGCTGAAAGATTCTGAAAATTTACAAGTATGGATTTCAATATTCTTAAATGTTTGCTCATACAAATTTTTGAGAAAATCAGTTTTTCTCTTCAAAAGCAACAGTAGCATCTGCCAGTGTTTGCCTGTACCACTCAGTGTCAAGCCAGTTAAAAAGGTAGTATGGTACTCCATGTAGTAACAAGTTTCATGAATGATTATATGTCTTCAACAAACTATGTAAAAGTGTCTTGGTAAATGAAGATCCAGCTCTTGTTAGAGGGAGTAAGCCAGTTTCTTGCTTCTATCTATGAAACTTGTGAATTCTATTTGCACAAATATATGTGGAAAACTCAGCCCAGCTGCTAAAGGAGTTACCAATTAAAGAATTATTTAAGGAAACATCAAAATCTGATTATTCCCAAGCTACTGTCACTTACAAAAGATGAAATCCTGTGGTCAGATAGCATAGGCTTTACTTAATTCTTTTTCTTGTACAACATGAAGAGCACTCCCACCTTGAGAGTGTATTTTCCATTGGTATTCTGAAAACACTTACTAAAAAAAATTTATTTCAGAAATGTTAATGGCACATGACAAACTTACTTCAGGCTCTGCCTGAAATCACTATGAAAGAAGAACTATAGAAGTAAGCAAATTTTCAGAGTGAATTGCACTTTTTTCACCAACTTGGCACTGGATGATTCTTCTATTGTCAAGGCAGACCAAACTCATTTACTTGCTTGAGTTCCCAGGATAAAAGTGGTGAAAGCTGTCAGCTAAAGTTACTCTTCCTTAGTTCCCCACTCACTTCCTTCAGCTATCTTTTCCTGGGATATTCTGTGTTCTATTGGAAATACTGTTAGCCTCAATGCAATAATAAAAGATGCAGAACAAACATGGTTTAACACTTGACTTTTATTCCTAGCTTGGTTTGGTTTGACTTCATTTCCCTTACTTGTTTTGTCTCATTCATGAGTCTGTGGCAGCATAGCCCACCTAGATAAGACCTAGAAACCAATCAGAGAATGCATGCAAGCTGTCATGCAAGTTCAAATGCTGGCAGCAAGGTGCTGTCTTGATGTTGAATTATGCTAAAACAGCCTGGTTCACCAGACTTCAAATATATATCCAACTTTTTGAAGCAGGATTTGTCAGATAAACTAGTCTGCTAGCTGATAAATCCATGGCTACCAGTCCATCACTTCTTAAGTATAAAAACCCAGTCCAACTTTCATAGGGCCGACTCTTCCATACACTTCCTTGAAGTGTGGGGCTTCTGCTGTGAAGCAGAGGTGATTCTTCATGGTTACTCCACAGAGGTTAAGAGAAAAAGAGAGATCTGCCTGCTATCTTGTATGGTGAATTATATAAATCTCTACTTAATGATTTTTTCCTTTGTTAGCTTTGATACAATTGCTTTAATATAATTGCTTTGATACAGTGCACTATACTACTTTATGCTGCATCATACTCTAGTAGTAGTAGTACATCTTTAGCATTTACACTGTTTAGCAAATAATTCTGATTAGTATCTTTCATCTGTTCACTTGTCTGTTCGTTTTTCATAATAAATAATTAATTTTATAAAAATAGCTCTATTTTGCCATTATTAAAGACATCCAGGACAAAGTGAATTGATCACTTCTCTATAACTCCTTAAATTTAAACTATTGATGCAGTCCAAGGTTAAGATAGGATTCAGCTGCACCTAAGCCCTTCTCTGAGAAAGAGTTTACAAAGCAAGAGAGTCCTTTCTGCACCTTGTGACTCAACGGCAAGGCTATTTTTAATAATTTTTTTTAAGTATTCCATTATTTTGTGACAGAGTCACAGTCCCTAGGAGGATCTAAAAGGTATGCAGGTGTGGCACTTAGGAACATGGGTTTGTGCTGGACTTGGCTGTGCTGGGTTAGTGCTGCAACTCTATGATTTTCCAGAATTTTTTCCAACCTAAACAATTCTATGGTTTTATTACTCAGTAACATAAATACTTAGTGGAGGTAAAAAAGATTTTGTTGTGAAACTTTGAGGGATACGATGGCAGTACCTCATGATGATTTAATGGATTTACAAAATCATGACTTCAGTCTTTTATTTGTTACAAACAAGTGCCTAGAGGATGCATAGTTCAAGAACACCACGGAATATAGTATCTGAGTTTGTTTTCTCCCACCTCTGATAAGTTAACGCTACATTAGTAGTAGGTCCCACGGTGTAAAGGAGAGCACTCTGGACGCTGAATCCCAAGGTTGTGAGTTTGAGTCTCAGTGGGGACCGTTCACTGGCAGTTCAATGCCACCCTGAAGTCTGATCCCATCAGATCTCGGACACTGAGCAGGGTCAGCCCCAGTTAGTACCGGGGGCTGTAGACTGTCTCGAGGACTTCACTGTCACTGTCCAAGTTCGCTCAGCCAGGGCAGATGGACCTCGGGACTTAAACGCTGGGGCCAGTTCTGCGCACGCTGTGCCTCACCTAAAAAATCCACTGTGCAGGCTGGAAGGGCAAACCCACATGGGGAGAGCACTGCCCAAATCTTCATTCGCGAAGTCTGGACATACATACATATATATTAGTAGAAGTTTAAAAAACAGATATGATTTCTGTGGAGCATTTTCTCATCACCTACAAAAGAATTAATTTGAGAGTTTAAAAATGCAGTTTACAAAGGAAAGTAACTCTTAGATAGTTTGTACATGTATATGTTCACAGTTCAAGAAAACTGAAATCCTAATCAAGTGTTCTTTGCTTTTATTGTTTAAAGATTTGATGAGTTTATGAAAATATCATAAAAATAGTTGATGTTTTAAAGATCTCTTACTTTCCATTCTAACACATCTGATTTCCCTACTGATGCTGTTCTGTGTCCTTCATGTCTGTGTTTCCTGTAGGTCTGTACACGAAAAAAACCAAATTAAAAAGAAATTAACTGAAGTGTCACACAATATTTCCTTTCTAAGCCACCTTCTGTTAATTTATCTCTGATTATAAAAAGAGTTTCCATGCAAAAGAGTTAGAGCTCTGACCACCACCCAATTTCTCCCTGTGCAATGTACCTTCTGCCCATTTTTGTGGTTTTTACAATTGCTTACAGAGGAGAGCAAAAACAGTTTGTTCCCATAGGAACCAGCCAATGACATCTCTCCAAAGAAAGAATTTCCAGCAAAAGCTGCTATTTTCCAAAGCAGATAAACAACTTTTCTGTGCATAAAAAGAGAATGGTAATAGAAGAATTTCCACACCTCTTTGGATTATGGGCAGTATTTTGGGCTTTTTGAGCAATGGGCTTACAAACCCTTGAAATACCTGTCTTTGCAATGCAATATGAGACTAGTATAAGGGTCTATATCTCATGCTTTAAATATTACTGGTCACATCTATTTAAATCCAAGGTTACAACATAATCATAATTGTTAAATATTTGCTTGGCACATACTCTTTTTCTTCTGCAAGTCATGAAATTTTATGTGAATAGGCTTGTTCTTAAGACAAGGCAAGGATTGTAAACTGTTTATGACAATGTAGTAAGAATTTGGTTGAGCATCCTAGAACACAAAGGGTAATTCCTGCCTCAGATGAAATAAAACAAGGTTAAAATGTATGTCACACTTAGGCATTAACTTGCAGATAAACTCTAAAAAAACTATGGCAAAATACATTTACTTACTAAATATTCATAAAGGAAATAATTGCTGACTTCTGACTTTGCTGTAATTATGCAGCTGATATCTCTGCTTTCCTGTATGTCCTATTGCCTGCTAATTTGTCATTATCTATGTGTGTATGACTTGAACTTTTCAAAAGTTCTAATGTTTTTCATGGTCAGCATTAGTAAGGTTTTCCTCCTGATCTTAACTTGTGCTCTGAACATTAACATTTCTGTCTGATAGCACTGGAAAGAGAAAATTACAATCATCAACACCATATAAATGTAAAGAGTAATGATCCAGTATATCAGTGTTATGTTGTTGTTAGAATGTGTCATTTATTTTAGTGACAGAAGTGACTATAACCATCCTTATAGAGATAACAGGCTTTCTATTTGGTTTTACAGTTCAGGCAGAAACAGAAAGTGAAAAGCATTTTCGTAGAAAGATGCGTGGAAAGGCTAACAGGAAAGTTTCCCTTTTCAGGAATGTCTGGAGAAAGGGATCATCAGTGAACCGTGATACATTAGGATTACAGCTATGAAAAAGTCTAAGAGTATAAATATAATCTATATTGAATGAGATCAAATAGTTTTGTTCTGATAGTAGAGGAAAATGTGAAAGCTAGGGTGTATACAGAGTGATTTTGCCTTTGCCATTCCCTAGTAATTTTTGGAGGTTTACTGACTCACTCCTTCTAACTCCTCCCGACTGTTGTGCCTAACAATTCTGTCCTTCGTGAACTTACCCAGTCTCTTTTCTGAAATCTTTAAATACTTTTGGTTTCCATGACATTGTATGACAAATTGTTTTGAACTGTACTTATGCAATACGGGAAAACATACCCATAAGTATTTTCTCTAATTGATAGTTTTGCAGGCTCTCTCCCATTTCTTTTGCCATCTGATGAGCAAGAACAGAAGAAATTTTTATCAGGATAGTAGTTATCAACAAGCAGGACAAACTATTAAGAGTATTTTATACATATTTATATATTTAAATGCTTCCTAGTTTTTAAAAACAGAACCCACAAATGATCAGTAGTGTAAAAGTGGACCAGTAGTAGTGATGTAGGAGTTTTTCATGGAACAGGTTTTTTGAAACCATTCTGCAACATTCTTTGCTCTAAGTAAACCCTGTGTAAGTTATCATGCAACATGCAGTTAATATTAATAAAGTTAAAAGCATGAATATGAAACATTTCTCCATGCAGTCCCCACAGTTTTACCTCATTTAACTCCTTGAATACCTAAAAACAGTATCCAAAAATACTTTGCTGTGAAAGCAGAGATTGTGTGAGCAAGAAGGACGCATCCTGTCTCATCTGTATGCAGTGTCTCCAGATAAACTTACCCATTTCTTATATCTGCAGGTGTTCTGCCAGCAGAATCAACACTGCATCTTCAGCTACTCCAAGAAGACCAGTAATTTCACTGGAGAAAAGTAGTACCTTGTCAGCTAAAAGTGATGCTGTCTTATATACAGTCATATCACGTCTGACTACTTTTAGCAGATGCCAGAATCAGCAACAGCACACTTGTCTTCACACATACTAGAAAGCCCAGTTTTTCATTAACACAACTCATTCATTTTCCAAACTAAATATTTAGTACTTGAGAAGAAATATAAACTTCAAAGTCTAAATATGAAATAATGTTGTGCGCAACCTGACATGTAATACTTGTGATTCGTGATAAAACAATTTTTGAGTTATCTTGAAGCCATCTGAAATCCAGAGTCCACTGTGTTCTGCCTTTTTTTTTTTTCTCATTAGTTTGCGTGTCAAGCATCATAGCAAACTGGTTGTACTGGCTAGGTTGTTATTAGGTAAAAGAAGTACTGACTCAAATGTGTTTTTTTCTTCTCTCTTTCCATTTATTCAGCCAGTTAATTTCACAGGGCATGAAAAAGAGATTGCCAGACCTATGAAATCATATAGCGAAATTAATTGGTTGAGCACCTCAGTTTATTTTTTTGAATAATGCATGCTTGTTGTTCTGCTTCATGAAAAAAACGTTGTGAACATTTGCTTTATTTTAAATTTTTAAGTTTGCAGCTACTCACAGGTTTTTGAGTTGCATGAAACACCTGGCCAAGGTGATTTGCTATCTATAGATATTTGAAAGGAAAACCTGTTCAAACTAGACTGCTAAAAAAGAAAAGCTGAACATTTCTGTGCATAGGATAAATCATGAAATCACTAAAAGTTGAAAAATAGTGAAAAAGTTATTTTAATTAAAATGCAACTTATTTTTCTTAAATACTTGGACAAAACAATCAGGAGTTGGATCAGCAACAACCTTCATACACAAAGCTATGCAGTAGGAAGTTATAAAAATCAGAACTCAAAAATTCAGTAGGATTTTTTTTTTTTACATTATAACTTCCTCTACTGTTTGATTGGTTGGTTGGTTGGTTGGTTTGTTGGTTGGGTTTTTTGCTTGAATGCTTAGCTCCTTCTGGAATTTAAGGGATTCTACTGAATTTTTAATTGTAAAATAAAATTTAAACTTCTATTTTATATTTTATCCTACTTAGTAACAACTAAATCATTACAAAATGATGGTGGTTGTGATAAAAATTATAAGAAAACAACTTTAAACAGAAAATATTTACTAGTAACTGATAACTGTACAAAACACACATTTGAGGTATGCTTGGTCATTCATTTAGCAGGGCCAGCCTTTGGTTTCAAAAGCTTTCCTTTAATCCTCAATACTTCATAAAGGAACTCAGAAATCAGTATCAATTTCATCTCTGTGACTTTGTGGGAAGTAAATATAACATTTATTTTCATCAATCTGAGCTTGACCTCTATCTCTTGGAAGGTATAATAGGTGGGAGTTGGACAATACAGAGTTATTGGTAAGTGTATGGTGAGTGCCAATTTCCTTCTGTATCCAGCTGTGGTATATGAAAGTGATGGCTTGGCAAATGCAGTGTGAATTGGCATCAGTTGGGAAGGAGAGTGAAATAAAATTAAACCGATCTTCCTCCGCGGGATTTGAAACCATGCAAGTTGAAAGCAGCTGCTTATTTCACATGTATCCTTTAATGAACCTATGTAATTATAAACACTGCATCACTGTTATTTGAACAAGTTAGGCTTTAAGGGACCTTGTGCAGTGAGGCTTGCTTTAAACAAATATATGGGATTCAAAAATGGAACACATACATAGACTAGGTATTGACATCCTTTATCATGTTTCTCAGATTCAGTTTGCTGTATGACTACTCACAATTTCCAGAAAAAGTTTGTAAGTTAATTGTAAAATCCTGCTCTTCATTTATCCTTATACATAGTATTTCAATTAGTCAGTTAGTTATGTACTAATTATGTATTAGTTATGGAGTTAATGTATTGCTTGTGTTAGGATACAGAAATTTTCAGGATGTCACATATTACTTGGGTTCCCAGGAACATTTTTGATTAAAACTGAAGTTATTATAATTATTGTCACTGTTTCACAACATCTTGTGGTTCATTTACTTGAATGATGAAGCTGTGTGACTCGTTGTCATGAGCTCTTGGAACACTAGTGCTCAAGCCTTCTGTCGTTCAAAAAACTCTACCTAAATCTGCCATCACAAAACTTAATGTATGTCTATGTAAGCCTCATGTACACATCCTTGGGAAGTCGTTACAGAGTTTGGGAGTAGATTTTTACAACAAATAAATGGAATCACTATTTCTCCAGAAGCACAGTCTCAGACTTATTTGAATATGAAAACCCTCTTACATTTTAGGTTGAATTTCTTGGCAGTATTCATGTAAAATTTTAACCAAGAATATGTGATATTGTATTAATATTAAGGTGTGATTACAAAGTCACTCTTATATGGTTATGAAACAGTGTCTAAGAAGACAAGCTGTGCAGATTTGCCTAGATTGCACTCTGTAAATATGTTCAACAGAAGCACTACGTACCATTCAGAAAATCAGATTTACCACCTAATTGTTTAAGCAGAAAGATAATGGAAAATTTTTTAAATTAAAGACTAGTAATAAAATAGTGGGAAAAGAAACAGCAGTTAGTGTATTATAAGGAGAAAAATACTCATGGCCATTTTTTTTTCTGTGAAAAATAAAAAAGATACAAAGCATTTTTATTGAATAAAGGACAAGACTTTCACTGTACCTTAAAGAATACCATGTATTTATCATAAAGCAGCTAAAAGAGAAAAATATCACAACTTTCTTTCCTCATGGTTCTTATAATTCCAAAATACTCCAAAATGCATTTCTCTCAGTAAATTTTTAATACAGACTTCTATAGCCTTATTACAAACAAAGTCAATGTTGTCTCTGTGCCAAACTATTGTTGGTGATTTCTACTCCAAAGAAATTAACCAAACCTAATTTCACAGCTCTGATAGAACACTGCAAGTAGTAGAACAGAAAATGGAATGAAATGGTACTGCATTAATAGTTTAGTCCTTGAAGATTTTCATCTTTGTTTATAATGTGCTATTTTTATTTTTTTTTTTTATTTTTAATGGAATATTTTCAAACTGGGAGATTCAGGCTCTCTGGAAAAAACCAAAACAAAACAAAAACAAAGAAAAAAACCCAGATAAATTGGACCTAAAGTCAAAATAAAAACTCAACAACTTTAAACTTGGAGTTGAAATTAAATCACGGTAAATAATTGCAAGAAATAAGGAACTTTTTTCATTAAGAAGTAACAATTGGATAAACAAACTTTGTTTTCCTATAGTCATATTATTAGCTATTTTTTATCTTTATTTCCTTGCATAAACTGCCTTCCAAGAACAAATAATGTGCCTTATGACTCTTTAGCATTAATCCACAGTCAAAGTCACTTGATTATCATCATCTGATGTGAGTAATCTTTCCTGCACTGTGCCAAACTACAGTCAAAATGGAGCAATTATTTAATGACAGTTGACAGCAAAGTCTACAAATATGTCCTGGACATACAAACTGGAAGATCATAATCCCTTTACATGTGGATATAGCATCTCATAATGTAACTTATCACTATTACAGTCCTACTTTAATACATATCTGTCCTTAATGTAGCATTTAAGATATGACACTGAGTCCTATATAGAAAGTAATGTGTATCTTAAGTTTATAAAAATTCAGATGCAATCACTATTCTGATGAAATATTCATCTGAAAGGTATATCTTGGACAGATGAATAGAATCAGCAACATCTTTCTTGGAATCTAAACATATAATCAGGTTGGATCAGGAGTGCTTTTTAAGTAAATATCTTGGTAATCCTGTCTGCACTTATGTCATGGAGTGATGATGGTGAGCACACACTGGAGTCCTTTTAATCAACTCCAGATACTATTGGGCATTCAATACAGAAAACCACTTTTGAAGCTTCAAGTCTGCCTTACTGCTTACAAATGTATAATTAGCCTAGTTTGCTGGTTTGGGTTTGGGGTTTTTTTCCCTTTTTGTTTTTTTGTTTGTGTTCTTAAATAACGTACACTGTATGTCAAAGAAGAGTGATTCGATGACCCTATTGGAATGCTTTGCTGAGAATTTGTAAAGAATCATCTGTTTAAGGCACAGTGATTACTGTCTCCATCCTGAGCAATTAAGTAACTAGGAATTATGCAGCTGTGCTTCATTAAGCCTGCTTTGTCTTTTTCATATGATACTGGTTCTTGTACAACTTGAATTTTACCTCAGAACCACAGTTAACAGGATTCCATCTCAGTAAAAGAATTTCATACTTGGAAAGCAATAAAATCTTTTTCATCCCTTTTTTCTTCCTTTTATTTCTTTGTATTTTTTTAAATTCTTCTTAATATTTAGCTACTTTATAAATGAAAATGCAAAACACTTAATTAAAATATGTTTTTAAAGTACTTCACAAAACATGTAAGCATAAACTGACCAGCACACCCAGTGACAAAACACTTGCTATAATTTGATGCATAAATTTATGTAGTTAATGATTTTCTTCATGTGGAAAACGTTGATGGAAGTTGGCTAGAATGTGAATGTTATGAAACAGTGTTTTAAGCACAAATGTACCAGTAAGGCCATTAACATTATGCTCACTCATTAAATATTTTACAGATATATATAAACAATTAAGATTGGAAGACTGGAATCTTTCTGGGGTTCATCTATGGAGTAAGGAATGTTCTACAAAAATCCCAGCAAAAATGGAAAAAAGGTATTTGAAACATAAAAAAAAAAAAAAAAAGTGAAAATACTTCAAAAACATTGTTAAATCTTAACAGTCCAAAGCTCAGAACATGAAATAAGATGATTAATAAGTTAAAATGTTACTGCACTGGTAATAGGAATAGTTTCTCTCTTCTTACTCTAACTATTGACCATGATGGCAATGGGGCCACTCTTGGAACCTCGGATTTCTGAGTTTTCTAGAGCTTTGCTCTAGTTTTCTGATGGTTTATGTGATGCATATTTCAATATCTATGTTTATTGCAAGATAGAGTTAATATCTGTGTGTAATATTTCAAACACTTCTGAGCTAGTCATAAGGACTACTTACATAGCATTAGACAACTATATACATATTATGGTTTTAGAGAATGCCATCCTAAGTACATGTGCATTTGTTATCTAGAAAACTCCAAGAACACCAAAATTACAGTAATCAGTAAGTTGCCAAGCTAATATTTACAGTCTGTTTCCTGTTGAAACAGGACTATAATTTTGATACATTTATCATGTTTCTATAAAAGTACTCTTGGTTCGCATAATCCATATGCCCTCTGGTAATTGGTATTATCCCTTGTTTATGGTATATGTTTCAGCTTGCATCTTGTTAAATTTTAAATAATAATATTTCCTTTTACATCGATGTTTTCAAATATATAGAATTTTTCACTCTTACAAGTGTCACTCAGTTGCCAATAATTTCACAGCTAGTAGTAGTGTTAATTTGAGCCAATTATGAGGTCATTGACCTGTCTTGCCACTAATTTACCTTACATAATTTGAATCATGAAAATCTAGCTCTCCTGAATATCTCATTTAGAAAAGCCATTCTTGAATAAATCTTCATGGAATGATGAATCGGATTTGATGACCTACCAGGAAGCAGGGGGTTCTCCCAATCTATCTTTTAAACACAACCTTATTATACTACTTGCATTTTTTGATGGAAGGGGGGGGGGGGGGACAACAAACAAACCAAAAATAAACAAATGCAAAATTATTAGCATTTAATATTGAAGGCAGGAAATTATATATGAAAATCTAAAAATGCAAGATTATCATCCCTGAATCTGTCTTGATAGAACAAGCACTTTCTGCTGTCTGTATGCATGATTATGAAAGGTAGCAAAACACTAAAGAGGGGAAAGACCAGGAGAAGATAGGAACAGCAGAGTCAGGCAGATCATAGACATTGGTTTTACTGTTCCTATAAGAAATGTTTGGTAGTGGAAGCGCTATTGCCAGAAAGGATATAAAAAACCCTTGGAGCATAAACCACTTGCCATTCTCTTTATTTCTTTTTAATAAGATCCTGCACACCTATGAATCAGCTCAAAGACCCTGGAAGACTGCTGCATAGGAGGACTTTATTTGAATTACAGAAAACAATAGTTCTTGTTCATACTTGCGTCATGTTTAATTACTCAAAATCTTGTTTTCTATACATATTTTTTCCTGAACTATTCTGCGTACAGCCTACTGTGATCTTGCAAATAATACAGTTCCTGAAGAAACAGTGAAATTAAGAATTTTGTTTTAAATATTTGATTTTATTTACTGTAAAAAAGTATGTAATATATATCAGAATTGAAATCTAAGATTATTTAAAAATATATTTAGAAGAGGTTTGTTTAGATTTAAAGGAAGACTTTAAAGTGGGGGGGTTTATGCAGACATGTAGATGTCTTTCATTTTTCAGGCTATGAAGAACAGCTTCAAATTTCCAGCTATGGAATATTGCACTTTACTAAAAACATATGCTTCACATTTCCTTAGTCATGTGTTATTTATTTTTTTTAACATATTTGTTCTCCTGTTTTTCTTTTCACAGCTGAAGTTTCCCAGTCCACACGGCATTTATTTCTTTAATTTTTTTTCTATGTTTTCTCTGGGAACATGAAGATAAATATTACAGTTTTCAAAATGAGATTTCTTTCACTTCAGAGTTTGAATATGGATTTAAGAAGTTTTCTGGTCCAGTTTTAAAAAAACAGAATGAACAGCTAAAGTCTAGGTTCTGATAAAATACAGTATATCTTTTAAAAAGAGATTTATTTGACAAGTTCTGTGTTGCAGATTGCAAAATGTACAACTTTCCTATGCAAAATATACAACCCCCTCTAGCAGGTCAAATGGCAAAAGATTAACAAATGGCTTCAAAGAACATTGGAGAGAACAATGTGTACCACATCTTCCTTTTAAGGTTCATGGTGAGGTATACTTCCATTGGGAAACTCATAAACTCAAAGCGTTAGTGAAATGTTCTGTCCATGATTTTTACACCATTTTTCCTGGGATCTAACACTGAAGAATGCTTCTTACTCACAACTCACAGTTTTGACAAGATAGAAAACAGAAAGGTCTTTTTGAATTTTGAAGAGTATTTCCTTCACCTCTAGTGTGGGAAATTGTAGTTCTTTGAAAGATCTGCTGAAAAAAAGTAAAGGAATATCCCTTTACACTAAAATTTTGCATTCTATATTTAAGTTTTTGTGAGTTCATATGAGTATGAAAACTTATTTCTCACCAGCTTTAGGAGATAAAAGACAAGGAAGCAAAGAAACAACCTGCTGAAGTAACCAGAAAAAAACCCACACTTCACTGTCTCAACCACTTTAAGGTAGTGACCTTCACTGTGAATCAATTCAGAGCTATGCAAACTGATATAAAGAGCAATCACGGAAAGGAAACACTTCCATATTCTTTTTTAAGTACAAAAGAACTAAAGGAAAGTAGCTTCTATAATTACAAAAGTGTATGTTTCTTTACCTTTCAGAGCTTGAGAAGAAAGATTTTCCAAGGCTGCCTAGAGTAGATCTTTGAAGTGTTAACACCTAACATTCAGTGTTATGATGAAGAGAGAGTTGTTACTCTGCCTCTAAAAATGATTCACAACCTACAAAAAATCTACAAGGTAAATATTATTGTGAAAAAGGAAACATTAAATGTAGAAGCACAAGTAAAAGGAAGCTTTCAATATGAAGGGCAACAAAAAAGAGGATTATGTTAGTACCCCAACAGCAATGGCAAAGTGAAGGAATAGTTCATGGGCCCCGCTGGCAAAGGACACAGAAAAGTCCTTTTTTGGTCTATACTGGTAAGGCCATTCCTCAGGAGTCCCCGATCTCTGAGACCAGAGGAGAAATTCCAACAGAAAAAGACTTATCCTTTGTGAAGGAGGACAAAAATAATAAAATTTGAACAAACTGACAAAACCAAATCCAGGGGACCTTATAGATTGCACCCATGGGTGCTAGCCAGTGTCTTTGTGGGGATGAAAAATAATCAGACTTGTTTAATTCACATGGATTAGGATAATTCTCAAAACCATTTCTAGTTTCAACTTGTCCGGTGCTTTATAAAGGAAGAAAAGGGAAGGCAAGGCAAGACAAGGCAAGGCAAACCAAGGGAAATCCTAAGACAAAAATATCCTTTAGAAGTTCAGCAGAGTTAGAGATTCTACAGATTTTAGAAGATAAGATTTGAATGATCCTTGTATCAATTAGTTAAATACTTAATTGACATCCTGCAAATGCATGCAGTTATTTTGTTAAATTTCTTAAGTGATTATATCAGTGAATAATAAAGAATGGAACTTCTGCTTCAGTTGTCTTTCTGTCTACAACTTGTTCATTCAGTTGACCTCTCACTGTCATCAAAATTAATTTTGTCTCCTTTTTAATTTTCTTGCTATTAATATGTTCAGAACTATGGTTTCAGAGGAGTAGGAAGAAATTTCACAATTTTCCTCCATATCAGTAACAGACATGAGAAATACATTCCTATGTGACTTGCTTATTTGCAACTGAATTCACTAATATGATTTCAAAAGTGCTAAGATGTTGTAAAAATACAGAATTCTGTGTAGGACTTCATGTGTTCCAGCACCATGTTATGGATCATTGGATTTTTAAGACAGCATGCTTGGGAAGGGGAAACATTGAAGTAAGTACCTGTTAACTAAGTCCACTTTGGCACCTTTCTTCCTTTTCATTGCATTCATTCCTCTGTCACTCTGAGACTTCAACCATTATTATTGTTGCAAAACAGATTACTGCATGTTTGTGAGACTGATTTCAAGCTATCATCTGTGTGAAATTCCCTATAGTTTGTCACTGTCCCTTAAATATTTCCTAGACCTATATAGCTGTAAATTAATTCGAACACGCTTGTTTCCCAGATCACAGTATCGGTTTTTACAGGGATTTTACCAAAGAGAATTAAATGTGATCTTCCACCAGACACTTGATACTACATAAACATTAGACAAGGCTGGCAATCCTACTCAAAACATGAGGATAATTCTGGATTTTAACCATTGTCAAGACCAGAATATTCCTGAAACAGTGAGGATTTATACACTCTTGAAAAAAATTATTCTTATCTCAGTTAAGAGCCTGAATTTCCTATTACATATATATAAAGATACTTGCTATACAGAATCTGTTGTATTCATTTGTGAAAAAAAATATATGTAAGACAGAAAGTTTTTTTGGTATATGATAAGCCAAAAGTACTACATTCTTCTGAAGTATTAATTACCTTTGCCAAAACATTAGCAGAGTTGGTGGGATGAATCAGAGACACATGAATCAGAATACAGTATCAAGTGTATATTTTTTTCCAAAGTGGTTTTTTTTTTACCTTTTGACTAGTACCATTGCAATTGCATATAGGAGAGAAAAGTAAAAAACAAAAGAAAAATGGGATCTAAGAATGAATGTATGGGGATGTACACAGGCATATAAAATTTTACTTATATGGGGAGGCTTATAAATATGGATCTAAACATTTGGATTTCTGCTTCATCTACATGTAAATGTTGCCAAAGTATTCACATCCTATGTAATATGGTATAGCACTTCAAATATACAGATATTTATAAAGATTCATGGAAATTACAGTCAGATACAACAGTGTAAACATTTTTATGTCAATATAACATTTTCTACTGAAATGTACCAGCACTCCCATAATATAAAATCATGCTCTATTTGGGATATTCAATCTGACAAAAAGTCTTTCACAACCAGGTCCAAAATTCCTGAGTTTATGACCTCTGAGTATGTGTGGGTATTCATTATTGCTTAAATTAGGACAGATTGGACTTTCAGATGAAAAATAATCTAGGTCACACTGCTTAAGTTTGTTTCATACATACATATTAAGAAAGTCTTTTATAAATTACTATGTTCTAGAGAACTTAAGTGTTAGTTTTATATATAATGTTTAGAAAAACAACTGTGAAAAAAATGAACTATAGATAGCTGCATTTTTACCAGATTGACAGCATAATTTAGCAGCTATATTACGCAGTAGATAAGCACAAATTTAACTGTTCTCTGTAAATTGGCTCAGAATGACGTATGTAGGGAAGGTAAGTATTTTGTGGAGACTGAATCTACACTCCTCTAGTAAAGTCTTGTGCTAGAATTGCTCTAAAAGAAAGATTTGACATGGCTGCTGGAATCACAAAAGCAGAAGTCCGTGAAAAAGGTGTCATTCACTGTAGAGTAGCTGATCATGCCCTCCTTGAACTCCTGATAAGTGCTCCACAGAGTTGACATTGCAGTTGTTCAACTGCACACCTGGATGCTGCTTTCATTCTTCTTCATGCACAGCCATCTGGCATTTGTTGCCCTATATACATCCCAGCACATGCACATGTAAAACACTTCCATTCTCAGCAAAATATCTGTGGACAGAAATCTAAGGCGTGTGGGTACAGGATCTGGAATATGTTAAGGTCTTCAAAACTATGTTATAAAGATCTAAACAGAATTTAGCTTACTCACTTTCATTTGTTGTGGAACAACTCTAGTAGTAAGTATTAAACTGCTTATTTTGATCTCAGAGCTCTACATGTGTTTTCTATGACACATATCACTGTCGGGATCAACCCCCATGGACCTGAAGTCTCTGAACCTCCCACATTCCTTCCCCCTCTCCATGTGTTTTTTCCTGAGGTTTTTCCTAATGGTCCATGGTGCGAAGGTACCACGATGGTTCCCCCGGTTGGGGGTGTCCCTGAGTCCCTCCCCTGCCCTGCTGCAGTGGAGTCCACCAGTCCTGGGGCTGCACAGGGAGGCAGCAATTCCCAAAACTCCGGCAGGACCAGCCTTCCCGCAGCACGCAGTTTCTGTCCCCTCATAGTTCCTTCTGATCCCTAAGCCTCTATTCGTCCTTTGGGTTGCCCATCTCTGTCCCTTGAGCCTATCATGCTTGAACCCTGGCCTCAGATGTATCACCCAATCATTTCTGAGTTAATCCTTTCCAAGCCACTCCCTTATCCGAACTTTTAGGATTAGCCTAAACCAGGAAACAAAGGCTTTTGAGTGATCCACCACCCTGGGGTGCCTGGATGTTAATCGGGAGTGGCTCCTTGCCCCCAGGTTCCCGATATACCACAAATCTTCTTTTATCCCATTTCCTTCCATTTTTGTTTTTTACACATTTTTTTATCTAGCTTTCCTCATTTGATTGCTTTGTATGTTCTGTTTTCAGTTGGGCTAGCATGTGTTCTTTTTGCCTTTGAACTTAGTTGGTATATAGGGTTGCTTTATTTACAATAATTTTGCTTTTATTTCAAAGTGAGTTTCTGATAATGTGCATAAGTGGTTTATTCATCCTTTGCATCTGAGGTGTCTGTAACCTGAGGGTGTATGGAGTGAATTACATCTTAGCTCTTTAAAAGGATTTAAATTTACCATGCAGTGGTAAATCAAGTATATGTACCTTTGATCAGGATTCTTTCAAAAGTACAATGTTAATGGTTCCCCTTTATATGTTCTCTTAGATAACTTCAAGCTTATTTGTGAAAAGAGCTTATTTACAGCTTTAATGTTTGCTACATAAAGAACTGCTGCCATTTCAGATATGCCTGAATTTTATTCTGGTGTTTAATAACCCACAAAACCTACCAATTGCCTTAGATAGATGGATGCCATAATCTAGTATTTTACCTTTGCAGTAGTTCTTAGAAGCAAAGGATTCTTTTAAATTGTATGTGGAAATGCAATTTCCTTTCAGACAGCAACACTTTTCCATTATCCAAAAATACATCAAAAGGCTTTTTGCAAACAGAAGGGTGGAATAAAAATTGGTAAAAAAGGTTCCATAAAACTGGACAAAGAACCTACAGTTAAATCAATGCAAAAAAAAAAAGTGGAAAAATTGCTATTAAAGTTAGGTAGTATTTTGTGACTGTCAGCAAAACAAAATCACATTAAGTAGCATCAATGATAGCATCAAGAGATCCTGCTGAATATAAATACTTGGTCTGCCACCAAAACCCTTTGACAGTGACTTCTTTATAACATCTACATGGACATTTTCTTACTTGTTAGAGTTTTTTGGATTATTAAAAAGTGTTTTTTATTCCAAATTAGAACAGAAATTCAATGTACGTTTTGTATTTTGAGGCAAACTGGAAAAGAAAAACTTTACAAGTGGTAGCTTTCATGCAAAGTTATGCCTGGGAGCTTAGAGTATTTTCACTGCCGTCACATTTTTAGTTCCACTTACAGATCCCCTAACAAGCCATGCTGAATTTCAGACCCCAGACTTTCTCCCCTTACCAGTGCTTCTGAAACACTGTAATATTTTTATGATGTCTATCTTTTTTTTTCTGGCTGTGTACCTCAAATTCTAGTTGAGTCTTTTCCTTTCTCAGATCTTTATTTCTTTTACTCTGCATTATGGGTTTGTATAAAATATAAAATCACATATTCCATATAATCATATCACATATAGCCATCAATATCAGTGAGACAAATGGTAGTCTTTACTGTAAATGAGTACTGTAGATGAGTTTATATTTGCATATTATATATATACATTTCTGCATCTTTACACAGAAATTATATTTAAGTATTATTATTTAGACATTGTATCATCTGTGTTTCTACCAATACATAAAAGCAGTCCTCAGTGGCTGAGAAATGAGGACATTAGATTTTCAGTCTTTGGGCAAAAATACCCTGTCTAGAAAGGATGTTTCATTGTGATGGTGGTAAGGCAAAGCCTCTTTCTCTGAGACCTGTAGTCTCAGTTTTTGTATGGATTTATTCCTGGGACTAGTATTGGCAAGACAGCCTGTTAAACATGATTTTAGATCTGGAGATACTGATTAGACTAAGGAAAGTAGGAGCCGAATCATTTCTGAAAAATACCTACTTCTGCAGAGTCTTGGGCAATACCTGAATTTAGCAGAATGCTGATTCAAGCTTCCTGTCTTTTAGCATGAAATCCAAGCCCACATTATAGCTGTGCATCTCTATAGAGAGATGAGAAGTCCTCAACCAGAGCATAGCTAGTAAGTATAAATATGCAAGCTCAGCACTTCATCCTTAATGACGCTAAGTATTTCTCAAGTTCAAAAGAAAGATTTCCCAGTTTTTCCTTATGGTAATGGTTTCTGCAGGCTTAAACATAAATAAACCTTCTCCTTCAGATCCAGAATGCTTAATTTTTAAAGTGGAAAAGAAAGAGATAAGACTACTAAAATGTACAAACTAGCTATTATATTTAAATATCCTAATAGTATTTTAAAAAGTGAAAGAGTTCAGTATGCTGTAAGATTTGGCAGATTCATCAGAATTTTAAAGTCTGTGGCCATAAGTGTTTTAGTGGTTTTTTGGATGAGAAACTTTGACCATGAACAGGTTCATGGAATGGCAGGACCCCAGGACAATTCAACACTACTGTATACTATCCAGTCCATTCTCCTGCACAAAGCAGGGTCAGCTATGAAAGTCACATGAGGTTGCCTGGTCTGATAGTTGATGATTCCTTGTTTTACGCTATCATCTTATCTTCTCTGAAGCCACTTCAATAAATAGGTCTAGGTCTGACGTGTTTAATTTGGGTAATTTTCTGTTATTGTGTATGGTGATCTTCTTACCTAATAAGCTAAACATAGTCCCAAACCTTGCAGACTTCACAGTTACTGCTTGATTCTTG
>JAOXXN010000364.1:41530358-41541927 GCA_026770055.1 Myrmophylax atrothorax
ATCCTTCTTATATGCATTTTCTAATTAAAGTTCTTTGTTTTTAAATTTAATAAGGGGTGAAGTGCTTAGTGGGGAGGAGTCCCCTCCTCTAGTCTTGGTAAGCACTTTGGTTTCTGTTAAACTAGGACAGCTACACAATTGGAAAACAGTTAAAATAATACTACTATGCAAACCTGAGTAAAATACAACCTTATGCTGTTATGGTCCAATAACTGTTATTTCAGAGTCAAGTGCATTTTTTTGCTATTAAGACAGTAATATGCTATACACTCCATCTGAGGGATTCAATCTAATTAGAGCCAGAATTAATTCATAGAATCATAGAACAGCTTGGATTGGAAGGTTCCCACCCCCCTGCTATGGGCAGGGACACCTTCTGCTAGACCAGGTTGCTCCAAACACCATCCACCCTAGTCTTGAACACTTCCAGGGATGGTAACTCCATAATTTCTCTGCACAAGCTGTTCCAGTGCCTCGTTACCCTCACAGTAAAGAATTTCTTGCTAATATCTAATGTAAACTTACTCTCAGTTTAAAACCATTGGCCCTTGTCCTATCATTAAATGCCCTTGTAAATAGCCTCTCTCTATCTTTCTTGTAGGCCCTATTAAGTGGTGGAAAGTCACAGTAAGGTCTTTCTGGACCCTTCTCTACTCCAGGATGAACAGCTCTGGCTCTCTCAGCCTATCTTCATGGGAGATGTGCTCCAGTCCTCTGATCATCTTCATGATCCTCCTCTGAACTCACTCCAAGATGTTGAAGTCCTCCATCAGGACCCCAGGTGGGATCTCATCATGGCAGAACAGAGGGGCAGAATCAACTCCTTTCACCTTCTATCTTTTCCTGGAGAAGCGGGTTTGATAACTTAAAGAGTGACTTCAGACTTAAATACAATGTTTAGTTTTTTGTTCCCATGACAAGATGGAACACCTCTTTCACTTAGTGGTGTTAAAAGTAAAATCCTGAGAAATGCCTTACAAAATGTGACTGTGTTTGTTTCACTCGATTCAATATATAAATGGACAGAGACGGGCTTGGTTGTGATAAACATTAAATAAGCTGATTCTGGTGTTTGCTTTGAACTTCATTAAAGTTAATTCTTTAACTTGTTATTTCATTTTGTATAGAACTATATCATTTTTAGTGCAGCATCAACTGCATTATAATTTCCCTCCACAACTACTGAGATACTATTGATGTAAAGAAAGACTGCTCTGACAGGTACATGACACTACTGTTGATCAGGTTCATTTTGGCTTTGTCCTAATTCATTGCATCATTGTTGAATTTCTACTTTACAGTAAGACTTAGATTCAGTTCTGCAGTACACACACTTCTACAGTTGCAAACCTTTCCATCTTTATGCATATTACTGATTCTTCCCAAGGAAAAAACCTTTAAATGTCCCTATAATTGATGTTTTCAGAGCACTTTCTCTCTCTTATTGAGCCAATTTTGAGTTCCATCCTGACCTCCTTCAACACCTGTGTCCTTCCAGTTTATCCATTCTCAGTGGCATCTGCAAATCTTATTAGCACACGCAATACTCACCATTGAAATTATAATAAAACTATTAAGTGCTAGAGGACATTTTTTCAGATAGAAAGTAAAGGCCTAAAGGACCAACTTGACATTCCTTCACTGTCTGCTATTGAATTATCGAGACCTACTCCCTGATAATAATATCCAGTTTTGTGTCAGTTTTTCATCACTTTTGTCAAGACCATATACTTTGCTCAATTTTTTCTGTGGCGTAAGACAGACAACATAATAACCATGCATTGCGCCTTGACTAAATAGTATGATAACGTTCATATTTTTAATATAATATAATACTTGTGTACACTTCAAACAGCATTGTCCATACCTTTCACTTGTTGGCTCAAGGATTTTTTTCATATCAGTTTAGCATTTCTCGTTCAATATTCTTTTTAAAGAAAATGAGGAATTGATAAACAGCTGTGAGTACTAAGCAATAGCAAGAAGATATAGTCCTGAATGGTGTCCTAAAATGGAAGGAAATGCAAATATTTTCTGAATGACCCAGGTGAAGTAGCACTGTTTTAGGGTTTGTATACGCAGGCTGATATTCCAATACTGTTAACATGAAGACAAATTTTTTGAAATATTGTGGCCTGGAGCACAGTAATCTTAAAAGAGGCTCATATCTATGTTTTCTTGACTTTCTCATTCATTTTAAAATGTCTTGATCATTATAACTGCTTAATAATTGAGTAATTAAGTAATTACATTGCCTGTGACAGCTGCAGATTTAATGATCACACAATGCAACACTGAATTCTTAAAGATCCAGAAAGTATTCATTATTCTCACCCAGAAATGAAAGTTACTTATGTGACTAGTATTTTAGCCTTTTTATGTCATTTTATGGCAATATATAATATCTTAAATATTCTGACTTATAAAAAACAAGGATCAAATTTTCCAAAGGAAATTCAAAGTTTAACATGCAAAGGGAAATCAGAGAATAAAATTAAAAATTACAAAAATATTAAAACATGCTTTGATATATGACATTGGATATGATAAAATAAACTCCTGGGAGACCAAAAAATAGCTACAATAACCAATAACCTGTTAATATTTACTCCTGTATTACTGAAGGTCAGAATGTTAGAACTTTATTCTAACAGGTCTAGAATGTGTGGATTAACCAATAACATGACCTTTAGAATCACAGAATCACAGAATATACTGAATTGGAAGGGACCCACAAGGATCAGGTCCAACTCTTAGTCTCTCACAGGACCATTCCCAAGAGTCACACTATGTGCCCAAGAGTATTGTCAAAACATTTCTTGAGCTCTGTCAGATTTGGTGCTGTAACCACTGTCCTGGGAAGACTGTTCTAGTGTCCAACCACCCTCTGGGTGAAAGCCTTTTTCTAATATCCAACCTCCCCTGACATAACTTCGAGCCATTCTCCTGGGTCCTGTCACTGGTAACTAGAGAGAAGAGATCAGTGCCTGCCCCTTCTCTTCCACTTACGAGGAAGTTGTCACTGCAATGAGGCCTCCTCTCATTCTCCTTGTCTCCAGGCTGAACACAAGAAGTGACCTCAGCTGCTCCTCATACACTTTCCCCTCAAGGCCCTTCACCATCTTCATTGCCTTCCTTTGGACCCTCTCTAAGAAGTCAATATCTTTCTTATACTGTGATGCCCAAAACTGCACACAGTATTCAAACTGAGGCCACCCCAGTGCAGAGCAGAGCAGAGCAGGACAATCTCCTCTCTTGGCTTGCTGGTGATGCTGTGCCTGATGCCTTCCAGGACATGGTTGGCCCTTCTGGCTGCCAGAGCACTGCTGGGCTGCCATACTCGGCTTGCCATTGACCAGGACCCCTACATCCCTTTCTTTGGCACTGCTTTCCACCATCTCGTTCCCCAGTCTGTACATAAATCCAGGGTTGCCCTGTCCCAAGTGCAGAATCCATCACTAGTCCTTGTTGAACTCCATGAGGTTGTTGATTGTCCAGCCTTCTCATTTGTCCAAGTCTCTCTGTGGGGCCTCCCTGTCTTCAAAGAAGTCACCAACTCCTCACAATTGTGTGTCATCTGCAAACTTGCTTAGTGTCCCTTTCAAGTCATTTATGAAGATGTTGAAGAGCACAGGGCCGAAGATGGAGCCTTGTGGAACCCCACTAGTGACAGGTCACCAGTCTGATGTTACCCCATTCATTATTACCCTCTGTGCTCAACCTGTGCGCCAATTGCTCACCCACTACATGATGTGTTTATCCAGCTGTGTGCTGGACATTTTGTTCAGAAGGATCCTGTGAGAGATGGTATAGAAAGCTTTCCTGAAATCCAAAATGATTACATCAATAAGCTTCCCTTGATCAATCAAGTGGGTTCCCTTGTCATAAATTGAAACCAGGTTTGATAAGCAGGCCTTTCCTCTCCTGAAGCCATGCTGGCTGTGGCCAATAACTGCATTGAATTTCAGGTTTTTTTCAATACCTCCCAGAACAACCTTCTGCATAACTTTATCAGGCACTGAAGTGAGACTGACAGGGCTGTAGTTTTCTGGGTCCTCCTTGCCCTTCTTGAAAATCAGAACAGCATTTACCAGTGTCCATTCAGCTGGTACCTCTCTGGATTCCCAAGACCACTCAAAAACAATTGAGAGAGTTTTTGCAATGACATCAGACAGCATTTTGGAGATTCTTGGATGAATCCCATCAGGCATGACAGATTTGTAGGGATCCAGCTAGAGTAGCAGATCCTGCATAATTTCAGGGTTGACTAGGAGTTTATCATTCTTAGAACAGTTGAGAATGTAGAACTGGCTGATTGCCATTAGCCCTTGAATGACCCCGCTGCTGGCACTACAAGTATCTGACCTCCAAACTTTTTATCCCTTGCTTAAGATTTTTCAGGCTCTCTTTTCATAGGTTGACTCAGGAATACCCTCCATTGTTTTTACTTCAGAGGTACAACTGTTCTATCCTTTTCAGGTAGACAAAGTTGCTAGGCAGGTCTTTCAAAATCAGCTAATGTTTAACACTAACAATGAGAACAAAATAAATAAATTTTATAGCAATGTACTTTCCATGTTTGTCTAATCTTAATGTCTGTTCAAGAAAAGAATAGGCTGTCTGGCCTTACTGTCCTGTTTCAGTCACTCTACTCTGACTCAGTTTGTTTGGACTCATCTGTTGTTAGCCTGAACATTTTTACAATCCTGTTTCTTCTGGGGAGTGAAATTCAGATTATTCTCTAGATCCTTCTTTGAGTGTGCTTCTCAGCTTTCCTTCTTCCCTAAACCAGCTCAGCAGGTTCCACAGAATCCACAGGCAGTATGAAGGTGAAATACTTCTATTTGAGTTACTCAGCTCTTCAAGAAAGTGTCTCTTCTGCAATCATTGCTTCACTTCCTGCTCATTTTTCTACAGTCTCTTAAATTCAGTTGGCTATGTCATGCCAGTGGTACTTGGCCTTATCACCAGATTGCAGTGGTTCAGGACAGATCCAATTCCCTTGCAACTGTTACTGCACTGTGGTTACAACTGTTGAGAGCGCTCAGTGTTTCCACTGCCAGGGAGAGTGGAGGTGTTCGCAAGTACCCACCAGTGTACGAGGCATGGGTGGGAGAAGAAGGCACATCCTTTTTCATTTCTGTTCGCAGTGCCTTTGGCTAGGGAGTTGGCAGCTAAAGCAGCCTCACAAAGGCACCATGTTTCCAGTTCCAACTGGCAGCCAGGTTGAGCACACATTTCCAATAGGCACACAGATAAACACAATATGCATATCTAGAGATCCATGCAGATATACATATATATATGTACATGCAGGTATACACAACGCATGTACAAAGGTTAAAATAAACAGACTCACACAGCAGTATGATAAACACATATAGGATCAATGGGCTCATTCTGCTTCCCCTTCTTGCTGAGCAGGATGGATGCCTGCTAGTGGGAGTCAACAAATATATACATCTATATCTATAAATAGATACATAGAGATATATAGAGATAGATATTTATATATACATATACACACACACGTGTATATATATATGACTTTTATATATATACATATATATACACATATACATACATATATATACACACATACATATATCTATATACACACGTGTGTGTGCGTGTGTGTGTGTCTATATGTGCTCCCTCTAGAGGCTGGATTGTCCTTGGTTCAGCTAGGGTAGAGTTTATTTCTTCTCAGGAGCTGTTACAGTGCTGTGTTTTGTGATTCAGAATGAGACTAATGTTGGTAACACACTGATGTTTAGGTTTTAGCTAAGTCATATTTACCCTGAGTCAAGGACTCTTTTCCTGTCTCTGCCAGAGAGGAGGTATGCAAAGGAAATTGGGTTCAAAACTTTTCTTCAGACTTCTTCTGTATGGGTCTTTAAGTAATGATTTAAAAATGTAAAGAAGAAATTGTTTAATTTTTTGAGATTATCATCTATGACAAGTTTCAACCTAAAGGGAAATTTTGCATTCAGGTAAGTGTGTAATAGAAGCCCCAGCTAGGCAAAATGTCATAAATGTAATTGTAGTGCTGGAGGACCATTAACTATGAGTGGCATGGCTTGCCTGCTGTAATGTTATGTGGCTTGCCAATATGCTGAAGTGCAAGTATAACAGTATGTAAAAGTAAATGAATAAACTCAGTGTAATCAAATCACTGAGTTACAATTACTGTTTCTACAATATTTTTGATGTATTTGAAAATATAATGCTTTCAATTTTCATTTCCTTTAATCTTTTAGAGAAGTATAATAAAACCTGTGGAGGTAGAAAATGTATTGAGAGAAACTGTATTACAGTTAAAAAAACCCAAACAAACTTCAAAATAAACAAACGGTCTAGTAAAAGCTGTTGACATGTATTTTTTTCAACTACAGATATTATCTGAAAAAATTTATATAATCTAGATATAATTCATATACCTTTGAATTTCGCATTTTTGGGGGCATCACTTTGAAAGGTCTTCCCCTATCATGCATACTGAAAGGAAAAGAAAATGGTAATAATGGAAACGAAAGTGTAGAAAAGACTGTCCTGAAATACAGCTGTCTGGCAGTGAAAAAAATAATTAATATATATAACGATGAAATTCACATGCATTACTGTACTACACCAAGCTGCACAGGGTGACAGAACAAGATTCATGCCTTGCAAAGCTAGCTGCAAACTAAACTGCTGGTGTTGACAAACTTAGCATTACTTACCCAGCAATGCTTATATCTTCTAGAAGAAGTATTTAGGTGTTAAGCAACAAAAAAATCTATTTTTTAATGTCATTCAGCAAAAAAAAATTTGATTCTTTCACCTTTTAATTATGTATCTGTCTTTTCTTAAGAACTGAAACAGAAAGACAATCAACACAAGGTTTTCTTCAAGCTGTTCTCTTTTTCAGTCCTTTAATACTGAACTTCTTTGTGCATAGGTGGAAGTTAATTTTTTCATGAAATATGATTAGAATATTTTCTCCAGATTTTTTTTGTGCATCTCAAAATTGTACTAAGTATTAGTGTAGATTTGTGGTAGAAATAAGTGCACCAGGAATTTCAAGAGAGCCTCTTTTTTGATGAGAGGCTTAATCCAACCTCCTTTTGGTTTGGATTAAAAAAATGAATAATTATATGCTATTTGAAATCTCTGTTCTGAGATTGTTTCTACTCCTTAGGAGTCATTTTAGCTTAGCTGACCATCAGTCTACCTCAGAAAGTTAAAAAAGCTACAGTTTGCATTCTTAGTATTCTCTTTTACTATTTCACATCATGGCTGAAAACATTTTTGCCAAGAAAAGAAACTTCTATCTTCCCTCCATGAAGCTTGATATGATCACCAGTTCACAATGACAGTTTTGAAAATTTTGGGTTTGATTTTGTTTTTGTTTCCTCTTATAATTGTCATTATACAAAAAAAATGTAGTATATGTTTGTTTCTCTACTTCAGACTGGGTTTGAAGTTGGAAATTGCATGTTGTGTTACAAGGAAAGAGTACTTAAGATTGTTAACAAATCTAGGGTTGCTTGTTTAAAACTTAAACTTAAGTTTAACAATGTGCATTAAATAATGCAAAGGAGCACCCTCTATTAAAGGTTTTACCTAATGTCACTTAGGTTCATATTCAATGGTGTTCAGCCTTTTCACCTGCCAGACAGAGGGATCAGAAGAGGGATGCGACTGAGTGATAATCCTCTTCTCTCCAAATCTTTCAGTACCCCATCAAGGCCCAGTCATATCTGTTTGTACTGTGGCTGTTAGTTTTGCATTATTGGGTTCCACAGGTGGTAAGGTGATGAAATCAACTGGTACTTCAGAAATTCCACCTTATGACACAGCAAAAATCCAGCACTGTGATACTATAACAATCCTAGAATGGGGGAGTGTGGGTGTCACGCAGAGCAAGCACACTGCAGTCTCTGGATTTCTTTTAGGGCTCAAGTTAACTAACACACTGCCATCCAGTAGACACCAGGTTTAGTAGTTCAAAACATTGAAATCCAAAATATTGTCATTGTGATCTTCAATTGCAAAGCAAGTATCTGATATCCGCTTCCCACCCAGGAGCTATAAATTAGCAGGTTCGCAGATAATGCTTGCTTTGTTTACTCCAGTGATTTTAACTCTTTGTCTGCTTTTCAACATCCTGCTGTGTTGATATTGATTGCTCCCATTGGTATTGTCCACCTATATCTATTAGAAATCTCATTAACTGTTGACAACCAAGAGAAATCTAAATGTATGGGCCATTATTATGTCTCCATTGCTAAGATTCTTCTTGCTAGATTTCAATATCACCTAGTTTATGACAATAATGCTCTTGCAAATCAGCCACTTGCATCAGAATCTGTACAGTTCTGTGTGAATTGGCAGCTTGCTTAAGCATCACCTCTACCTTTTCTTCCAGTTTTTGTTTTTTCTTCTTTTCTTCTCTAACTGTTCCTACAGCTGCTCAATTATCAATTATAGTAATAATATAGCTCAGTCCTCATTTCAGTCCTCATTGCTTCATTCCCTGATAAAAAAGAAAATAGCAAAAGGCTTGTCTTAACCTTAATCATAGTCTTTGACATTCAACTTCATGTCAGATGTTGCAGCAGAGAAAAATGCTTCAGTTTACAAAGATTTCCCCATAATTTTGGCAGCACAGTCACATTGGTAGTGCAGTATTCACTCTACGTCCTCCACAAACTACAGTGTATTTTCAAGAAAAAGGGTTCATTTTAGCATTTTGCATTTGATTTTTCCTTTATGTGTGTAGGATTTTTCACTTGTCTTTGCTGTTTCATATTGGTGATTTTATGAGAAAATGGATTGGGAATTCATCACAAGTCAATGGTTGAGTTGTTGAATATTTTGGACAGTTTACAGTTTGCACGTTTCTCCCAATTTTGCACAGTTGTATATTTTAATGGAATTAATAAAGAATAACAGGGGGTGGGGGGTGGTGAGGTTTCTAGAAAGGTCTGAGGGAATGGGGTGTGTCCCTTAGCTAGGTGTAAGGTGGGAAGGCCGTAAGATAACAGCTCCAATCAGGGGTTGTTGCCAGGGTCCAAGTGGTAGGCTGACAGGGCAATGGGAACCACCAATTATAGTTAATGTCGGAACAAAAATTGCCCATATATAGATGCCCAATCCGAGGATAGGAAAGCTGGACCACCCTGGGGGTGGGAATGGGGCAGGGAAAAGACAGTATATAAGTAACAGTTTCACTGTTTCAGGGGTTTCTGGAGCAGCTCTGTAGCAAGCTGGCTGAGCTACTGCAGGTGCTTCTCAGAGAGTTCCCTGGTGCACACTGTTAAATAAATTTTTCCTATTTCACTTCTATTTGGATTCTTCCTCTAAATTTTTGGATTGAGGGATTTTTCTCATAATTGCAAAAAGTTTCAGAATATATAGAATTCAGTTTCAACTGAAATATTTCTTTCAAACCCCTTTCAACTATTTTCAAAGCCAATTACCTATATATACATATTGTAGACACACTTCTTTTTTATCATCTGAATCACTGATGAGAACTACACATTACATGTATTTATATGAGACCAATGAATGTTACTAAGTTTTTCATGGAACTGGACTGAGTAGTGTGGAGGGTATGGTGGGCATCTTTGCTCTGTGTTTCCCAAGCTTAGTTCAGAATATATTGTTAAACCATACAAAGATTAATGTTTCTGAATTTTTATAGAGCCATGACTTGAAACTGTCCAACAAGATGGAATATTCCTATTTGAACCTCCCCACCTTCAAAAAAGGCTAACCAAACAATTAATAAACAAACCAACCCACCCCACAAAACAAAAAACACTAAGAAAAGAAACCCAACAAAAATCCAACACCCCACCCTTCTTCTCCCCCAACACCAGTACCAGACAGAGCTACCTAGATATCCAAGTGAAAACGTTTAGGCAAGATGTACCCTTTGGGGGATTGGAATCAGGTCAGGCTTAACCAAACTGGACATATCTGAGCCTAAGGGCTTTGATATGATACTACAACAAGTGCAGTGTGAGCTGGAAGGTATCATTGCTAGGCTCCTCTTGATAAATTTTTGTTGATCATAATGACAAGGAAGAGTGTTCAAAGACTGGAAGAAACAAAATGTCAGTCCCTTCTTCAAGAGGGTTAAGATGGAGGACTCAGGGAGTGAGAGGTCCAACAGCCTCATCTTGGACTCTGGGAAGGTGACAGAGCAGCTAATTCTTAGTTCTTCTAGGCGTATATAGGAGTTCAGAAGTAATCACTACGATTTCGATAATGGGAAACCATACTTGATTTACTTCATAAATTTCTGGTTTGAAGTAATTGTCTACTGCAACTGCTATTGACTTTGCTAAGGTTTGTGACACTGCCTCCTGTAAGATCATCATAGAGAAGTTGTTGATGTACAGCATGGATAAGCAGACAGTGAAAACTCACTGACCAGGCCCAGAGGGTGGTGATTAATGGCAGAGTCTAGTTGGAGGGCAGCAACTAGCAGAGTACCTTAGTGAATCAATGCTGAGTCCAGTCCTGTTTAATATCTCTACTAACAATCCAGATCGTAAGATAGAATGTACCCCCAACAAGTCTGCAGGCAACACCAAACTGAGAGGAGTAGCTGGCTGATAGACCCAAGGGTTGTACCCCTCCAATCTGGAGGGACCTTTACAGGCTGGAGAAGCAGACTGACATGAAGGGATCTCATGAAATTGAAGTTCAACAAATGGAAATGCCAAGTCCAGAACCTGGGGAGAAAAAACCCAGTGTACCACTATGTGCTGGAGGCTGGTCAGCTGGAAAACAGCTGCAAAGAAAAATAGCTGGGGTTCTGGAGGATACCAGGTTCAACATGAACCAGCACTGTGCCTTTACCACAAAAAAGGTGAATGGTGTCCTCAGCTACACTATATGAAGCATTGTCAGCAGTTCTGAGAAAGGTGGTCCTTTCCCTTTATTCAGCACCTGAACTACTGTGTCTGGGTCTGGGCTGTTCTATTGGACACACTTAAGAGAGTCCAGTGAAGAACCACAAGGATGATTAAGGGACTGGAAATGGATAAAACCCCCAAAGTCCTCCCCACTACAACCAACAAACAGCCAAATCAAATCAAATCAAATCAACCAAACCCACAATACAACTAATTCTGAATGTGTATAGGATTTATAGTATTTATAAGTGGTAGGGAAAGTGCTACCTGATGTCATCACATTTATGCATATATATGCCTGTTTCTGTTACTCTGCTTCTCCTTGTGTCTTGAGATGAGATATAATATAAACCGGAAGAGACCTATTATGTGGCACTATGGAGAGGGGATGGTCCCTGCAGGTCCTCCAAGATGGGGAGTGCAAGAAACAGAGGTCTGTTTACTCAGAAGGATGCGTGACAAGAACCCATTTATTGTGCAATCACACAGCTTTTAAATGCTTCTGAAGGGAGGGTGCTGGAACTGGGATTGGATTGAATAAGGGCTCTGGAAGGGAATTGCCTTCCATGCTCAGCTAGCAAATGGAGAAAACAGAGGGACCAGACTCAACAGAAAACCAGGGATTGGGGATACATGTGTGAGGTAACCAATTGAGT
>JAOXXN010000364.1:41551847-41581675 GCA_026770055.1 Myrmophylax atrothorax
CCAGATTAATGAAAAATATATATATAGCACTGTAAATTTGCATCCTGCTTTACAGTAAGTAAAAAGAGTTATTTAGTGCCCTCAACATCTTGTCCTGTCAAACCCGTGTTTGAAATTTAGCTAAGGATCAAAGGTATCTAAAGAGAGAGCTATAAACACTGGACAGTATATATGAATGTGTTGGTGGACCTAATTCTTTTTCTGATGGGAGAAATATTAGCTAAACCCATGGCACTTATTCACTGAGTTCCACTAATGTATTCCTTGGTTATTTTTCAGGATGAGTAAGACTTTCAAAATCAAGGGTGAAGAGTCTTAGACTCCGGACTGTTTATTCATTTACGCAATATGCCATTCAATGAGGTAGTGTAGGCATTTTTTACAGTGAAAAAGGAAAATATTAAGCTACAAAACAAAGATAGGCACATCATGAAGTGTGTGAAAAAGAGTGTTAGACAAGCAAGACAATTCCAGTAGTACAATGTGGCAGTCAAACATGAAAAAGTTTCTTATAAAGTTGAAGATATATCAGTGACTCTTAAAATAATTGAATAATACAAAATTTTGGGGAACTTCCAAACCCAGCTGGAACTCTGCTGGACTGGACTGATTACTCTTTTCTGACAGAAGTTGACATGAATAAAAACAGTGGAGACAGAGTCTATTTTCAAATATTCTTAATTTGTGTCCTCATTTTTTTCTCATTTTAGCACTTTTCATCACATGTGAAGCTACTATGACACTTTATTATCAGACACTGACAAGAAGAAATGCAACTATCAGAATATATAAGGTTGTCTTATGTTTGGAGTTTCTTTATTGACCACAGCACACAGGAGATGTAGAGCACTTGTAATACAATCAATAAGTGCCTTGAGAGTCTGAGAAAAGTAAAGACACTGTCAAGCTTGCCTAATAGAGAAACTTTTAAAATTATGCTGAAGTAGCACTGCTGTGACATGTTCTACACACCTCAAGGCTTCAGAAGGCACTGAACACGCATAGGCTTCCTGTTGCTATAAGGTGTTTTTCACCAGAGTGGTATAGGACTGTATCACAGCTTGCCACAGAAAAGCTAAATAGTAGGAAAAAAATCATATTTAATTCAAGGATTATAAAATCCTGTGGAAAACCATGGTGAAGAGTAAGAAAAGTAGGTAAGGTTTGACTGTTATGCTAATACAAAGAAAGGAATTCAATGCTCTTTTGAAGGCAGCCTTTATTGCCTCTCCATTTGAGTTTCAGTATTTAACCATCATTTCGATACTGATTCTACTCTTACAGTTAAATATAGATATACTTACTACTGTCAGAAATGCCATTTGGAAACCCAATCAGTACAGAAATTGTTCTTTCATGTTTGCTTCACAGTATCCTTTTTCAAGTCTTCAAAAGGCTGTTCAGTCAACTGTGCATCTGAGATCACTGATCTCATTCTCAGAAATACTAATGAGTACTGTTTTAAAGCACATTAATATTTTTCTGTGAATTGTGGATGAAAAACCAAATACAAAATTGAAAACTTGCAAGTTATATCAACAAATGCATCTTATCTTTAGTACTTTGAACCAGGATCATGAATGACCTAAATGTATTGAGGTTGTGGTTTTTTACAATATGACATTCCAGGGATTTCACTTTTAACTTGCAACAGGTTGACAAGGACATTTTCAAGGTATTTTAGCTATCTTCAATATCTGTTTTATTGTAGCAATACTTTGGTACATTTGCTTAGGGCTAAATTTTTCCCATGGATCTCACCAGCTGCATTCTGCTAACAGCACAGAGAGGCATTGAAGGAAGCAGAGTTTCGTTTAACCTTCAGAGTGCCTCTGTCTATAACTTCATGCAAAATCCCTCTACTTTTTTTGTTAAGACTTCCAATCCCAGCACAACTGTGTAGCTTCTTCTGGGTTAGGTGTGGTTTAAAGTCAGAGGAAGATAGCATGTTTTTCTGTGCCATGGGATTACAGTAGATATATGTGACAACAAATTTTTTTTTGCATATTACTTAGCTACCAGATGCAGTGCTTATGGACTATTAATTTTGAAGTGAGTCAAATTTTGAACTTGGTGAAAAACTCTGCAATTTTTTCAGGCTGCTTTTTCTGTCAGTTTCACTGACTGAATATGGGACAAAGTACAGAGACCAAGAACCCAAAATACATCAAAGTCATTTGCTTAAAAAAACAGTTCCTGTTTTCTCTGTTTCAGCTGCTCTTTCATTGCGGTTCTGGGATTGAATTTTTGTTCCAAAGCACTATGAATCTAGGAGAGACAGTGTATAGTAGACTATATAATACTAAATTGTTTTTTCCACAGTGAACAGAAAAAAACCCAATATTATCTACTTGGAATATAGTTAAGAGTCATGCAACTTCCTACGTTGGCTCTGTGAAACCAAAGGTACAAGAAATAGACAAGAATTTCCCTGAAGACACAAAACCTGTAAAAGAGGACTGAGAACTGGAGTGTTGTCTTTAAAGTTTTCTAAAATTGCTTTTAAACATGTGTTTCGATATGTTGGCAATAAGCACTGGTCAGAAAAGCAATGTTAAAACTCTTTCTTGGACACTGAAATAGAAGATTTAGATTTCTTATATAGGCAAAAAATTTCAAAATCTGTCCATTATTTCTTAGTGCCTCCAATCATATAATGCATAGATACATCTATAGTGCACAGAGGTTATTAGAAATGCTACATGACTTACCAGCATCTTATAGTAAAATATGCCGTTTTCTTTCACTGAGAACCTAATAGCCTGTGTAGTAAATCCTGCAAACATGCTCAATTTTGCATACAAGCTATGTTACCGCTGCTATTTGAGATGTATGTACCAGCTGTAATATATGGGTAGTTTCTTTATTAAAAGCTCATTCATCAGTTTTCACACACAGTTTATGAGCTAAAAGCCATCAAAGCTAGCATAATATTTTTCTAAGAAACATGTTATTCAATTAATAGATATTTACCTTCTATTGCTCCAAGCCACAGTCCAGTTTGATTTTAAGATGGAAGGTTTTGCTGGTGATTATTAAGCTGCTGCAAAATTTTCTCTTTGCCAGAAAGGCTAGTAGCAGCTTAATAGCATTGACCTTTTGACTCAAACATCTATAGTCAGATGATAATTCATTGATGTGACACAAGTACATTCTTGCTGCATCTATCTTCCTCCTCTTCCTAAAACTTTCTAAGGGGGTCATATTCCCCCTACACTGCAAGACTGAACAAAGGTGATGAAATTCTCTTCTCCAGAAATCCTGAAGTTATCTTTCTAGGGTGATTCAAGCCCAGGAAGAGCTTGCTTCTTGTTCCTGATCCAGACCTTTCTTTTGTCTAGTTTGGAGAAAAGAAGAGGCTACCTCATTGATATCTACAGTTTCCTGGGGAGGGACATGCAGAGGAGTTGCCAAGCTATTCTACCTGAGATCAGTGGCAGGACTCATGGAAATAAGTCAATGCTGTACCCAGGAAGGCTCTTGACATTAGAAAGCAATGGTTTGTTTTGTTTGTTGGTTTTTTTTTTTTAATGACAGGGTGATCAAACGCTGAAACAGGCCTGCTAGAGAGGTGTTTGATACCCAAAATCTCAGTGTTTAAGGGGCATTTGGACAGTGCTCTTAATTACTTGCATTACGTTTTCATCAGGTCTGAAGTGCTAAGACAGTTTACTGGATGATCATTGAGGTGTCCCTTCCAACAGAAATATCCTATTCTATTCTATTCTATTCTATTCTATGCTATGCTATGCTATGCTATGCTATGCTATGCTATGCTATGCTACGCTAAGCCATGCTATGCTATGCTATGCTAAGCCATGCTATGCCATGCTATTCTATTCACTCTGGTCTGCTCTGTTCTCAGAATTATACCGAAAATTTCTTTTCCCACATTTCCTCCATAAACAAATGTTCAGAGTTGTTCTGAGCTCTTAAAACCCATAGGTTTGTTACTGGGTATAAAACCCATCTTCTGGCAAACTGTAGCACCCTCATTTAAGTTTAGCCAAACCACGCAGATTTTGTAGTAAAACTAATTTAATTGGATTGCTTGTTATAGCAACAATATGCAATTTATGCGATTTTAGATAGAAAAGGACCCCTTTCAAACTGTTTATTAAGTCCTTCTACATTTGCAAAATTAGCTGCTGATGTCAAATTCAGGCAGTTTAATCTGCAAATTAGTTCTTTCACATACATTCAGCCAAAAATCTTTGCAGTTATAAACTTGATCTATTTCAGATGTATAACACGTTTATCTATACATACACACCTACAAACATTTATACATGTGTGTATTTACATGAAAAGATGAAAACATGGGTACACATAAATATGTCATATCACAGAAACACAGAATATGCTGAGTTGGAAGGGACTCACATCAATTGACTGTGTTTATGTCACTTTTTCAACTTTTAAAAAAGTAAAAAATTAATCTGAAGAAGTAGAAGCTAATGACAAGCTTTGGCAGTATGTTGAAGGACAGACAGCAGGATTACGCATGTATTTCAGAATTCATTATATCTACATTACACTGTAGAAAAAGTTAGAATCAATAGCCATGCTCAGAGTGAGGAATTCTCTGTTATGAATTATATTTTGTGATCCTGTTCTATGGTGTTTAAATCATTATAAACCAGTGCACAGCTCAGGTATGGCTGATCAAGGTGGAGATCATCCTTGTTCAAGGAAGATCAGGTTCTGGTGGCCAAGCTTGGCTCTTCAAACGCTTGCAGCAATTGCTGCTTTATTTGACTATCCACAACCTTACCTCAGAGATAAAGTGGTGCAGAAAGGCTGTCTAGGCTAGCATTGTAATAGCACATTAGGACTGGAGGACTTTTTCTCACAAAAGGTGTGATGGTACTGCCACTGATAGTGTCTTTTTGGCTTATGGGTCATGCCTGGAGCTCAGGAGGGATTTTCCCTTACAACACAGTTATATGAAGCAGCATCCTTTTTGTTAAATTACTGTTATCTCCACAGTCTTTTAAGCTGCCAGGCATACCCATTTGGCTGGCATTTTACAGTCAGCATGAAATAAGAAAGATCTGAAGTCCTGTAGTTTTGAGAATATAGTCAAATCTCTACAGATGAAAGCTATATCATCTTCAGATCAGCCCTAGACAAGGCCTCCCTGCATGCAGAACTGACCATTACAGTGCAGGTATAAATTCTTGTAGATCTGCAAGTTACATGGCTATTTTAAAAGTCAGTGTTTCAATTAAAATTTAGGGCACTATCTGTAGTTCTGGTGTGGTACTGCTTAATTCATATACAGTAGTGAAGATAAAAAAGATAGTAATATCATCAAGGTCTTCACATGGAAATAACAGTGAGTAATATCCTCAAGATCTGGTTTATAATTTCCAGTACTTCACATGGTCAGACAAGAACTTGAAGATGGCGACAAGAAGGTAACATCTTTTTAAAATCATCTCCCAGAACCATGTGGTCATGAATGAACAAAGCAGAATACTTTCATAATAAGGTCTTTTTGCTGTCTAAGGTAAAGCAAAATGTGTAAATTCTTAGGCTGGAAATCAGAGTAATGAAGACAAGTCTGAGTCTCAAATTTTAACTTTAAAAAAAAAAAGAAAAAAAAAGAAAGCCACAACTGGCATATATCTGTAAAGACAACAGTCTTTGAAAAGTGAATATTTAAGCTGCACAAACAGATGATCAGATTAAGTACTTGGGATATGTGTATGAACAAGAACTTTCAGGTTCAATCCCAGCCAATTTAGAAACCAGAAAACTGGTAGCAACTATTGAACACACAAAGAGATTATAATAATCTGTTCTATGTCAACACTGTTACCTGTGTTCCCTTCATACTGATGTATCTGCCCTCTCTGTTGACTGCAGGACACCATGAGCAGTTACCAAATACTTGTGGGATATCCTGTTAAAACTTGTGCTTTTGTGCTAGGTATCCTGAAGCAGATTTTTTTAAAAAATAGAGTAATTAGTTGTTAGAGGTTTTTCTAACTGGAGTGGACATACTACATAGTGCTCTAGCTTTCTTTTGTGTAATACAGAAAATGCAGTTCTGTCCCTGATGTTTTAATTGGTGGCTCAGGAGGCAACTAAATGTATTTCTGTTCCACATCTCTGAGGCTTTCAATAGTGATTTAAAGAGACTACAGTTGTGACATGATATGGGTATGGCAATCAAATCCTAATAGAACTGGTTTTCTGCTAACTATGATCACTCTGGGGTATTTTATCATGTTGGACAGAGTAATCGAGCTTATTGAAAAAATAGCATTTCAGAAGAGAATACTCAGTCACCACAGTCTATACAAACACTTGCATTTTCTTAGTGTAATGTAGTCATTATGTTATCCTGATGCCTCTGTAAATTAGAGAAGTATATTTGAGGCCACAATGCAATACAATACCCCTTGTTAAACTGTCAAATATCTCATTGAATTTGATATTTTGAGCAATATAAGGAGAGGAGGGGCAGAGGTATTCAAGTTCAGGCAGGAGAAACTGGGCTTTTTTGTAAAGCACTCTTGGAATTCTGCATCAAGCCCACATTTTCCAAGTACCTGGGAGAGCCCATAGTGGATAACATTAGAAGATATATTGAAAATTTTGGATAGCCTTCACATTATTAAGATTGTGTAGTAACTAAAATTTGCTCTCACACATCTGAATTTAAAAATCAGCTTTTGCATCTGATGAATGCTATAAGGATGCTTTAAAATAAACATGAAGGGTCAAGAACATTTACATTCTAGAGTTTTAGGCCTTAATTTTTACTGAAAACTATTATCAAGTGCTATAAATTTTAATTTAAATATTTAAACACTATTAAATTAGTTGCTTTCTTTGTCTCAACTCTGGAAAAAAAAATTCTCTAAATAATTTTTAAAACTTGTTGGCAAACAAGAGCAGTTGCCCTTTAAAATGCAGTGCAGACATAGGAACAAAGCTAATCTTCATCCAAAAGACAAAGCTGTGTAAATAAGGCTCTCAGTGAGACTTGATATCCCATCTCAAATGAATGTGGATCCTGTTCATGTGGTCATATTTGGTGTTTGTTGATTCTCTCAGTTCATCCATCAGGTTCAATGTCACAGAAATGACACTTTAAACCTTTAGCTCCTTCTGTTTTCTCGCTGCTGTTGCTACTGTCAATTTTAGTTCTTTAATAGATTTCCTTCAAGCTTTTGAGGGTTGACATTTGTACATTTGCTCTCTGAGAGTGTTGTGAATGGCTGGTCTGGACACTAAAAGAAACACCATCAGAGATCTTGGCAAAAGCAGGATTTAGTATGAATTTGTGAAAATGTGACTTTACCGAGTTTGATGGCAAGGGACACTCTATTACTTACTTCACAGGTTAAAACAAACAAGGGAAGATCAACTTAGAAGAGATTTGAAATGATTTACACAGACGCTGGGAATGAGAACTGTGCAAAGGATATAAATGCAAAGATAATGGTGCAAAGGGTTTAGCAGCACTTAACAATTGAGTACATTAACATTTACAAAGCAATTTGACAGGGTTTACTAGAATTACAACAACGACTTAACTATAGATTTGAGATAGTAACATTCATACCATAATCAATTCACTCACACAGAAGTAAAATGATCTGTACATCTATTTCTATGTGTGTAAAAGTCCCTATTCAAAAATTCCCCTTGGGTTAAGTGAAATATTCACATCAAATCACTTTGTGTTTTCAAATTGGCAAACATTGCACCCTGAGAAGTGTGGAGATATGGAGGTGGAGGTGAGTGGGGGAGGATATCAGCCTGTTTATCAGTGATGATTCTTTGAGGGTTTGCAAGCTCTCCCACTCAGAGGGAGGTGCTGGCACAGCCTGCTGCAGTCCAGGAAAGCTCAAAGAGCCTTAATTAGGGTTACAAGATATTTGACTTGGTCATCAGTAAGTGTTGATTCTGTCCATAACCCAAGTCAGTAATTACTGGCTTTTTTCCCAGAGTGTACTAATATTGGGAGACACCTTCATTGTCAAGTGCTTCTGAAGATGTTACAAAGTCACCAAATAGCTGAGCTTGGGAGAGACCTCTGACAGTGAACTTGCCCAAGTCTTCTGCTCAAGCAGGATCACCTAGAACAGGTTGCTCAAGATGATGTATAGTAAGATTTTAATATCTTCAAGGATAGTGACTCCACAAAATCTCTGGGAAACTTGTTGCTGTGCTCAGTCAACCTCACAGTAAAAAGTTTTTTTAGAATGGTATGGGAGACAGTGTTGAAAGTCAAGGTATAAATTATCCAGTTTTCTTCTCAGCTACCAAGACAATTATGCTATCATGAAAGGTTATCAGGTTGGTTGAGTGCGCCTTCCCATTTGTGAAGCGATGCTGACTACTGCTGACCACCTTCTTCTCATTTATGTGTCCAGAACTGGTTTAAATTAGTTGAATCCTAACATTCCCATGGATTGAGGCGAAGTCAGGGCTGTAGTTCCCTACATTGTACTTCCTGTCCTGGAAGAGAAGAGTGACTATTCCTTTCCTTCAGTTCTCCAAATCTCCATGATGATTCAAAGTTTGTTAAGAATGGCTACCAATCTACTCATCCCCCAGCCTGTATTGATACCAGGGTATCAATGATTTGTACCAGGTTCTCCAACTCAGAAGCAGCACCTTGCACTTGGCAATATTGAACCTTATAAGGTTCCCAGAGACCAAATTCTCAAGGTTGTCCAGGTCTCTCTGGATGGCATCCTTCAGGTGTCTAAACTCCACACAGGTTGGTGTTCTCTGTAGTCTTGCTGAAGGTGCACTCAATCCTATTGTCCATGTCATGAGGACACAATCAGTCTACTTAAAAATTGAACACTCAAAAGTCAGAGCTTTCACAGAGAGATATTTCTACTCCTGTGATAGAAAACTCTTATTCAAAGATATAATAATTAAACCCTAAAAATCTTGACCTTGATTTTTTCCTCCAGACCTACTTCTAATGTTCCTTCTTAAACTGTTTATTTTTTTCTGTTCTTTACAATAAAAAGCTAAGACAAGAGAAGAATATTTTCGGTTCTTCTATCAGAAACTTCTTATAAGAGGACTAGTGGTTCTTCTAGAAACACAATAGAGTAGTTTATTTTGACTTTAAAACCTGCTCCTGAAGTGGATTAAACAGACCCACTTGGAGATGGATGATGTGGAAGGCTGGATCTTTGCTGACAACATGTGGAAGACTTTCACTATAAAAATGTAATGCATAAGTAATGAGAAATGTGACACTCTACCGCTATGCTTTATTGCTACATATTTTTTGTGTAGTTAAAGTAGGATACCCTATAATAAAAGCATTTATTCATTCAAGAGGGTACATCTCTTTTTTCCAAAGGTCCTGACCTTATCCATAAAAGTAGATAAACAATAACATCATTCAAGATTTATTTTTCAAGTTATCCCTAAAAGCCTTTATTCTTAAGGGGGGAGAATGGAAAAAAAAAGTTTGGAAAATGAGAAATAGAATTCTCAGATGATGCAACAGGTGCAATAGGTTATGCATGCATACGGTGATTATCAAGGGCCTTTCAGGGGAGTGCAGGGACAGAGGAACTTGCCAACTGATTCTCCTAGAAAGATGAATTGAAATGTTTACTGCTGCTTGATTTAAATCTGTATTCATGCAGTTTCTCTGACTGCTTTTTAGTGACAGTCTTGTTGGCAAGTTTCCATGAAAACTGCTACAGTAGTGAGGTTCACCCTGTTGGCCAAGTGTCTTCTGTCAAAGAGCTTCGGCTTGTTCTCTTGCTGACAGAAGCTGCAATTTCTTTTGCTGTCTCCTGCTTTCCTCACTAAACCTTTCTTTTAGAAATGATTTGTTAACCACAATTCATTATTTCATCAGTAATTCTATTTATCTTCCTCACATTTGAAATTTTGTACTGTATGCCACTGAATGTCCTCTGTCCATGAAGCCAAATGAAACAACCAGTCTGTCCTTTCATATGTATCTCTATATATCTTGCCTATTCAAGTCCCTTAGGAATCAGTTCCTTTCTGCGTGAGCAGTCATAATGATCAAAAGAGAAAGGAAATAACTAAATCTGTGCCTCTTACACTACAAAAGGTAAGATGCAGTGCCTCAAGAGTGAGGATATGTGGAACTTTCAATGTTTTCTAAAACCTTTCAAACTTTCCGTATGTATCTTCATTGGTAACAGGTAGCATTACAGTAATAGTTTGCCTTGTTACCATTACTGGGAAATAATAAATGAAAGTACTGTTATATAATGTTAAAAATATTCAGACTTTTATATTTATATATTTAAATGTTTATTACTATCATTATGAATAAAGTTTCTGGCCAATTTTAGTTAGTGTCAGGAAGTACAGTGAGAATACAATGAGAAAATTCGCTGGCTGACATAAGTCTCCTTAATTCTGTTCCTTTAGAAAAACAGAAAGAACAATCAAGTCATACTTAATATAGGCTATTTAAGGAAGTCAGAGTTAAGGTATGATCTCAGTGTATACAGTACATCATTAGGATGCAAACCCATTCCTCTTTTGCAGTCCACAGAGTCTCTAACCTTAATTATTTTTTGGATGTCACATATTAAACATAGAGTGTTAAGTAAGGTGAGATATTCTCCTTTCAATCACAATAAATTTCACTCCTGTGAGCAGAAAACAGAATAAAAATGAATAACTTGTAACAATCTGAAATGTGAAAGGAAGATAACTAGGGTCATCTGGCATTTTTTGTAACAGAGCACAAAATTTTCATTTAAAACAATTTTTATGGGTCTCAGCATTCAGATTTCAGAATAATTTTTCAGTGCCAGAATCATATTCTTTATTTAAATTGTGAGTCACAAAGTTTTAAGCAGCATTTGAATATTCTTTATATTAGACTATTATTTTAATTATGTCCAAATGACCCCTTTCCTGTAAAGTGATTTTTCACAACTGGACAAGATTCTGCTGCATGCCATGATCTCTGTTCTTAATATTCCACATATCTTTAGGGGGAAATATTGATACTTGTAAGTGACATCTGCTCTCTGAATGCACATGGGTGACTTGCCCACTGGAAACTAGATCAGCATTCATCCTTGAAGAATTTCCTGTGGCGATTTTTCTTCCTCTCAAATCACACACCCACGATGCTAGGTGTCTTGGGTTGAGCTGGTAAAATGCCAACTGTGCAAGTACAGAGTTAGAGCCTCTTTCTCAGACCGAGAAAAGGGAGAAGAGGGAAAAAACCCCTCTCAAACTAGGTTTATGCTTAAACTAACTATACATATTTATACAGAAAAGAGAAAAATAATACTACAATATAACACACACACAAGTTAGAAATAACAAGGAATAACTTCCCACTCCCCACTGAAAACAGATTCTATCACTCTAGATCTAGAAGCACTCTAAAAGACACCCATCAAGAAACAGAAAGTATGACAACAACGTTTCTACTTCCCTGAATTCAAACAAAATGCAAATAGCAGCAGCACCCGCAGCAAGGCCTAGTCCAGCAAGACAACAGCTGTGTGTCCTCTCTCTACTTCAGCCATGATGGAACTGAACGAATGCCTCCTACTTCTGTACTCATATCTTAGGTTTGCTTCACCTGGTATGAAATATTTCCCTGGTTATCCAGTCAGGTGATAGCTATCTCTCCCAATGCACATAGACTCTCTGAGCCTGCTAATTTGAGGCCTAGCTAAAACCACTACACTAGGGAAAAGGCAGATTTTCCATCGCTCTTCCTCATGTCCTGTCCACGGTCATGCAAGTAAAACCACAGGTTGCCTCAGATGCATACCCTCTCTCCCAAGCAGCAGAGTCCTTGTTCCCAGTAGTAGAGACTCTGGTCCATAGTGGCAAGGGCATGGAATATTTCCTCTCTAGTTTGCTTGACTCTTTAGAGTCTGTTTGCACTCACGGTCTTTCCACAGTCGAGGAGCAGAGCAGTAAAGAGGAAAAAAGATGATCTTTATATTGCCAGAGCTGGGTAGTCTCCTGAAGCACTGTTTGTTCTCTTGACATTAATATCAGTGCCAATGAGTTGATGCACAATGATGGCATGCTCCATACAAACTTCTACCACATGGATTGTTTACAATTGACTCCATCTGGATCTACAGGGCACTGCTCGTTATTTGAATCCTTATAGATTACTTCCACCACAGCTAATTTTCTCAGGTGCTGGATACCTTTTTCCATGGCATTCCACCTACTTGGTGCATTATCAGATCATCGTTGAAAGAATACCTTTCCCTCTCACTTAAGAGGAGTTGCCTCCAGAGGCATATCCTGGGACAGGGATCCCAGTTGCTTGGCTTCACTACCATCAACTTTCATATCATGGGCTGCAATATTCCAGCATTGGATCAGCCAGGTCACTGGTGACTCACCAGACTGGAAGCTGCAATGTTTTTATGTATCTCACAGCTTACTCAGGAATAGGGATCAAGTGATTATCTCTGGCTCTGCTTCTTCCTCCTGCTCTGAAGGCCCTGCTTCCTCTTTATCCCTCACTATGCAAACTGATTGGTCTTGTATTTCTTTTTTTGATATGGGCAACTACTATTGTGATGGGTTGCTCCTCTGGCTCAGCTACTGTCTGAGTGCCCATGGTGCCTGTTGGTCTGCTTTCCTCCTCCATCCCTGCTGTCCGATGTGCAGTGTCGGATGGATAGTAGCCAGGACCTAACACTCTGAAACAGGGGCTAGTCTGGCCTGTGATCAGACCGGTTCTGTACAATATTTTTTTAAATTATTTGGATGCAGGACTTTGTGCTGATGACACAAAACTGGGAGATGCTGTTTTCTCTTTCTTGGGGTATGAGAGGTCTTGCAGAGGGATGTAGGTAGATTGGAGCATTGGGTAAAATTTAACAAGATCAAATTCTGAATTCTTCTTGTGGGAAGGAGGTGACACAAGTATGGAGTAGGAGAGAAGTGGCTGGAGATCAAGCCTGATGTAGGGGACTTGTGGCTCTTGGTCAGTAGTAGGCTCAGTACGTGTCAGGAGTGTGCTTGGGCAGCCAAGAGGGCAAACTGTATCCTGGTGTGCAGTAGAAGCAGATAGCCAAATAGGGTGATTATCTTGCAAGAAATTATTCTTTCAAGAAAATCACAGGGAATCTGATCCAAGAAAACAAATACCATCTGTTGTTTAGCAGATGCAGATGCTGATGGTGATGGTGGCAAACCATTAGTTTAAAAGGACAACATAGAAATTCTTTAGCAGTAAGCAGAAACAGTGTCAGAAATCATGATCTGTATTCAGAAGCAAAATACTTAATTATTGTACAGAATGGCTATAAAGTTATTAGATTTCCTGGAAACAGTCTTATGGAAGACAAACACCTTTCAATCATAGCACTATGTTCCTACTATTCTATTGTTGCTTACTTAGTGCCAATATCTTAGCAGTAACTAGAAAGACATTGTAACAACTCAATGTTACTCAGTAACATCTTTCAAAGATCATTGAGAAAGGTTTTCTTTTGTAAAAAACACTATGCGGAAATTCTGTCCTGACTTATTGGAACTTGACTTCTATTGAAAGCAATAATGGCCACTGAGAAGAAAATCCTGAAGGTGGTATAGTGAAAGTGAAATTATTATTTTGTAGTCTATAAAGTGAATAATTGATTTATATTGAAATATATTTCTAATGAGGAAGTTTCAAACATGGGATGAATACTGGTATAAGAAATAATGACTTGCTTGTGGAAAAAAATGATGCTAAAATTCCTAAGGGTAGGGATTGCAGGAGGGCTTTTTACCATTCAAGGTTTTTAAACTATGTTTTGGCATGCATGTGGAATGTTGACTCTGAATTGTGGCTGTACTAGCAAGATAACGGCATGAAGAATTACAAGGTGTAACAGATAGCAAAGAAGGGTACAAGATAGACAATTTAAACCAACCTTCATTAGTGATTGGACTAACAACAAATCAGCATGGCAAATGACAGAAATGAGAAATAGTGTAATAGGAGAAATTAACATGTATTTCTGATAAAGACAGAAAGTACAACTCTATTGCAGGTAGTAATTAAGCATGTAATTCAGGAAAACTAGTATCTAGACTGAAAGAATAAAAAGATCAGAGCTGTTTTAAAAGAATTTACTATGGTGATTGGAAAGAACTTGAAATGTGATAAAAAGGGAATAAAGAAAGAGCAAGGTTTGAGTTTCCAATTCCTGATCAGTGTTTCAAAAAAGGAAAATAATCCTGTTCTTGTGATTGTGCCTTATTCTGAATTATTTCTGCAGTCAAGGGACTCCTGGAGGGTGCACAGTTGTTGGAAATACTTTGATGGCAGTGATACAGCATCCTGATTTTTTAATATCACAAGCAGTCCATTAGCATTACTGTACCCTATGGGTACTACCTACATTTTGAAAAAAGCCTGAAGATTTTCATCTCCTTCTTCCTTCTCTTCCATGCATGTCCTTAACAGTGAGAATATAGGGCTCTTTTATGGGAATGGCAGTAAGACTGGGAACTACATAAAAAAGTAGATATATCGATATTTTATTGTTATCATTGTGTGTTGCAGAGGAATAATTATACCTACAGAATAAAACTTCAAAATATTTGAGACAGCAATAACTCCTGTAAGGAATATATGATTCATGGAAAGAAAATGCCAACAAAACCCCACCCCCGTAACCCGCAGGTTTTTTTTCTCTGCAAAGTATCCTCACAGCACTGAATTTGGCAGCTACTTACAGCAGATTAGATTGGTTTGTCTTTTCCCTTGATATATCTTAGATATTCTCTCTGTATCAAAATATCACAGAAGCATGATGCTTCATAGTCATAAATAAAATTTAGACACAAATATTTGTAATAAAATTTTGAATTACAAATACAAATAATTGAGTTACCTTTGAAAATTTCTTGATAAAAAGCTTTTTAAAATAAGATTTTAAACTATTGAATTCAAATGCCATTTCCCTTCTGAAGGCCATTAGTGCAGAATGCATAAATATTTGTAATTTTTTTCTTACACTAAATGTTGCTATATTAGAAAGGACATTTCTATTTATCTCCTTTGTTCTTACTGCTTGACCATCTCTTTAATAGCCTGTGATTTGAGGGTATGCATGCGGACCTCCTACCTTTCACTAGTACCTCCAAGTCTACAGGGTAGACTGGATATAAGTCTCTAGTCAGCTACACTTGGAGAATGCAGCTTGCTGAACCTCTCTGGGACTGAGCTGCCACCTCCACCTGTATTACAGGCTTCCTCTGCTTTTTAAAGTTGGGATAAGTGAGGAGAAAGTAATCTTTCTCTGCTTCTATTTCTTTCCTGTGAACTAGGAGTAACACACTCTTCATAAATTTTTGTCTCCTTGTTTCAGGCATTGCCTCAGAAAGCAGAAGCCTTTTAGCATTTTTCATCTGGGCAGTATCTGTGCTGAGTCTGCTGTGACACAATGGTCTTCAAAGATTGCCACCCATTGGACTATTACTTTGGCCACAATGCATTGTAATTAAGGCTCTCAGACCATTTCTCTGTGAAATTTTGACTTGTTGAATTTGTAGATAATTGTAGATGAGTAGAGAATGCTTAAATGACAAAATTGTGAACAAATTTCAGACAGGTTATGGTCAGTTCATGCTAACACATTAGCACTTCTCTGAGTAAATTATGAACTTACTTTTCTTCAAAATTGCATCAATCCTTCACAACTGGATCATTTTGGCACCAATTCATCTGTTCTCTAAAAGAATAGACAAATTTTGACTGTATTATCTCTAGTTCTTCTCTTAATACTTCAGATATATTTACTGAATTAAGGAAGTTCAATCACATTTAAACAATTACTTTTTCACACAAATTTTCACAAGACTTTTTTTTTAGTTACAATAGCAGTTGACTTCCAGTCTTGTCAGATAAAACAGTTTCCACTTTAAAAGGAAGGAAGCTATAGTAAATGTTATTTCTCCTTAATGTAACTGCTGGGCATGTAAAAGTATCTTATATCTATTTAGGAAGTTAAAATCTGTGTATATTTACATTTGAAAACTTTTTCAACTGTTTTGGGGCATATCCTACATGTGAACCTGGTGGGAAAAATTAAAATGTCCCTAGGTTTTAAAATTTCCTATTTAAGAAATACAGTTTTCAGTATAGACTTCCAATAAAAGAATAACTGATAAACATTAAGTAAATTAGTCATTCAGTGACTGACCTGAGTTTGAAGACATTAACTCTCCAAAGAAAATTCCACAATAAGAAATCATCAACACTATTTTTTCTCAAATTGCCTGAGAAAGACTAGTATTTTACAAATGAATTATTTAATTTGTGAAGCAATTTGAGCAGCTGTGATTAGAAGTGGATGAGGAAGTTTGCTTTTCTCTGCTTGAAGTCAGAAAAGTAGGTTCTAGTGCTCTACACATGAGCATAAGAGGCAACAACAGGTGATGAGCCATTTTATTAAGGAGGATGACCTTATTTCCCCTGCTATATAGATCCAATTTATCCTTATTTCTCTAATTACACTTCCATTTTAGAGAACAGTCACTTTTTTTTTTAATGAAAGTGGGTAATTATGTGTTGGTAACTACCTTTTTTGTTTTTAAAAATATATTTGGTTCAGTGAGAGTCTGTGTTGCTAAAGTTCCCATTTTTATTTGTATGAAAATTGAAAACATAGGTGGCAGGTGGAGCAGAAATAGGATTTTGTGCAGCAGTTTCTGAGCTGTGTGTTGGGATCTTTTAGAAGAACTAAAAATGGGAGACGACAGAGCTGAGGACATATGATTCAGGGCTAAGAAGGCAGAAAAACATGAGTGATGTTGTAAGTGTTGTCCATGACCTCCTAATTAAGAAGTAGGTGAGACATTCTTCGGGCAACTGGATCACAGGTCGAACAAATATCACTTTAAGTTATGGGACAGATGGCTTCTGCTATCACCATTGTCCACTGATGCCCACAAACATGCCTCTGTGTATACCTGGAACTTGGACAGTAAGATAAGGCACCACTATGGGAACCTGATACAAGATAAAAATGGCACTATTGTCCAAGTACCATGTCAGACATAAGGTTAAAAAACTTGGGGAGAAGAATGAATCACTGATAATGGACACAAAGAAGGCAGAAATTATGGGCCACAAGGAAAGCCAACTCACTAACTGTTCTGAAATCAACTCTGCCTGGGTAAAAGGTAATTCTGGCAGGGGGAGGTCATGACCACTGATTCCCAGCCTCAACTCAAAAGAAGAGAAAGACTGAATATGCAGACTAACCAGCATTAGAAGAATGGGAATCACTAGAACTGTGTAGCCAATGAACACTAATTCCTTTGTTTTGTAAAATATATAAATAGTGAAATGTCTTGAATGACATTGGGATCCCCATCACTGAGAAGCCCAGGGTGAAGAAGGACCAACAGGATGTTGCTGGATCCATGGGTGGTGACTATCTTCATCTCTCATTCTCTCTCTCCCTCTCCCTCCCTCTCTCTCTCTTTCTCTCTCCCCCTCTCTCTCCCTCTCTCCATCCGTTCTCTTTTATATTTCTTTCTACCTCTGTACCTCACATTCACTATTAAATAAAATCTGTATTATTGATTTTAGCATGTGGTCTTACTTGCACCTTGATTTGGGCAGAGGCATCTCTTGCTAATCAGATCATAACAGGTGATTGTAGTCCCCCATGTCTGCTAAAGGGGACAGTACAACAGGGCACAGGAGGTTTCAGGAGTGACCTAACTCAGGAGCCATCACAGAGATGCTCCTCAGGGTGTGAGTCTTAACCAACCAGAAAGGAATGAACAGTGAGCGCTGGTGGCAAGAACTGTGGAATATAAGTTCCTGAGCGGAAGAAGCAGGGCAAAAGGATGGATCACAATCCCAAACTGAAGAGTAGGAGTATGAGGCAGAGAACCATTTAGAAGTATCTGATGGCAAACATTCTTGGAGTGGAGTGGTCCAGGAGAAATTTTTGGGTTTGGATGATCATATCATCCAAGTTCAAGAATGATCTACTCTAGTTTTGAGCTTGAATGGAGAAATTCAGGAAATCAAGCAAAGGCAGCAGGAGGCCTGTGTGGATGAACAAGGATCTCCTGACAAAACTCAGACACAAAAAGGAGTCATATGAGAATGAGAAGCAGAGTAAGATGAGGCAGGAGAAATACAGACATTGCTAGAAGATGCACAGAGGGAGATAAGAAAGACAAACTTCATCAGATTTAGATTGGGTGAGGAACGTAAAACACAACAAGAAAGGTGGACAGGGAGATGAACATGAGCAAGTAAGGTGCCCTTGCAGCAAAGACATCCAACATGGGCTGCGTTAGGAGGACCATTACAAGTGGTGGAGCTGATCCTTCTGTGCTGTCCAACACAGGTGGCCTCTGGTGAGGCCACATCTGGAGTTCTGGGTCCAGTTCCAGGCTTCTCAGTAGAAGAGACACAAACATACTGAAATTAGTGCAGCATTTACAAAGATGATGAAAGGACTGGAACTTCTCTGTTATAAAGACAGGCTGAGAGGTCTGGAACTGTTCATCCTGGAGAAGGCTCAGTGAGAAAATTTACCCATATGTGTAAGTACCTGAATGGCAGGCATATATAAAGCAGTGCCAAGATTTTCTCAGGAGTTAGGGATTAGAGGCCTTAGACAAATACTGAAATAGAAGTAATTGCATTTAAATATGGAAATGTTTTTGCTGTGAGGATGAGCACTGGTGCAGGCTGCCTAGAGAGTTTGTGGGGTCTCCATCCTTGGGCATATTTAAAACCTGAACACTGTCTAGGACAACTTACTGTAGGTGACCTTTCTTTGACCTGGGGTTTGACAAGATTATCTCCAGATGGTATGACATCCTCAGATGTTCTGCAGCCCTGTGAAGCTCATACATCTCAATTCTGTGAGTATCAAAGACCTTTTGAAAGACAGGATGTAGTGTTGAGGCAGTTGCATGCCTTGTAATTTCATTAGTATGATAGCATCTTAAATTGGTCTTTTTGTCCTGCCAGAAGTATAGATGTACAAACTTGTTTATTTTTAATATGTTTGTGTATATTTGAAATACAAAAAAGTCATTTCAATTATTCTAGCAAGGCTCACACCATGGCAAGGTAAACCCCAAAAGATAACTCTGGACTTGGTTACTTTCCAACGCAACTTGGATTCTCACACAGTTTATTTTAAGTATACATGAAGATTAACTAAAGCTGTATCTATAAAGCATTAAGAGATAGTCATGACAAGGGAATAGAGGAGCTGGTAATGGAGGGGTAGGGGGAGAGCGGAGCATTCACTTTAAATTCACTTTTAAAACTATTTCAGCATAGTTCAAATGAATTTTGTGAATCTTCACTGATTACTCCTTGAAGGATTTGGTCCTGAATATTGAAAAATTTGGGAATTTTGAAATTGTATCCATGGAGAGCTATTCTGCAAAATGTCATTATTCCTTTTATCGCCTCTTGAATATTCTCTTCTTGTTTGCTACTTGATTCCTGCAGCTTGCTTAAACACTCAGTGTTTCTGAAGCTAGTATAACTTTGGCAATCTTTAACCAAATTTTTAAAAAAGGAAGATTCCCAGTGTCTGCTTAATGCACATTATGTATGCCTGCTTCTATGCCTAACTTTTTCTATAGCAATATGCACTATTTTATAGGACATTGCAAACTCATCCCATCAAACATTTTGAACTAAAAATTCAAATAAATTTTATACTTTAAATAGATTTGCAAATACTTGCAGGGCCCAATCTTCCAGTAATATTTCAAGTAACATACATTGTGAAACATTTCTATAAGGTACCCTCTTATGTATGATGTCATTTTATGGCAGGTAAGAAGAAATTTAAAAGTTATATAGTAAGTAATTTGAAATGCTGACTTAAATTCTGCTATGAATTAAAATATGACTGAAATGCTAACCCCCCAAAAATGATATGAATGCACTGTAATCCAGTTAAGAAAATGACTGAAAGATAAAAGCAGGAACCTGAGATGTAATAAACCTTTTCCAGACTGTGGTAGCAACAGAGTAGGAACATAACTTTTTTCAAGATGTTTTAATATAGTGTATATTGATTAAAATTTTCTAATCTATTAAATATCAGGGATTCGTTTTCATTTTATTAAAAGAGTATTGGAAATGGTTCTCTTTTAAAAACAGAGAAATTGACTGAGAAACAAGAATTCATTGATTCTGGAACTGATTTTTAAATTGCATGAACTAATTATGAGTAACTAGTGCTTGAATGAATTAATACAGCTTTTGATAAAGTTTCTGCATCAGATGATATTACTGTGACTAAAATATTTAAGGGGTTTTTGCAAAAGTAATATTTCAGGGAAGATTCCCTACACATTATAAATAACTATATTTTTTGTGGAGTGAGTTTGTAAATAACAGCTGAACAACATACTCCTTTTTCTATTAATTGTATGTAGAGTAGATGTAAATGGCCAATCTTTTCTAGACCAGTAGGTATTATTGTTAGCTCTACAAAAGATAAACTGAAAATATCATTCTCCAAATCTCTGAAAAATATTTCTAGTCATACCACATGGTATGAATTAGCTAGATTGATTTGTTTTCTGGAGTGCAATGTTACAAGGATATGTATTTCTTACTCATTCCAACATGGATATGAACATTTCCAGCATTATTAATTCACAGATCCACACCTTAGAGAGTATTCAGTCATATTTTTTTGACTACTTAAATAAATTAAATTCACACTTTGATGTTTATGTCAAATTCCTAATGTGTATTATCCCATCAGAGATCCATAGACCATGAATATTTTAGATATCTGTATGCATGGGTGATTTGAAGCAACTGAGCATAAGAAACTTTGAAACTGCAACCTCTTACAACTCTAATGAGCAGCATATCCTTTGGATTAAATCTTATTATTTGGTAAACTGCTTCCTTTCCAAATGAGCCTACTCTGAATTTTTAAGTCTCAAACTTCTATTCCCAGATGCCACAAACTTGCATCTGAGAACAACTTTGTAAATTATTTTTGCACCTCATACAACTTCTTATTTTTTGAGACAAAGTGCAAGGTTCCAGGTGTTAGAAGAGAGTATAACATAATAATTGTTCTAATATTTATGTATTTATTTAATCTGTATTTTTAGAGCTGCATGAGATAATACTTAATTTATAAAAACATGGAGGAACTATCTGTGAGCTGTGATGGTATCTCACTGTGCTGCATAACTTTCCCAAGAAAACATGCAGGAGACTGAAACTTTTATGAAATTTAATAAGAGATTTTATCTGGCTGCTGTGATTGTTTTCATAATATTGTTCCTGTGTGACCAGACACTTTCGCTTATTGAGCAATTACAAGAGAAAAGTACTGAAAGAAGAACAACCCTCGGGGTATTTCCTAGGCACTCAGGATTTAGAAATAATTAAATCCCAAAACATGTATTCTGGGTTTTTTTAATACTAAATGCAAGGTAATGAATTGAATGAAATCATAACTATAAGAAAAACCCAAACCCAACAACAAAAACCAGCTCATCAGGTTCACTGGTCTAAAAAAGAAGGTAACATAAAAGCAGCCTGTTTTTTCTTACATACTTCCTAAATTGATTAAAGCACTTCCTCACCCTACCAGGCAAATAACATGTACTTATCTAGCACTTCAGGACTAACATGAATTGTATTTGGGTTTGATAGCACTGCAACAGTAACATTCTTTATACTGGTTTATTATGTTAAAGGTAGGTCAACATTTTGGTTTTCCATGGACAACTGGAGCAGTCCATCCCCAAGCAAGGTTTAGCCCTGGCCCTTTCCATGTCCATGGGAGCAAGTAACAGGGTGGCTGCTCTTTCATCTGTTAGCAAGCAGCAGCAGTGCTTTCCCCTCTCTAATCTCCACAGACATACGATTATTCTGTTTTGTTTATTGATATCATGAGAAGTGCCTCTTCCTATCTGTGGCAGAGTTCTGCTCAGTTTAGTTGATATGATTTTTGTTATCCTTATTTTCCTTTCTAAGGTGATCTCTGATAATTATAATTTTCAGGTTTAAGATGGAAGAAAGAAGAAACAGCAGTGAGATTAATAATTGTTCAAGCGTGACAGGAAAGAATATCTGATGCTTTATGGCAGTGAAATTTAAATTTTATTTTAATAGTTGTCTGTTTTAAAATTTTGTAATTTACAGTCATCTTCCATAACCATGTTTTCATTGTAAAGGAAAGAAACTAGGTATATTTTTTATGAAAGAAGCTATATTTTTATAACTAATGGGAGACTGGAAGACTAATACATCCTCCAATTTTAAGTGATAATATCAAATTTATTTAACAGGTATTTTGCTAAGCATCAAAGAGAGAGAAATCTTTTAAAATATGTATGTATTCTTTGATCTGTGAAAGAACATTATAAGGATCTGGAAGGTTATTGGGCCATACCTCTCCTGCACTAAAATTCAATCAAAGAACAACTTTATTCTCATGCAAATTTCTGTATCCTTTGCAGTGTATGTCCACTGTATGTTTACAGATTTTGCTGCTCAAAAGAACTGCATAAACATAAGAGCCAAAGGGAGTAACTCAAAGCCTTAATTCTCACTGAAATCTTTATCTCTCTCATTGAATGGAATGGTTATCCATTCCAACCATGAGCCATTTCCACTGTACTGCACACTCACAACCCTTTCCACAGTCACCTTTTTCTTTTGCAGGGCCAGAAGATGCCAGTATCACTGAGATAAACCCCACTCTCCTCAGCTGTAACTGGGGAAGATGCAACAGAAGTAGTATCAGAGCTGCTGCAGTTTCATTGGTCTGATATTTCTAGCAAAGCTTCTTGACAGAGTACATCTCCACGGAGCCATCTTCAAATAGCTTGCTAAACTCTGTAGCCTTCAGATGCATACTTTATCATACACTTTGATAAGTGAAATTATTTTAAAAATAAAATATCTATATACATTATCTAAAAACTTGCATCAAGCAATATTTCCCTCAGCATAACTTGCTCTGAAAACACACATTGAGGTAATAAAATGATAATAATTTTATCTATCGGTAAAGCAGTTTCTTAAGAATCACAGATCTGTTCCCAGTCACAAAATAATTTGACAAGTGACATGGAGGCTACTGATGCCTCAATTTACTGACTTATATAATGTAAGTTATAGGGGAAATAAGATCTATACTATTGCTGTGCTGATAACTTCATTGAAGACTGCATGTTTTGCTGAGGGAATTGTCTAATTATGATTTGATGAAAAACAAAAGTACCCAGGGTGATCTGGAGGGCATGATAACCTTGGCATTTGATTTGTTTGGCTTTCAACTCTTTTTGCTTGAAAGTGAGTAAATACAAAACAACTCTTGGTTTAATATGGTCTGAATATTGTACCTTGCTGTCTACTTCACTTTGAAGTCCCACAACATGTCTTTTCAGGTTAGCCTTGCTCTTTTCACTCTGGACAGCACAAACCCCTTGCCTTTATTTTCTATCACAACCTACAGAGAAATTTAAAAATAATCAAAACCACTTCAATGAGTTTGCATGACAAGGTTCTGGTAGCGGGGTGGCTACAGGGGTGAATCTCTCAGAAACTTCCAGAAGCTTCCCACATGTCTGATAAACCGATACCAGATGCCTCCAGGAAAGGACCCACTCCTGGCCAAAACTAAGCTCATCAGTGTTGGTGGTAACACCTCTATAATAACGTATTGTGCGAAGGGAAAATGTTACTGCACAGTGATAAAAGCATCTAGGGAAAAGAGGAGTGAGAATATGTGAGAGAAAGCCCTGCAGATGCCAAAGCCAGTGAAGAAGGAGGAGGAGGAGATGCTCCAGGTGCCAGAGCAGACATTCCCCTGCAGCCTTTAATGAAGACCATGGTGAGGCAGGCTGTCCTTGTTCAGCCCTTGGAGGTCCACGATGGAGCAGCTGCAGGCTGTGGACAGCCTCATGTCAGAGGAGGTGAATGCCTGAAGGAGATCATGACTACCTTTGATGACTGCACTGGAGCAGGCTCCTGACAGGACATATGGACCTGTGGAGCAAGGAGCCCATGGTAGAGCAGCTTCTGTTGCCAGCCTTATCATTAGGCGTGTAAAGATTATGACAAGTCATAATTATTTCACCAGTAAAAAAGTTTATCTTTTTCAACCCAGAAAGGTAACAACAACGACAAACATGAATTGATGCATAAAAACCCCATGAGCTTTGAGAACCACTTCTAAATTTTCCAGGTTTTCCTTTAGCTGTAAAACAGAGATGAGTAAAGCAATGTATTCATTCTTTGTGAGCTGGAGGGAGATTTAGGGGTTTTTTTGTAAAGAAAATACAAACATCATGACTGGAGAAAAAAACAAATGACAGTGTGAAACAACCAATACGAAAAGTTTTTTTACTAACTTGTATTTGAACTTAAGCTTCTGTACTAAACCAGTTTCTGTATTAAATATAATTTTTTTCTTCTAACATTTTGTGAATATATAAAGGTATTTTACAAGAGCATAAAGTTGTCAAAAGAAAAACATGTTATTTTCTTAAGCAAAACAATAGCTTAAAGCAGAATTGTTTAGTGTGGAAATAGTGAATTACTGTTCAAACATAAATCTGACTTGATTTTTTTTATTCTTCTCATTTTAAACTTTATTTGTCCTTTGTGTTGGTTTAAAGAATGGTTTGGGTTTGTTTGGTTTGGGTTTTTGTTTTGGGGATTTTTTGTTTTTCTTTTTCTAGGAGAAATCTATTAAAATTTAATTGTAGAAACGTTTTTATAGTTGTCTTTGATTTTTTGCATACTTGTAGATCTATGAAAATCAGAAAACCTATACTACTGCAAACTCTGTATTAGAATATCTACACTATTAATTCTCTAGACTATTAAAATCATCATAACTTCTTTCCCTATCACTTGTGTATCTTCTTCAGGTAAATCATGAGATCTAGGTTATTCTTATTGGTTTATTATCTTATACAACAATACAAATGCAGTGTGGGGTCAGTCAGGCCTATAATAAAAATCATATATTGTCTTAAACCATTTGTTTGTCTTGGTTTCAATTGTAAGGTACAGAAACTTTCAGACTGTTATCCTGCCATCCCAAGATCTATATATGTTCTCATACAATACTGTCACCATTTACTTAAGCATAGGTGCATAAAGGTCTATCTATTCTCACTAAATCATTGTTGTCTATTTTATATTATGTTTCAAAATGCTGACAGTCACCACCTTAAACACCTTTGGAAGAAGGAAGACCTGAAATGAAGTTTCAAAAATGTGTCTTATTGAGAGGTAAACTCTGACAGTTTTCTGGAGATCACAAGGAATCTGATCACCTCATAAATTAATTTGGTAGGTTTAGTACCACTGGAATATAGACTGTGGCTTTTAAGTGCTTGCTTTCAAAGTATTTTTCAGACATGCATGCTGTGCATCTATTTGATTTCACTAGAGATTGACACACTCAAGGAAATAAGAATGTCCTCAGAAGTGAATGTTATCTTCTGTTGAATTTCCCTTTCAAAATTGTGGTCATGGCATCTTTGCATGCTGTTTTGAAGTTTGTTGAAATGCTATGTACCTGTTACTGTGCAAACAAGCATTTGAGGACATTAAAGAGAGGAGCAAAGGATACAGTGTACGTAGGGGTAAACAGCTTTTTTCTGGAATATAATGCTACAGAAGAGGTAGCTATTTTTGCTAAGGAAGCTTTCCTGCCTGGAAACAGTTTTGGATGTGTGGATGTCCCAGACAGAGTTTTGGATGTTTCTCTGCATGCATTCCCCAGAAGCTGACTCCTCGGGTACAAGAACAATAATAATGCTTACAGATGTGCTGCAGGGCCTTAGCAGCCAATGGGGGAGCAGAGGGGGGAAAAGTGGTGATAAAGCCCAGGGAATGAACAAAAGGTTTGCCTTTTCCTCTGAGGCCAGGTGCTGCCATATAGCACTGTTAGTATCTGTAAATTTTCAGTGTCCTCACCCCTGAAATAAACCTTTTTGAATCCTTTTCACTGCTTTGATATTTTTGGGGGGAATGTTTGTGTATATTTTGCTTTACAGTGTATGTCCGCTCAAATAGGTGATTAGCCAGAGAAATCACTACATAAAATCTGATGAATACCTGGCAGGTATTGAACTATGGCTACTGACACCACCTTCACTAGACAGAAAAAAACATAAGCATAAAATTTTGGAGTAATTTAGGTTGGAAAAGACCCTTAAGATAATCAAGTCCAACCACTACTCTAACAACTCCAAGTCTACCACTAAACCATGTTCTGCTGCATTTGGCTGGGATAGAGTTAGAATTCTTCACTGTAGCTAGTATAGGCCTATGTCCCTAAACACCACAGCTACATGTGTTTTAAATACCTCCAGGAAAGGTAGTTACATCACTTTCCAGGGTAGCCAGGTCCAAATTCTGACCACTCTTTCTGTGAAGAATTTTTTTTTAATATCCAACTTAGATCTTCTCTAGTACAACTTGAGGATATTTCCTCTGGTTCAAACACTTGTTACTTCAGAAAAGAGGCTGAGTCCCACCTCTCTACAGCTTTCTTTCAGATGGTTGCAGAAGGATAGATGGTCCCTCCTCGAGCCTCCTCTTCTCCAGGGGACAATCACCTCAGTGTAATTCGCTCAGCCCCTCCTCAAAATCTTATACATTTCATCAGCTTCACTGTCTTTTTTCAGATATCAATCAGCACCTCAATGTCTTTTCAATGCAGCAGTTAATTGCCTCTTATATGTCCCTGGACAAATGAAATTTTGATCTATCTAAAAAATTCTTTAAACTAAGATGTTTATTTCAATCTAGGAGGAAATTAAATTAAAATGACACCAAACACTGATTTAAATATTAATTAAATATATATCTTGCTAGTATAAAAATATTTAAGTAGAGTATATGTGGATCTTTTCAGATACATGTGCTATCAACATTTAGCAACATTTACTATAGTTACGTGTGCTTTACTAGATGATACACTATTTTCAGTGAATAGTGTTAATATCCTTCTTTTTTTCTGGTACATGTTGCACCAATGTTCCTAAAGAACTCTTAGACTTATATGAAGACAGTAATTTGGAGTATGAACAACAAAATCAAGTGTGACATCTATCCTATTCCTCTGGTCTTTAGGAGAGACAGAAAGCAAGAAAAGTCCTCTTTAACAAAGCTGGAATGTGGAAATGGTCATATAGTCTACATTTGCTGATGTTGCTCTAATTTGAGCCTTTCTGGTTAACTTATGAAGAAAAACTACTTCAAGGCATGCCAATAATGACAACTTTTAACACTTAAGAACAGCAGAAAAGATGTAAAGTTTAAGATAAAAATGTCAAATTTTAGCAACTTCCTGCATTTCTAATGGAACAGGTCATATTCGACAGTATCTACTGAAGCGGTAATTGCTACTTCAAATTTGTAGGATTTCACTTGCAGAATCCTTGAATTATGGGCAATTCCTGAATTCAAAAAGCTGTTAATGTTGAACATGAAATTTAAAAGGAAAAATACCTTAATATTTCGAACATACAGCCAGTCTAATGAAAAGTAAAATCATGTAATTCTGATGATTTAGTGTAGAGGGAAATCTATATCCAGTTACGTGATTTAGTCTAATACATCTCATACTCTCTTATTCTTAAAAAAATCTGGAATATTTGGATTATACCTTCAGATGTATTGGCATAAATTTGTAAAATATTACAGTCAGAGATTTTAACACCATATCTTAACAAGATTAAAACAAAGTAACAGAAGTGGAAACTCAGAAAAAAGAAAAGAAACTTCTTATTCTTAATGTAGGAATTGCTGCTTTTTGCCGTGTGTTTTATTAGAGGTCAGCACAGGTGAAGATCATTGCTTCCTCTGCCCTTAAAATCTAAGTCATGGATTTTCATGTAGAGTTCCATCAGTCACTGTAGATCACTAATATTTAATCTTGAAATTTGAACCTAAACACCAAAGCACAATCCTCTTCTCTTAGACATGAATCCTAAAATAAAATATGGGTCTTGCTGGAGCACAGACAGAAAAAAATACTCTTAATGCAAGACTTACTCTTCTTTGGTTTATGTTTTACAGAAGGTTAGCCTACATTGGGGTAACTATTAATTCTTCCTCTAGATTCCAACAGCCTTGAAATTTTTCCCTGAAGTACACAAGTCACTGGCACAAATGCGTACATATTAGTAATATTCTACTCTTGATAACAGGAAAAAATAACTGTGGAAAACAGTAAAAAACTGAAAAAGGCTGCTTTGTGAAAAACTTTACCTTTTCTTCCAAGTGGGATTTTCAGGTGATTCAGAAAAGATTACACCACTTTGATAATAAAATTAAAGATCTGGAAAACATGTTACAATGTTCCCATCTGAAGAATTACAGCTATTACAGAAGAAAGCAAATTGAAGAATGATCAGATTTATATCCACTATCATAAGTAGAGTAATCAAGGGTTGTGTTTTCTCACACAAATGGGAAATGACATAACCACATGGAGTTCTTAATCTGAAATCAAGAGAACAAGATAAACCCTGTGTTATTTTCATAAAAATCATCTTGTACAAAGTGGTTAAAAAGTTTCTCACGCATCCAGGAAAATGTAGAATTAAGCTCAGTGTTTTTATTGCATTTTCATGAACAAAATCTTGGAGAACAGTGAAGAGAAAGGAAATATGCAGAGAATGTATACTTGCTTCTTTAATTACAGGGAAAAAAAAAAAAAAAGAGATGGTTTCAGCCTGAAGAGAAATCTTCTTGCAACACATACATATAAATTCTAGACAAGGAATAATTCACACTCAAGATAAGAAAGTCAAACCCTTTACTGAGTGTGGATACCATTTGACATATATTGTCTCTAGTCATTAGCTAAAAATAAACCTCTGTAATATACAGATTTGTGAGATTTTTTTGTTTTGATTTGGTTTATCTTTGCTTGGTTTTTTTTTTAACACTAGTATTGGAATAGCACATTTGTATCCAGGACAAACACTAAGCCAGTGTATAATACAAGTAGAGGAAATCTCTGTAGCGCTAAAAGTCTAGATTTCATCTGTGACTTGCTGAGAAACATTGAAGAATATAAAGTACATCCTTTCTCTCAGTTTGATGATTTGTATAATGGGAGTAAAAATTCTTCCCATCTTCACATGTTATCTTTGAATCGCTTGCTAAAAATTCACTATTATTTGCTTATCAGTTAAGAAACAATACTCAAATGATTGCAAGTAAAGACACAAATTTTAAATTTACTTTAATTTTTGACTCTGTCATTGCTTTTAAATGACTAAAGGTACTAAAATAACTATTTTAATCCAATAATTTTCTTTTTCTTTTTTTAGTCTTAAAAAGCATGTGTAAAAAATAATTTCTCAGCCACTTATGATGAAAACATCATAAAGAAAATATTGGAAAGAATCTGATCATAGAATTTATGCCTAAATTGTTTATTTCACACAGAGAATCTTGGAACTCTTGATTATTGCACATCAGAAGTTCAGAAGTCTGTAAGAAATAGAGGCAATCAGTGACACATAATATGTCCTTTTCTTCAGAATTTTGCAGTACTCTTTTGTGTCTTTTTAATTATCATTTTTAATTTGTCCCTTTTTTGCTGCTAAACAAGCATTAATTGAATATATTTTGTCCATTTGTGCTGGTTTAAAGGTAAACCAGTAGAAGAAGTAAACCCAACACAAAAGAGATTATAAGTCAGAGTTACAATTTAATAAAAATATTATGATACATGCAATGATACAAAGAGAAATTGGTGTTAACCCACAAAACTCAGAAGTATAACCCAGCACCCTGGGGCACAAACAGAATGGTGTTCGTTAGACCCTGTGCTGAGACCCCTGTGGTT
>JAOXXN010000364.1:41581775-41592841 GCA_026770055.1 Myrmophylax atrothorax
CTGACTCTGTGAATCATGAGGTCATGGGGTACTTTTGGAATTGTTGATGGCCCATTAGCAGACAGGCCCCCTCAGGCTGGGTGTGAAGGTGCTAAAGGCTCCCTGGACGGGAGATATCAGAGTTCCTATTGCACAGGCTCCTTTAACACCCAGCTTACACCCTGAGGGGTAAGGTATGCCCTGGGCAGTTGCTGCAAATGGTCCATTGTTAACAGCTCATGAGAAATTACATAGAGGGTGTTGAATACACAGCTTTGGTCACACCCACACAGTGATAAACTGGTCCTGGCTGCTGAACTAGGATACCATTGTTCTGTGTTTCAGTGACACTGTTGAAAAAGACATTTACAGCAGCATGCTGCGTAGAATACAACAGATGTCACAGTCCTGACCTGTTAATTTCATCAGTCAGCCTCTCTGTTCTTCTTCAAATAAGACAATTTATGTTTTTGTCACTCAATTTTAAGAGGTGACTCACATTAAAGAAAAAAAATCCTTCACTGGCATTTAACTGTTACCCAACCACTGTCAGGTCTGGTATCTCAGAAATCAGCAGTCAGCTTGGTCTCATGTAAGTGCCCTCACACTCTCAGTCAGTAGGATGTTTCATGGAAGTCTGTATAACTACCTGAAATAAAGCAAGATTCTGCTCTCTATAACTATATCCTAACTGTATGTGCAAGTTTATTTGAATAATAAAGAACAGGTCTAGCACAGTTTTGAGGGGTTTTCCTAGTCTTACTGTGCATTTTATACTTTATGTCCCTTTTGCATAACAGCTCAAGCCCAAAGAGATGAACAGAATATGCAACGTCACAAATATTTCTGTTTAACATCTTTTTTTTATGAAAAAGCTGGAGGTGAATAAAAGGTATCTCCTTTTATAAAAGGATTCCAGTGGAACAATGACACTTTATATTAGTAATGTATTAGAAAAAGATGCCAACTCTTACTTGTTATCAGAGTTTCAAGTTTACTGGTCCCCGGAGCTCTAATGACTTTTGGAATTCATAAAAAATGACCTTACTCAAAACTTCTGATCCAGAAACACTTGGGAGAACAAAATGGGGAGAGGAGAGGGTGAAGTGGATACTAAGTCTATGAATGAAATGACATATTTTTCTGTTGCATAGAAAAATCTCTACTCCTGATTAAAAAACCTACCAGGTTATAAATATTTGGTATTTTCCCTGACACAGAGAAAAACATATAAATCAAATTTTTTGTGTTATGAATTTTATTTTATTTACTGATTTACTTATTCTGCTTTTGCTTCTTCAGCTCCACTTGAACTATAGAGACTATAATATCATTCTGCAGTAGCGCTCCTGAGTCAATCTTTTGAGAGGTTTTTCAGATAACTAATCTAGACAGGAGAATAAATGGATAAGTAGGGGCAACACAGAGCAGCTGGTTTTGCTGTAGATGTTGTTTCTTCTACCAGTTTTTCCCTAAAAAGAAAGAGCAGAATTCTTAGTGCAACCAGAAGTTCTTTCTATCTTCTGTTTTTCTCTAGCAACCACCTCTCTTTATTGGCTCTGTCAAGTTGGTGATCAGTGAGTAGGAGGGAACTAGTCAAGAACTTTGTTATATTTGAGCTCTTGATAAGCAAGAAAACCAGAGGAAGGAAGACAGATCATGAAATAATAGACTTCTCAGTTCCTGGATAAGTAAGAATGTGGGTCAGCAGAACTGCTGCCTTAGACTTCCATAGGGCAGGCTTTGACCAGTTTAACGGTCTCTTTGGTGGCAGTCCTGAAGGCAAAGAAGTCCAGGACTGGACATTATTCAAGAAGGAAATTCTAAAGGTACAGAAGTAGGCTCTCCCCATATGCCAAAAGATGAGTCAGAGGGAAAGGAGGCCAGCCTGGCTGAACTGAGTAGCTTTGTTTGGAACTCAGGGGATAAAAAAAGATACTGTATCTCCTAGTGAAGAAGGAGTAGGCAACTCAGCTGTACAAGGATGTCATGAGAGCGTGTCAGGAGCAAATTATAATGATCAAAGCTCACCTGGCACTTAATCTTGATACTGACATAAAAGACTGCAAAACCAGGGTTTTTTTAAAAAATATATCAGCAACAACAGGGGGGCTAAGGAGAATCTCCACCCTTTTTTGAATGCACAGAGAAACAGTGACAAAGGATGAAAAGGCTGAGGTACTAAATGGCTACTTTGCCTCAGTCTTTAATAGTAAGGCCAGTTTTCTTAATGGTACCCAGCCACTAAGCTGGAAGACAGACATGAGGAGATCAAAGCCTCCATAATGTAGGGGGGAATGGTCAGCAACTCTCTGATACATACAAGTCAATGAGACTGGATGGGATCCACCCAAGGGTACTGCAGGAGCTGACAGAAGAGCTTGTCAAGCTACTTTCAGTCATGTAACAGCAATCCTGACTCACTGGTGCAGCCCCAGTTGACTGGAGGTTAGAAAATATGACTGCTCTCATCCACCACAAAGATCAGAAGGAATATCCAGGGAACTACAGGCCTGTCAGCCTGACCTTGGCGCCAGAGCGGGACATGGAGCAGATCATCTTGAGTGACATCATGAGGTATGTGCAGAACAACCAGGAGATTATGCCCAGACAACACTGTTTTATGGAAGGCAGATCCCAGTTGATCAATCTGGTCTCCTATGACCGTGTGACCAGCTTATTCCAGTCAGTGAGGGACGTAGTCTACCTGGACTTTAGCAAAGCCTTTTATGTAGATTCTCACAGCATTCTTCAGGAGAAACTGGCTGCTCATTGCTTGGATAGCTGCACTCTTTGGTGGGTTAAAAGCCTTCAGGATGGCTGGGCACAGAGAGTGGTAAATGGAGTTCGGTCCAGCTGATGGCCAGTCACCAGTGGGGTTCGCCAAGGCTCAGTATTGGGTTCAGTCCTGTTTAATATTTTTATCAATTATCTGAATTGAGTGCATCCTCAGTTGTTTTGCAGGTGTCATCAAGCTGGGCAGGAATGAAGTTTCTTTCCATTGCCTTCTTGGTCACTGCATTTAGCCAATTTCCAGTGTGTAAAATGGGGGAAATAAATAAAATATTTAATTTTCTTTTGTCCATTTAAACTGGAAATCTTTGAAATGCAAATTGGGTTTTGTTCTCATAGTTTCCACAGGACCTTTGTTTCATTTGAACTGTTCAGAATGTGACTTCTGCCTGAATAGTACCAATAATAAAAACAACATTAAATTGTTATTTTCTGATCATGTCCCCAGGAATTAAAGAAACTGCAATTATTTTACTTTTCTAAAATGAAAATATATTCCTAAACATACTTTCTTCATTTACTGAAAGAATTTTGAAAATAAGAAAAATATATTTTTCTTTATTTTTCATCAGTAAGACAAACACAAACATACTTGATACACTATTGTTCTATAAGTTCATGCTAATAGAATTGTATCCTTAGTTGATAATAAATTAGTTCAGTAACCAGAAGCATCAAATAAATATATATTAATAAAAATTAAAAAGGCAGGGAACCCACATTATGCTCTTACATTTTCTTGGCTCTACACTGTTGAAGAAATTACTTTTGCAGTCCATTCAGGTTAAGATCAAGGAAACAAGGGGTCAATTTAAAAAATGCTAGTCCTCCTAGTCAACCATGATTTTCTCGTTCATAAAGTGTAAATAATCTTTAATAGGTCACCTGTTTATATACATAGGGAAAAAAAGTTGCATCTCAGACAGGTATATCCCAGCCTAAGACTATCAAGATCCAAAAGCTGTCCTATTCCTACCTTCAAACAAGTTCAAAGGTTTTAAAACTCATAGCATAGCTATACTAATGGCTGCATAAGCACAGGTATTTTGCAGTTTGTGTGATGACACAAACATATGTTTCATTATGCAACAATAAACAGGTATGCATTCACCCAAGTGGAAATCATCCCACTGAATCCAAATGCTGGGCTGAAATCCTGGGGCTTAACTTCAGGTCATAAACTGAAATAAAAAATAAATTATATATTTGCTATTTACATTGTTGACTCAGTGATTTGTTCCAGTTTTTTATTTCATAAAATATATTTTAAAGTTATTACCAATATAGGGGGAAAAAACATGACAAACATTACTGTGAATTTTGATGAAGAGGTGTGTATGCAAACAATGATAGACTGTCACAATACTCACTAGGTTTTTCATAGTTGTAGTCTGTAATGTAAAACAGCTGTAATTCATTTTCCAAGATAGTGAGGTAACTTAAGTTTCTGAAAACTGTAATTTCTTTGGCATAATACATCAAATCTTTAAAAGAGAACCTTCAGTTTTTCTGTGTTACAATTTTGCCTGTAGTGTCTTTTTAAATGAAAATGTATTGGTCCTAAATTAGTCCTTGGATGAAGGTTCCTGTGATTTCCTCTCTAATTTATAAGACAATAACAGAAGTGATTAATTAGTGCTTTCTAGCATGAGTATGAAACGTTGAAAATCAGTTTGTTTCATATGCAAAGCAATGTACATTAGGATTGCCATATTCAATGTCTTAGCAGCCTTACAAAAACAGGATAATGAACCTCTTCACTTAGCAGTGAGTTGGAAAAGACAAAACTGCCAAGCAGTATCTCAGTTTTCAAAGTCCAAGGGAATTTAAACTTAATTGAAAGTCTCTTCTTCAATGAAACAAAAATACAGTGATAAAATTCCACCCATTCAATCTGCTAATGCTGTACTTATCTCTCTTTTGAGAACAAAGGGAGTTGACATACCTTTTCCTCATTTGACAGATGTTTATTCTTATCTTAAATTTGTATGTGTTAATGTATACTTCTGGTGGTATGTGCCTTCCCCATTACCACCAGTGAAGGTTGTGATGGCCACGTCCAGCTTACTCTGGACTTTGGGGAACAGATGGCAATATGGCAGTCAAGGACTGTCTGGAAGGGTGACACAGATGTCTTGCTGCTAAGCAACTACGGCTATAAATCAATCATCTTACTTCAAAAATAGTGGACAGCCCAGGCTGTACTGTGGTCACCTTATGGCAGTGGGCTGAACAGTCCAGGATCTCCCCTTAAGCAGGGACAAGGTTACTTTGCAAGGTTACATTCTGTATTGAACAATTGACATTTTACCACCTCAACCCAAGACATGAGGTGAAGGAGCTACAGGAAGAAGTGCACAGGCTGCACAGTATTTGGGTGAGCAGGTAAGGGATTCACTGGTTATTTTCAGAGACAACACAGTCTCAAGACTCTCGGGAGTCTCAAACCTCCATTGTAGTGGAGAAGCAGTTGGATTCAGAACCCTTCAGAGTAATTACTCAAAGGACTATTAGTCAAGGGTCTGTCAAAGACATAGGCTGGAATCGGGTCACTGTATGTACCAGGAGGAAGGTTCCTTCTCAGAATTTGAAAAGTAGGACTGGTACCTTCTACAATAGGTATGAGGCTCTGGCACTAGAAGTTCAGACAGTGGAGGAGATGGGCAAAGGTCACCCTGGAGTAGTGTGGCCTTCTAAAACAACACCAGCTGTATCCTGCATCAAGACCTCCACTGTTAAGAGGAAAAGAAGGGTAGTTGTAATAGGAAACAGCCTCCTATCTAAGGGAGTGGAGGGCCTGACATGCAGACCAGGCCCAGCTCACAGGAAAGTCTGCTGTCTCCCAATGGTGCTGATAAGAGACATTACTGGAAATCTCTCCAGTCTAGAAAGGCCCTTTGATTACTGTCACCATTGGTTGCTCAAACTGACAGCAACAAAACAACAAAGAGGAGTCTGAAGGTAATCAAAAGATTTCATGGCCCTGGGATGATTGGTGAAGGGATCAGGAGCACAGGTAGTGATTTCTTCAATCCTTCTAGTAACAAGGAATAATAATCATAGGAATAGGCAAATCTATCAGGCCAATGAGTGAATTCGAGGTTTGTGTAATTAGAAAAATTTTGGATTTTTTGACCATGGGACGATCTACTCGACACCTGGTCTTCTGACACCTGACAGGATGCATCTTTCTCAGAGAGGGAAAAGAGTTCTAGTACAGGAGCTAGCAAGGCTCGTTGATAGAGCTTTAAACTACTTTGGAAGGGGGAAGGGACAAAACCAGGCTTACTGGTGATGAGTGATGGGATGGTGTGCTTTCAGTTCCAATCCTATTAGCATACTTGAGAAAAGGAGCACTAATGGGAATCCCTCAATTTGCATCACAAGGTATTGGATACAAAGTAACACACCTCAACTATTTCTATCAATGCACACAGCATGAGGAACAAACAAGAGAAGCTCAAAGATTTAACACAGTCCCAGAGATTTGACATCACTGGAATAAGTGAAACCTGGTGGGATATGGCCTGTGACTAGAGTTCCCTCCTGTACAATTACAGACTCCTCAGGAGAAATAGGAAGGGCAGAAAAGGCCAAGGGGTGGCACTGTATGTAACAGAAGGGTTAGAATGCATGGAGCTCACAGGCAGAAATGACACAGTTGAGAGTCTCTAAGAATCAAGGGGCAAACAAATAATGCAGGTGTCATCATGAGAATCTGCTATAGACTTCCCAGCCAGAATGATGACACCAACAAATTACTCTTTGAGAAACTAAGGGACACTTCCAAGCCAACTACCCTTGACCCTATGGGGGACTTCAGCTTGCCAGAAATTAACTGGGAGCATCACACAGTACAGCATAGTAAAACCTGGGCCAGAAGATTCCTAAAAACGTGGATGATAACTTTATGGGACAGGTCCTAAGGGACCTGACTCAGAAAGATGCTCTCCTTGATCTGCTGCTTGTCAACAGAGTGGGTCTCATGAGCTAAGTGGAGATTGGTGGTCTCTTGGTCACAGCAATCACAAGGTAATCAAGTCTAAAATCTCTATTACAGGAGGAAAAGGGCCAGGATATCTCAGCTCGGGACATGAGGAGAGCAGACTTCAGACTGCTCAGGGAATTAGTGTGTAACATCCCCTGAGAAAATGTTTTTGCAGATGCTGGAGTCCACCAGTGCTGGTCACTTTTCAAACATCATCTCCTAAGGGCACAGAAGCAGGCAATTCCAAAATGTCAGAAGTCAAGAAGATGAGGCAGAAGGCCAGTTTGTCTCAGCAAGGATCATTCTTAGTAAGGCAAAAAAGGAAGGTGAATACCCGATGGAAGCAAGGTGAAGTGACGTGGGAAGAATCCAGAGATACTTCTTGCCACCGTAGGGAGAAAAGTCATGCAGCCACAGCACAGTAGGTGTTGAAGCTGTCCAGAAATGTGAGGAACAATAAAAAGAGCTTTTTCAACTATATATATATATATCAACCCTGGATGTTCTCACAGGCTGGGGAATGAGATGCTGGAAAGCAGTGCCAGTGAAAGGTTGATGGCAAGTTGAATCTGAGTCTGCAGTGCCCTGGCAGCCAGGAGGGCAACCATATCCTGGGGGACATCAGGCAAAACATCATCAGGCGGTGGAGGGAGGGGATTGTCCTGCTCCGCTCTGCACTGGGGTGGCCTCACTGGGGTGGCCTTGAATCCTGCATGTAATTTTGGGCACCAAATACGAGAAAGTTACTGAATTCTTAGAGTGGGTCCAAAAGAGGGTAGTGAAGATGGTGAAGGGGGAGCCGTATGAGGAGCGGCTGAGGTTACTCAGTCTGCTCAGCCTGGAGAAGACTGAGGGGAGACCTCATTGCAGTCTATAACTTCCTCTTTAGGGGAAGAGGATGGGCAGACACTGATCTTTTCTCTGGTGACCAGTGACAGGACCCAAGAGAATAGCCTGAAGTTGTGTCAGGGGAGGTTTAGGTTGGATGTTAGGGAAAGGTTCTTCACCCTTGAGAGCATGGTTGAATACTAGAATACTTTTCAGAGGGAAGTGGACACAGCACCAAGACTGCCAAAGTTCAAGAAACATTTGGAAAATATTCTCAGGCACATGGTGTGACTCTTGGGGATAGTCCTGTGTATGTATAAAATTTGGATTTGATGGTTCTTCTGGATCCCTTCCCACTCAGTATAGTTTGTTATTCTGTGATTCTAGGAGAAAGGAAGGTATCATTTGACAGGGGCAAACTGGGGAATATTTTTGGGAAAGATATCAGTTACACTGGTAAAGCCTTGTGAAGTAAAGTGTTATCACTGACAACTGTTTAAAAAAGGGAGATTTGTCCCGCAAAAACTTGAATTGTCCAAGTTCAGAGACTAAAGGCAGTAATATACAGAGAAGAAATAATCAGCAAACTGCACTGATATGGCTTCTCAAAGTCTCTGAACTCTTTTTTTGTTTGGCAAAATTCTAAAGTTTCATATTGCATATTTCTATTATGTTTTTTTTTGAAAGAGTACTTTGAAGTTATACGTTGGGGTCCAAAGAATTGCATGCAGTCTGTAATCCCCTGGTATCTAGCACAGTGTCACTGAAATTACCCACTCACATACCTCAGCATTTATGCCAATTTCAGAGCCATCAGACTGAGGTTCAGCCACCAACTATATATTCAAATGCTAGAATATTAGCGCCCAGTGATAAGTACACATTGCTTTGATCTTTGCTGCTATTCCTATTTCAAAAGTCTCCTAGAAGGTATTCAGCTGCAGTAATATATCTTTCTGGGAAGTTTTATTTTCTTGATATTTCATCAGTCTCCGTTTTTTCATGTCGTAGTGTACTTACTCAGACATCAAGATCTTATCAATGCATAACTGCATTACTTGGACTAAGTAATATGCCTTCCCATGGCCTGAAAATACCCTGCATTATTTGTTTTGGGGAATTTCTGTATCTCTAAGTGGCCATTTGCCAAATATATTGGTCCTTATTTACAAAAAATAACTGAATTTTATGTGAGATTTACATAAAGCACAATGTAAAGACTTGTTTTAAAAACTAAAATGCTGTTCCAAATCTGTCAAATTACATCGTTAGTAGCACAAGTAAATCCACTTCATTAATCTCAGTTTGAAAACAGATGCCTTGCCCATACATCTTGTATATTTCATGGATTTTTCACCATTGCTATATCATACCTAAGGAAACCAGAACAAATCAAAAGCCCAGCTTCCACCACTGCCCCTTGTCAAATTGTAGCTAATGCAGCAGGCCTAAATAAGTAATTCTGAATCAAAATTAGGTACATGAAATGCCTGTAGGCAGATCAATCTTCAGAATGCCAAATCACTGTCTCAGGCTTAAAGTTCAAAAATTCTGTGACAGTCAGAGCAGATAGGAATAGAAGGAGCTTAAACTGTAGAAAATCCACAGGATGAAATCAAGTAGATGATGCTGGGATCTGACTGTCAAATATTTCAAAAGAAATGTTTCATAAGAACTATTTTAATGACACTGAAAATATTTTATGGTTTATTCCTAAGGAAATACTTCTTGCAAAAAGAAGGGGAAGGAGCTGTAGCTCCCTAAAGACCAGTCATTAATTTTTATTAAATATCAAAAAATATAAAATGAGCATGTGATATGGTTTAGAATGCTGAGCTCTTTTAAAATTGCTTTTGAGATTTAACATTTGTTTATGCCTTTAAAGTGCTCTTATGATGAATGCACTTCAGCCTATATAATGCTTCTTGGGATGGTTTAGTTATATATATTAATGTTAATATATTATTGTAGATGGGCTAGGAGTAAGTGATTAGCACACAGCGAAGGGAGTCTCAGAAACGTCCAGGTTCTAGTACAATTACCTATGTTGGACAATATCTATGAGACTGTAACTACAGAGCAAGGGAGTCCTTCACCTGGACTTGAAGATAAGGCAAGCAAGGCATTAAAGTCTTGCAGTGTGCTTGCCATAGTTATTTTTCTCTTAAAGACCCTACTTCAAGGACATCTGAAGGACAGATTTGTATCACATTTGACAACTTCTCTTTTCTCCTTTCTCACTAACTGTTTCTTTACACAAAATAAATTTCCCTCTTCCTCAAGCAAGACCCCAAAATTAAGCTTTCTACTATGCCTACTCATCTTCTTCTTTGTGTAATTTCCCCAAGAAACTGACATAGACAAAAATAAAAGGTGACTAAGGCAGCATCATGTAACCAATGTAATCATAGCTCAGACAAAATCCACAACATGAATGCATGACAGGGAAATTTCTTCAGCACTGAAGCTTTCTGACTGAAGCTGCCTGTTGCATTGCAGTGGCTTGCATCATTCTGTAAGTGAAACAGCCCAGTAGCTTTACTTGCTTCATGCATCTGAAGGCTGCCTAGCACACAAATAACTGGCTGAATAGCAAGGACCCTCATAAAGAACTAAATAAAAATGCAAATGTCAGTTTCAGGGTACAAAAGGATCCACAGCAACTGGAAAATGGACGACCTGTATCTCTCAGTAGTAGTGAATGTGAAATCACAGGCTTAAAAAAGAAACACCTAAAACCCCAAAAGAAAACAAAACCAAAAACACCTGAGTGCAGCAAGTTGTCTTCAGGCAAGGCAAGGCAAGGCAAGAGGTTCCTCTACAACTGTGCTTGGACAAGGCCACAAGGGATTTGTACAAAGACAAGTGGAATTATGGTGTCTAGGTGCAGAACTTGGGCTTCCTCCTGCTTCCTTTGTAGCAAGTGAGGTACATATATCCACTTTGACAAGCTGGACTTTCTCCTGCATGTATATCACTAACTTCACATCCATTTTCCCCAGGTAAGAGCTAGTGAAGAGTTCAAAGAAAGATGGTCTCACATTCTAAATGCATTGTACAATCTAGGATCAAACATTGCTAATTAGTGAGAACCTTGTAGTATTTAAGGTTGTATTAATATAATTTCTGTCATTTCAGTGGCACACAAGCCTTACTCCTCAATCCCTTTAGAACTGTGAGAAAAAGCAGAAAAAGTACCGAAAGTAATTTCTGGAGTTTTTGTATTTCTGGAAGTGAATCTGCAATAAAGACAAAATAATATGGCTTAAAACTTTAACTGTTATTATGAGATTTTAAATTTACTGAGACTTTGCAAAATGTAACTGCTAGCAAGTAAGATCTGCCCAAACTGTGGGAAGTTAAGATAAAAAGAGAACTAGAGCTAGCTTGAGTATGTGCAACTAAGATAAGGAAACTTGCTTGAATGGGGAAACAACTAAGACCACATGAGAAGTACTTCCTAACACGTTGCGGAGGG